>CM054180.1:66704100-67264100 GCA_028829895.1 Sinotaia quadrata | reverse complement strand
GACTGGACATAATTACATATTAAGACTAGAAAATGCTTTTGACTGGACATCATTACATATTAAAACTAGAAAATGCTTTTGACTGGACATCATTACATATTAAGACTAGAAAATGCTGGAGCGCACACGGATTTTCCAGAATTAGAACCTGGGTATTAATATATACAAGATAGATCTTAATAGACAAGTTGTAGCCATTTTAATAGAAGACATACTAATACTCAAACTATCATTACCACGATCTGTTAATGCATGATCATGTAAGGGCAAGTACTTTCATGTCTTTTACTCTGACATCATCATGTAAGGGCAAATACTCTATACTTTCCTGTCATTTACTCTGACATCATCATGTAAGGGCAAGTACTCTATACTTTCCTGTCATTTACTCTGACATCATCATGTAAGGGCAAGTGCTCTATAATTTCATTCTTGAAAGTCATTTACTCTGACATCATCATGTAAGGGCAAGTACTCTATACTTTCATTCTTGAAAGTCATTTACTCTGACATCATCATGTAAGGGCAAGTACTCTATACTTTCATTCTTGAAAGTAATTTACTCTGACATCATCATGTAAGGGCAAGAACTCTATACTTTCATTCTTGAAAGTCATTTACTCTGACATCATCTGTGAATAAGCGTTGTATACTGTTGTCTTAGTTAATGTTATAAGACATGCAAGTTAGGTTGTACTAGATCACTTTATTTCATTGGCAGCAACATTTGAAGCCACATCCATTCACCCATACATCACAGTCAGGTTACGTAGCCTTGAGTGTTCATCTCATTGTTGCAAATTCACTCACCCATGCATTACAGTCAGGATATTTGGGCTTGGGTGTACATTTCATTATTGCATATTCATTCACCTATACATCGCCATCAGTTAGGTAGTCTTGGTGTTCAATTGATTGTTGCAGACCTGGCTGGTTCAGCAAATTAGCAGTTTGACTGGCGCACCCTACTACTACTGGGTGGACCTGCAGGACAACGGCGTAGAGGGTAATTGGTACTGGTTACACAGTGACGGAGAGAACCCTGTGTCGCTTGATAAAGTTGTGTAAGTAAAACGAAAACTTCACAGTGCAAATTCTCAAACTTGCACATCGGTCGTCCATTCTCTCTCTCAGAAAGGCAGAGTTTGGTTACATTTTCGTGCTTTTGCACATTCGCTAAGATAATTTGATAGCGGTTTCGTTGGGTATTTGGGGGGTATATAAATTTTCGAAATCGCATCTTTATTTAGTTGCAAGTTGTTTGTTCCGTGTATGAAGAAATCTCGCATTTTTTTATATATTTTATATACATGTATATCTATGTTGTGTGCTCATCGGCTCCGATTGCGACAAGGTCGTACATGGCTGACCTCAAATGTACATACCGGAAGTGGATCAAACTATGATTAATTAAACTAATGAAGTGTGTATAAGATGTGCGGGACGGATTCCGTAGCTCGAAAATGAAATATTTGTTAGACTGCTGCTTGCTTACTTGAATGATTAAATGGCTAACTCGTTGTCTTGTATCTGAAGGATTAAATGGCTAACTCGTTGTCTTGTATCTGAAGGATTAAATGGCTAACTCGTTGTCTTGTATCTGAAGGATTAAATGGCTAACTCGTTGTCTTGTATCTGAATGATTAAATGGCTAACTCGTTGTCTTGTATCTGAAGGATTAAATGGCTAACTCGTTGTCTTGTATCTGAAGGATTAAATGGCTAACTCGTTGTCCTGTATCTGAAGGATTAAATGGTTAACCGTTGCTCAGTGAAGGTCTTGCATATGACTGATGAAATGGCTGACTGATTTACATGTGTGATTTTTAAAAAATTAATTGATTGATTGTTTGATTGTCTTTTTGATATTTTGATTGACTGCTCGATTGATTAGAGATCGACTGAATGATTTGCCTGGTTGATATTCAACTGATTATTTGCTTGAATGATTGCATGGCTGACTGACTGAATTGCCCGGCTGATACTTCGATGGATTGTTTCCTCGAATGATTATATAGCTGATTGACCGATTGCTTGCATGATTGCCCTGTTTGTGCAGAGTGTGGAACAGAGAGCCTAACAACTGGGCCGGGGACGAGGATTGCGTACAGATGGACACAGCCGGTCTACTGAACGACCTCAAGTGCAGCAATCAGGCCGGCTTCGTGTGCCAGCGTTCTATTGGTAAGAATGATGTCATTGTGTCACGAAATCTGGTCAGCAATTATGAATACTATCCCGAGAAAAATAGAATCACTACGGTACCTAACTCATTCTAAGCAACGTTACGTTTGCATGCACATTGGTATGAAATCACAAGGGTAGATAATCCAGCCCAATTTTGCTAACTTTGTAAATCTGTTTCATCGTGTACGTTCGTATTGTTTGTTTTTGTTTTGTGCATTGCTCGGAAAAAATATAATGGTTAGTGATTCCATCTAATTTAAACCTTTATATGTGTACATACTTTGGTTATGAGTTTTGAACTTTTATATGTGCAAAACAATGTACTGGTTAGAATGAGTTATCTCCCACAGTAAACATAACATTGATCAGAGTGGGTTATCTACCCTTGTGATTCAAATGTATATTTTTATGTGTGTAAAAATAAATTTGGTTTAGATATCTTAATGATTTCTATCTAAACCCTTATATGTAAACATATACAATGGCTAGAACGGCTTACCTATCTTAGTGATTCCAATCAACTCCTTTTGTTGTAGACTGACCTTAATGATTGATATATAAATCTTTTTGTGTAACATAACATTGCTTAGAAAAAAGTTACCTTCCCCGATGATTGAAATCTTTGACTATCAAATTTGTGTAAACTTAAATCTGACTATAATGAGTTGTCTACTTGTAGTGGTTCAAATAAACTTTTTTTCCCAAGTCAACATTTGACAGAACGATTTCATTCTACTTTAGTGATTTAAATCTCTTTCGAAGTCAGTATTCCTTTATTTAGAATGAGTATTTTTTACGTGTGTAAACATACATTTAATTAGAGTGAGTTCTAAACCTTTTCGTTTGTAAACATAAATTTAGTTAGAAGTAGATGTAAACCTTTTCGTTTGTAAACAGAAATTTAGTTAGAAGTAGATGTAAACCTTTTTGTTTGTAAACATAAATTTAGTCATTAGAAGGAGATGTAAACCTTTTCGTTTGTAAACATAAATTTAGTTAGAAGGAGATGTAAACCTTTTCGTTTGTAAACATAAATTTAGTCATTAGAAGAAGATGTAAACCTTTTTGTTTGTAACATAAATTTAGTTAGAAGGAGATGTAAACCTTTTTGTTTGTAAACATAAATTTAGTCATTAGAAGGAGATGTAAACCTTTTCGTTTGTAAACATAAATTTAGTAAGAAGGAGATGCACTCACTTGTAATTCCAGACGTCTTCGTTTTAACACGGCATGGTCAATTGTCAAATGTATCAGTCTAGTCAATTTTGCTTATAAACATGAAAATGGTCCAAGTGAAAATAAATTTGTTGATTCCTTCTGCCGTTTTTCTTTGTTTCTTTCCATCCATCCATCCATCCATCCATCCATCCATTCATCCATCCATCTATCCATCTCACCTATTAATTCTATACTTGCAGGCGGTGGGGTGCAGGTAAAGGCACCTGCATGGTTGCTGATGCTTTGTCTGACGTCACTGTTACTCTTCGTCTGTTAAGGCCTCGGAGTTGACAAAGTGCTGACATTGTTACGGAGATGAGTGTGGAAAAAACTAGCGTCGACACTTTCAATCACGCGTCCTTCATTACTTCACAATGTTGTAATTTTAAAACTTTGATTACGGTCGAATTGAGCGTCAGAAAGACGAATGAATTTATTGCTGCATGACTTCCATGTTGATTTGTTATTGTCCATGAGCAGTTTTGACTTTGTTAGCCTGTTGAGAGCTGTTTATGTAGGGGTTTCAGTCCCTGAGCAAAGAGGGTAACATTTCTAATGATTCAGACTTCGTCAAACTTTCTAAATAAAGCCATTTATACAACACAATTTAAACAACAATATAATATGCATTTTCCATAACCGAGATAATGAAACAAACAAAAAGAACAAAAGGATTTTTATTTTTTATTTTCATATTTTTTAATAAACCTCACCTCATTTTGTTGATGAAATATTTGCATAAACCTTTATTGTAATACTTGTACCCTGAAATATATTTTGCGATAATTTAAAAGTTCTCATCTCTATACGTAACAAATAGGATGAATTAATTCTGTCATTTTTTTGTTTTTGTTTCATGATATAAATAATTTATACTATATTTAGTATTGAAGAATTTCCATGTGCTGCTATATTTATAATTGTACTTAACTATAATTATATCAGTGCTAATGTTTTTATGTGCTGTTATTAATGTCTTCATATGAGTAACAGTGTAAACTTGTTGTAGTATAGGCATTTTACTGTACAGCCATGCAATTTGGTAAGAGCAACCATCTGTTATACTAGTAAAATTAGTCTGGAAGAAAGATAGCATAATATTATCACTTAAGAGAACATTTTAGATTGTGAATAGAATATATATAGCAAACTGTTGTTCAGAACTCTAATGCATAGATAAAAACTGTGGGTGGAGGGTGGGGGTAATATTACAGGTATACTCTGTCATTTGTAATTGTGACTGAGTCATTATTTACTTTAAAATTTATTTTAATGCATTCTTTGCATGTTTAAAAAATGTGGTAAGAGATATTTAGGTCCGGAAAGATTAACAATGTTTCATATTGGTCGTGAGCATGTGTAGGAGTGCGTTAGTACGTGTGTGGTATATTTGATTTTGATTGTTATTGGATTTTTTTGTTTGTTTATGAAATTGTGATTCTTGTTGTCCTGTCTTTAGTAATATCAAATCCTTTAGGTCTTTTACAATAAAGGCTAATGTCATTTTGATCATTGGAATATTTTATCTCTCTTAATTTACCCCAAAGTTTAAGTTTAAAAAAGAAATTTCTCTACGAATGCCAGCGTTATTTATTGCAAAGTAAGTTTGAGCTAGTTGATATTGTATATGTGATGTGACTAGTTTCATAACTTGTCTCTTTGTACGATAATTTTAACTGCAATACAGTGTCTTTCGTAACGGCCCTGAAGGTTTTCTAACCTCCGTGCGATAACATTAAAATATGCTATTAAACGTCATCGTCGTGTTTGACTGTTTGTTCATGCAGCCTTTGTTGTGTTTCATTTCTTCTTCGTTTTCTGTTCTTTGTCCACTTTACTAGCCATCTTCATGCGTGCTTTTTGACGACATCACTAAACTGGAAACCTATTGACACACAAACATTTCACTGACGAGATTTTTTTGTTAAAAGAATACCTAACCAGTGGAAAGACCTTAATACAAGTGTGTTTAATCTGTTAGTGTAAGATATACAAGTGTGTTTAATCTGTTAGTGTAAGATATACAAGTGTGTTTAATCTGTTAGTGCAAGATATACAAGTGTGTTTAATCTGTTAGTGTAAGATATACAAGTGTGTTTAATTTGTTAGTGTAAGATATACAAGTGTGTTTAATCTGCTAGTGTAAGATATATAAGTGTATTTAATCTGTTAATGTCCGCTATACAAGAGTATTTAATCTGTTAGTGTTTGTGTGCGAAGATATCACTAATTTCAGTCGATAGAAAAATTTGTTTGGAAATGAAATATTGCTTTAAATACTGTTCTACTGCCCTTGTTTTTCTGGTATTGACGTTTCAAAGCTAAATTTGTTAAAAAAATAAAATAAAAAAAAGCTGCAACATTTCCCACAAACGATTGTTGCAACGACCTCGCTGTACTAGTGCGGGGGGTGGGGGGTGTATGTGAAAGTGAATTGGAGGAAATAAGTTTTTAACTTAAATAAAATTCGGATAAATAGTGAATTCTGTGAACAATGAAGCATATCCGACTTCATCTACCCACTCGCAAGTTACTGAGTTGTTTAGAGAAAACACTTTAAGTTGCTAACTTCTTAGCAATACTTCTTAAACAATACTCTTAAGACAACACCTGCAATTTCTGGGCTACATTAACAGTACACGATTTACGCGTTACAATACGATTCTTCAATTTAATACTCAGTGTTACAGTATTGTAACGTGATAATGACACTCCCCAAGCAAATGGACAACTGCATCATGGCCCATTTATTGCATTATGGCTGTTACTGCATCATGACCCACTAATTGCTTTAAGGCTGTTACTGCATCATGACCCACTAATTGCATTATGGCTGTTACTGCATCATGACCCACTAATTGCATTATGGCTGTTACTGCATCATGGCCCACTAATTACATTATGGCTGTTACTACATCATGGCCCACTAATTGCCTTATGGCTGTTACTGCATCATGGCCCACTAATTGCATTATGGCTGTTACTGCATCATGACCCACTAATTGCTTTATGGCTGTTATTTCATCATGGCCCACTAATTACATTATGGCTGTTACTGCATCATGACCCACTAATTGCTTTATGGCTGTTATTTCATCATGGCTGTGTAACATATTATGATGGCTACAAGCTTCCCGATCTGCTGGTACCGCACATTTTAAATATATTGCTTGTCTTTCATCTTCAGGTCCATCTTTACCCATAGCACATCTTTTATCCTCATTTTCACCTTTATCCACTGTGGATATCTTTCATCTTGAGTTGAACTTTTACTCGTAGTATGTTTTTTACGTTCTATTTCACTTGTATCCATAGTACACGTCTTTCATATTCAATTTCTTTTTTTGTCTTTCATTCTGAGTTGTACTTTTACCCATATTACATGTCTTTCATCTTCAACTTCTTATCCATAGCACATCTTTTATCCTCTACTTCACCTTTATCCACAGCTGATGACTTTCACCTTCAATTTCACCTTTATCCACAGCTGATTACTTTCACCTTTAATTTCACCTTTATCCATAATGGATAACTTGCACCCTTTATTCTATCTTTATCCATAGTGGATAACTTTTCATCATCTGTTTGACATTTTCGCTTATTGCATGTCCTTACCAAAACAACACAGTTATAAAAATATCATCTAGCGGCTAGAAACTTCCGGTATTTATATAGTCTAAATAGTTAATAATTATATCTTTTAAATGGTTAATAATTATATCGTCTAAATAGTTAATAATTATATTGTCTAAATGTTTAATAATTATATCTTTTGAATGGTTAATAATTATATCGTCTAAATAGTTAATAATTAGCTACCATGACAGAAAACTCAACTCCATGTTTATTATGAAAATCAAATAATAAATCAATATGTGTGTGCGTGTGTACTCTAAGGAGAATCAAAAAGCTAACACGTTATCAGTAGCCACCAATATCAGTTTCAACCCGAACTTTGGTCCGATAAGTGGTATACATTTTTGTGCTTTTATTTAATACACCATTGCCTCTCTTGTCTTGCGTCACGTGCATCACCCGGCTTCTTTATCTTTCCTTCTTTTAGGTTAAAAATATATACACACGATTTTATTATCAAACCAATTGTTATTTCAGCTGCGTCTTATCAGATTTTTACTTTAGAGTCGCTTTGAATGCTCACCTGTGCATGAGTGATATTGTAATGTTGAACAAATAGTTCGCCATTTTGTCAATCCTGAACAGTGGGCGTCGTAAGCGGTCAAAGATGGAATTCACCAAGACATTTTTATTGCTCCCACTGCTATGCTTACTTCTTTTGGGTAAGTCAATGTGATGTTTATGTAAGGTCGATAACAATACGTTTTCTTTTTGTTTTGTTTAAAATAAAAACTTACAGGTAAAGATCGATAGCAATACGGTGTTGTTGTTTTTTTTAATTTTTTTTATAAAAACCGTACAGGCTAAAGGTCGATAGCAATACTTTCTTTTTTAATAAAAACCGTACACGCTAAAGGTCCATTTGCGTGATAAATTTCATTCGTCGTGTGGACCTAACCAGGAAACATTTCTTGGGATTTAGGTAGTCATTCACCTGTATATCATCATTTACACTTTACATTAGAATAAAGTTATGAACAGTCTTGGGATTTAAGTAGTCATTCACCTATATATCAGCCATTTACACTATACATTCGAATAAAGATAAGAACAGTCTTTTTTACAATAATTTTTTTTTAATAACTGAATTTAGTTTTGCTTTAATTTGTTTTGAGAGCAAAACTAAACCATTCGTTAAGTTTCAAATCTGTTCATCTACAAGATAGTTAGAAATTAAAAAAAAACATATATATCTTTAAATTTTTTATAGCGATATCAATAAATATTTTACTGTCAGTACATACGACTACAATTAACCACAAATAAGCAATTCCCCCTCCCCCCCCCCCCCCCGCAAGCAACCAAGAAAACAAACACGCGAACAAGGAACAAAAAAAAAAAAAAAACCAAAGGAGCAAACAAAGAAGAACATAAAGAAAAATATAACGAGTAATTTAAAAAATAAACCTATTACATCAACCCCAAGATAAATATAATATATTAATAAATTTGTTAATTACTCATGCATGATTTAACCTGATGCCTGCTATCTTCAGCCTAGGTATTTTCCTCTTAGAATCAGTAGATAATGTCAGATGACCGATGGTTGTCTAGAATAAGGGCTCAAGTTTAGGGCCGATGATCAAGTGGATGACGCAATGAGTTAAGGCCCTTAATTTGAGGAAACCTGACGATTAATTGTCATGTACTTAATAACACAACATTTCATTTAACTAATAGACACAAATATTGTTAGACGTTTAGACTAAAGCCTTAAAGTTACACAAAATACAATCATTAGTTAGAGAAGAAGCTTAAAAATTGAAATGTATATATATATATTTACAATGTAGAGCGGTTCCCTCTATTTCCACTTCTTCACCCCATCCAACATGACGTCACAGGAAAAAAAGTACCCACCAATGGAGGGCGGTTGAGGGTGTGCGCCAGACTGGTGCTACCTTTTCACCCCCTTCCGCCAGCCCTCTCGCCCTCCACCTCAGACGCACCGCGAAGCTGTGGTGTTCCCCCAGGTGCAAACCATGACTGAGAATATCGTGAAGATAAAAAGTCTAATGCGGCTTCTGGGGAAGAGAGAGAGAGAGAGAGAGAGAGAGAGAGAGAGAGAGAGAGAGAGAGAGAGAGAGAGAGAGAGAGAGAGAGAGAGAGAGAGAGACATCAAAGAAATGGACGGTCTTCAATTAGGTTATCTTACGTAAAATTAATACTGCGATTATTAGATATTAATACAACTTAGAAGCATATTGGGCTGGATTAATACCTACCTAAAATCTTCAACATCTCCGTAGAAGTGCTATTATCTCTAGATCTAGGACTATCTTATTCTAAAAAAATTATAATCTATGAAGGTGATGACAGTGAACGATGTTTGTTTCAGATTCACTTTCACTAAAACAAGTAATATTGGTCAACAATTCTGAGCACTTGCTTCCGTTTTATTCGATAAAACGAAAGATCTTTGCAGAATCTACATTGTCTTAGAAACAATTGTCCCGCCTCAAAGTAATTAATAATTACAACAGTTCACATTTTAAAAGCAGTTTGTTGTGGAAACATTAGAATTCACAACAGTATATTATTATTTTATTAATAATGAGTTTTGCTTTGCGATGTGAAGTTTTCAGGTAAATCTGGAACCGAATTTATTTAGGTCAGCAATCTCTCTCTCTAATCTATCTATCTATCTATCTGTCTATCTATCTATCTATCTATCTATCTATCTATCTATCTATCTATCTATCTATCTATCTATCTGTGTGTCTATCTGTCTGTCTTCTTATCCTAGTCTAATCATCTGTATATCTGAAATTAAACTTGTTTGTATGACAAAATGTCTGTTATTATTCTGGACATATGAAAATTGCCTTTATTTGTTAGACAGGCCAACCCCAAATCGTCAATTCACTCTAATTTATGAGAATAATTTAAACTGTGCTTTCAGCCGCCGCTAGAGGTCAGGAGCCGACGAACTCTTGCCCTGCTGGATTTGAATCTTGGAGTACGTTCTGTTACTTGTTTGTCAACACGTCAAAAATCACGTGGGACAACGCACGCGCCGAGTGCTTGGCGAACGGGGCTCATCTTTTGCGAATCGAATCAACCCAAGAATACGTACGTATGTGGTACGCCATCCACAGTGCATTTGCGATTATCATCGACCATTATGTACATTCCAACACTAAGTAATTAAACCTTTCCGTAGAAACACATTGTTTTCACCTTGCGTTTACACATGCCATCATTTCATTTGACTATATAAAGCTCTTGCAGCGTCCTTGTTGTGCCTATGTATGCCACGAGACTAAGCTAATCAGCATTAGGAGCGACAATCGTTGATTGGACATGTATGCGTAGTAATCGTTGATTGGACATGTATGCGTAGTAATCGTTGATTGGACGTGTATGCGTAGTAATTGTTGATTGGATACGTCTGCGTAGTAATCGTTGATTGGATATGTCTGCGCAGCAATCGTTGATTGGTGATTATTAATCTGTATTACGAACGGCAATCTTTGATTAGTTATTGCCTAATCGGTATTATGATCGTCAAACGTCGACTCGTTATGACTTCTTTTTGATTACCTAATCTGTATTGTGAACGACAATCGTTAATTAGTTATGACTTATTTTTGATGACCTAATCTGTATTGTGAATGGCAATTGTTAACTAGTTATGACTTATTTTTGATGACCTAATCTCTATTGTGAACGACAATCGTTAATTAGTTATGACTTATTTTTGATGACCTAATCTGTATTGTGAATAGCAATTGTTAACTAGTTATGACTTATTTTTGATGACCTAATCTGTATTGTGAACGACAATCGTTGATCGGTTATGTGTGTAGCACTGATTGGTGTTTACTAAACAGTCAATCAAACGACAATCGTTAACTAGTTATGACTGATTGGTGATTACCTATTCTGTACTACGAACGACAATCGTCGATCGGTTAGTCTGTGAAGCATTGATTGATGATATATTAATTTTATTACGAACGACAACCGTTGATCGGTTTTCTGTGTGGCATTCTTTGATTGATGATTACCTAATCAGTACTACGAACGACAATCGTTGATCGGTTAGCCTGTGTGGCATTCATTGATTGGTGATTACCAAGGCAACTCCTTCTCACTCTACTTAAAGTGGACATCTTTAAAACTTTCTTAAAAGTATTATGATATGTTCAAATTGTTAGGTCTAAGCATTGTTGGTATGTTTTATTTTTATTATGGCGTTAATAGGCACAAATCTTAAATTAAATCATCATAGTACACATATAACCTACATCATACAAAATCATCATTGCTCATTTATAGTTGTCATAAATAAAACACTCATCAGTAAGCATACTTAGATTTTAGAATAGTTCTTAATTATAATAATTGTGAGACGTATAATTCTCAATTATTTAAACATTTTTATTACTTTTTAAAGTCGCAGTTTTAACGTACTGTTCTCAGAAAAACAGCCATAAATATAATTTAACAATTCACAACGTTTAAAAATAATTATGTATCATTTTAAATTACTTTATTTGATTAAAATCAAATTATATTCTAATTTTATTAGAATTAGTATAGATGTATAACTCATTTACATTACTAATGTACAGATACCTCTTATCTTCAAAATCAACATTAAACATCTATAACTCACATTATTAAAATCACCCCCACCCCACCCCTACAAGGATCGTTCTTATGAAAATAACCTTATAAATCATAATTTTCAGTATTCATAGCCACAATTATTGAAACATTACTCTCATTATTAGAATCACCGTTATTAATGTATAACTCTCAACAGAAACATGGTCACATTCAAAATATTTTAAAATATAATTGAAATATTAATAAATAAAGAATGAGAAAGACTAGCTTACACTGAACAACGATAAATCCTTTAATTGAATAAGATACAGCAAACAGCCAATGAACAAAATCCTCCATCCACTTTTCCAACTGCTCCCTCCCCCTCCCCCCTCCCCGCTCTCCATTCATTTATTTATCCAGAAAGAAACAAGTGAATGAAGAACACCATTACACAGTACACATTCACACGCACGCACACACAAACACACCAGGCACAAATTCGCACATACATACACATGCACAAACATAGTCACACATTATTGCTTTGCTAACGTGTCTACAGGACTTCATCAAGAAAACGCAGCAACTGCACATCAGCACCGCCTACTGGACAGATCTGAACGCCAGACCCTCTCACCAGATCGACCCTAACGTTCGGACCTTTATGTGGGGCGATGACGAACTAACAAATGATGCCATTGTGTAAGCATGCTTGGTGACGATAACATGGACTGGCTTTTAACTGTTGAGGCTACGTACAAAGCTGCGAATGCTATTATGAGTGTTATTTTTAAAAAATATTTTCCGTTCGTTGTGTGGTATTAGTGAGTAGCCTGTCAGAAAATTTACAATGACGTAACTTGTAAAGTGCATATGTTGTAAAGTGCTGTTTCTTCTTTTGTAAATTGTGAAACTCTAATTTTGAACATAATGTATTTCCTTATTCATACATGTAAATGGATGGTAAAGCGGAGGACCATTACTTTGATGATGAATTGTTTAATTATTTGGAAAGTTGATATGACTGTTGTCTTTGTATGACAGCTGAGTGTACTAATTGATGATGTAATCTGTAATAATGAATGATTCTTCTGATTATAAATTTGGCTAATAAAATATGCTAATGCTTATTTGATTCCATGCCACGATGATAAAGAATGTATATTGAAATTATCATTGATTTTAAAGAACAGTTATATTGTGAGAACCGTGTTAAGCTCTCACTATTGCCACAAAGCATTAAGACGATGATTAAATGGTTAGATTACAAGGACTGTTATTTATCCTTTGTTGTCTGGCTGGGACTGGGGGCTGGGGCCCGGATTCTTTGGCCATAGGTATAGTTGCTTACGTAGCCTGATGCTAAAGGGGAACAACCCAGAACCAGACACCATGCGATTACGTCATCGCTAGTCTATCACCACCGACAAATTCAGATGAGTCAGAAAGGAGAAAGGACTGATAACCACTGTGGTAGAACTGACCTAGCCTATAGTATGAGTAGTGTGAGGGTTACAGTGCGTGTTCGCTTTCAACTCACTGTGGTAGAACTGACCTAACCTAAAGTGGGAGTAGTGTGAGGGTTATAGCGTGTTCGCTTTCAACTCACTGTGGTAGAACTGACCTAGCCTAAAGTGGGAGTAGTGTGAGGGTTATAGTGCGTGTTCGCTTTCAACTCACTGTAAATAGTAATTTTTATTTTGTTATTTTTATCATTAAATTATTGTACATTTCTCCAAACCTTATTATTTTTTCTTGAACGACCGTTAATTGGGATTGATTGGATTGACTGGATGATTGAATGTCAAATCAATTAAGAAGAGGAGATAATAATTATTCGCGATCCCAAAAGGCAACGTTAATTAGTCTGCTCGTCATTGTGTTAAGATGAATAATTTTCCTTCTAGATTATTGCAACATGAAGCAACATAGTGACATGAAGAGCAGACCAGGCAGTGGGGCTGTTTTTAGTATTGATGTTGAACTTCAAAAATCAAAATCTTCATAATTAATACAATAACAGGGTAGTATACAAACCCTGCACGTAACAAATTGTTTTTATTTATTACCAGATTTTCAAACAATAGCACAGTGTCTGAATGTCTGTCACTTAATCTCAGGTTATATGCATGACATGATACAAATAATTACTTGTGAATACAGATTTTTTATCTTAAGCTGTTACTATTGGACACAAAATGTAATGTACGGGAACAAGAATACTAGAAAACATCGTAGGGTACATGGGATCAGGATACATCAAATTGTACAATACATCGAATCAGGACACAACAATTTGTACATCAAGATACACCATACATAAAATACATCAAATAAGGACACATCAAATCGTACAATACATCAAATCAGGATATACCAAATCATACAATACATCGATTCAGGACACACCAAATCTTACAATACATCAAATCAGGACACACCAAATCGCAGGGTACAACTATGAATTAGATGGTCCTTTTCAAAACTTTCTGCAAGATTTCTATGTTTGACTGGCTACATAATGAAAGAATATGAAATAAAAAATCCAGCTGGATATCATTTCAGAAAGAACCACTGGGACCGCGAGCCAGACAACACCGACTTCGAGGACTGTGTCACTCTCAGTATCCAGGCAACTATCAGCATTGGGGACTGCAACGAACGCCACCCGTATGTTTGCCAGCTTGTCAAAAAGTCGCCAGGTGAGTCGGTTTCAAGACACGTCGCGAAAACATCAAAATCCCACAAAGTCAGCCGTCTGTCCTCAAAACAAAAACTTTTCTTTGCGCATTGTTTTAACAGCAATTATAAAAACTAATTCAAATTTCAACTTCTGCTACGCTTGTAATAATTCCCAAACGATTGGTACTTCTCTGAATAAAAGTGTTTCGGTATTGACCGGTATACGAAAATTAACGGTTTCCTCCCTGTATATCATTCACTGACCGTTACATCGCCTTTTGGAGTGTTGTGTTTTTCAATGAGTACGCTTGAATGATGATTATTTATCTCAATTTGCCTCCGATGACCGACGTCCAGTTTACGCTAACAATATTCATTACGGAATGTTGCTCTGAGTTACACATATACTGTTTTCTTATTACACTGGAACAGAAATAGTGATCAATACTAATAAATTTAATACGAGTTAACAGTTGTAGAACTCAGTGTAACATTACTGTACTCATTGAACTATGTGCAGTACAATAAATAAATCTTTATAAATAAAATAAGCAAAGACATTATATACTTTTTTAAAAATTTCAAAAACTGAATGTGACAACAGCCTAATGTTATGAGTTAACAACTTTCCCCCCTTCCAAATTCGTACTCAAACTTATTTAATTCCTGTTATTTCAAACTCATGAGAAATCTGCTTGATAATATGAAGTGCTCTTTGTGGGCAACTGCAAATGGTAGAGCTGTATAGAATAAAGCGTCGGCTTCACTCTTGTGCTGTAGCTAGCTGTCTGGAAAGTTCAGGTTGGTCACTCTCTAGTCCCAGACGTTTCTGGAATTTCCACTAGTTTGAACTCTATTTTTCCTGCATCAATATTAGGACTGTATGTTAATGTAGACTTGAATCTAAATTCCAGTGCACTGTACTTCTGGATCTAAACTTAGATCTAAAGTCGAAAAGTACTGTTCTTGATTAGGATCTAAAGTCCACGCGCACTGCTCTTTTGCAAGCTGTACTTCTAATTCTGCACTTGGATCTAAAGAACATGTGAACTGCTCTTTTTGAAAGCCGTACTTTTGCATCTGGACTTGGATCAGAAGTCAAGGGCGGCACTTCTCTTTTGCATATCTTGTCCCATAAACGGAAAACTCACTCTAATGACTCGTAGGTTAGTGGTTTGGTATATGTGATTATCAGAAGTAAAAATCTCACTACGTCTGCTTTCACGTATTTATAAATTTATTCCATGGAATAATTCTCTAAGCCATATTCAGTGAGTCTAAATTCATTATTGCATTAAGTTACGTACCCTAGCATTCTCACAGGTTATAATCAGTTTTTAACAAAATAGCATGTAATATTATGTAATCAAATTATTGGAAAATAAAAGATTGAACTGCTAGGTATAATTAATTAAAATGCATTCTAATAGCTAACTATAGAGACATTTGTAAATGTTTCCATCAAACAAATTTTTTTTTCTCCCCCCCAAAATACAATTTCTGGACGTGCCATTACCCATTATTATCCGATAAGCTGGTTCCTTCTCCGATAATTTTGTTTATTAATTGGTCAGTTGCAGAATATTTTACTTATTGCTTTCTATCCAACTTGGTACATCCACTTTATTCTGCATAACAAAACTCGTTGTTGTTTCGTTTAGACGAAGTTTGTCCAAGCGGCTGGTTCAACGGACCAAACATTTGTTTCTTTGTGGCCAACGCTACTGATTGGAGCGTTGCTGTCACGTGGGATCAAGCGCGCAGGAATTGTGAGTCTATGGTACCAGTACAAAATCGGAGTGCGCAAATGATGGCGATCACCACGACGGAAATCCAGGTATTTAAGAAAATTGTTTGTCTGAAATTGTTAAGAAACACTAACACGTGCATTTATTTCTTCATGAAAATATATTTAAAAAAATAACTGTCTGCAGACCCCTGAGTGTTCTAGGTGGTCAGAACCAATGGATATATGTTGAGAGTACTGCGGAAAAACCAATCGAAACGTTCTATACATGTGTAGCTAGCAAAGATGGCGATAACATCTTGTCAAATAGATAAGGCAGGCAGGCATTCTTGTACGTACGTACTTTATGTATATGCATACATTTTGTATGCATATACATGTACTCTAATAATTGTAAAATACTATTTGTTTTTTGTTCGTTTGGAGGTTTAGTTTTAGGGTTAGTCTACTAAATACTAAAACAATACCATTTGCTTAACGAGCGATTAAGTTAAAACCCTTCTTGTCTGCCATCTTCTTTATACTTTGAGTATACCATCACTGACTGGCAATAACTATTTTTAATAAGCACCTCGGACTTTCACACACACACACACACACACACGCATGCACGCACGCACGCACGCACACACACTCACACACATTTACACACACGTATGCAGGGTGTTTCAAAAGAAGGTACACTGTACAGTTGGTTATATACAATGCTAAAATAATAATATACACAGTAAAATTATTATGATGTTATATTATAGTGTATACTGTTATAGTACTGTATACCTACTTCAGAAATATCCCGTACATATGTATTGATTGTGCTGAGAAAGACGGGAGAAATACGAAAAGTCATCGAGTAAAATTTAAAGACAACAAGCAAACAAAAGGCCTGTTTTCTTGTAGATAACATTCTGTGTTATGATAACAGTATACATATAATCACTTGTATTGAAATAACAATTATCAGAACGACGGAGGAGTAAGACGGCTGCAAATAATTGCTGAATGCAAAACCTATATTCAGTCCAGTATTGGAAGCATCAAGAGAAGTAATGGCTCTTTTTGCATATATACATACTGGTTAAACGTATTATAAGAGTGTGTCAATAGGTCAATAGGTTGCATACTTCTGTGGGCAGATAGCTGACTCTTCTCATTGGAAGAAGCAGTTAATATTATTTTTAGAAGACATTTCTATGACTTTAATGTTGATTATTTAATTAACCCCCCTTTTCATTGTTTATTTTTATTGACACAGTAAGTCCGTAGAGCCAAAGAAAGCCGAAATATCGAGTTTTGTTTGTGAATATTTTTTAATGTAATTTTTAATCATTTTATAAATATAATTAGCTATATAGCTTATCGAATCTTGATATCGCACGGGTCTTTCTTTTTTTATTTAGCATTTATTAATTAATTATTGCTGTTTATATTGATGAGTACCACTTCGGTTTTTTTTTTAGTTCTGATACTTCAATCAAGCAGTTTTCAGATTACCAGAAAGGCATATCATTAAATGCATATTGACAAACTAAACACTGAGCTACGTACACAAAAATATTAAAAAATAATACATATATTTTTGTAAATAGCTGCTTTTTGAAAACTCTCACTACACTCTTCATTAGATTTGTCTGGCTTAATATGACATACACACGCAACAGTTCTTTCCCTTTGTACATTTTATTTTCAGTTTTCGTTACATGTTACATGTTAAGTAGAGCGATTGTTTACTGTTTCAGTGTTTGTCCGTTTCTTACAGTCATAAAGGTAAAACAGTTTAGAACTCTTTACATTGCACTAACATATAAAAACACACGTAAACACGTGCGCATATAAACACACATACGTACACAAAATTAACTTTGAAAATACAAAACAAATTGTATATCCCCCTCCTCACCAAGCAAAAGACAACTTACACAAATTAAACATCAAAGCCATTTTCAGATTAAGACTAAATTCAACACTTCTAACGCACAATATTAGGTCAGTCATAAACATGCAATCAGTGTAGAATAGATAACACTTCCTATTGCATTGTCCACTCACTATACAGTGAAGAAAGAAAAGCAATCATTGACACCACACACCTGTAACAAGTCCCACTCTCCACTCAATCACTACTTTATGGCAGAACGAGATACAAATAAGTTTAATTAAGTGTATTAAATACAATGTCTGCAAAACGTTCTTCGCTTTCTAGGAAGTGTTTCATGCTGATTTCTTCACAATCCAAATTAATCATTCTGCAGTGCAGTTATTAGGTCTTTGATTTATCTGTTCATTGTAAGTTTAATTAGTAGTCTTTTTAAATCCATGCCGCTAACATATTTTAAAAATTATTACTTGATGCATTTAATAGTATGCTTTAAAGTCTGAAGCTTCACGCATACACGCGCGCACACACACAGACAAGAAAAAACACACGTGTTTTCCATAACGTTTCATAATTCGTATTCAAGATAGATATAGATATTTGATTTTATATTTATTTATAATTTGAGCACTGGAATTTAACATCTGTACAAGTTTTGCTTATTAATCTATTACAAACGTATTTTGAAGAGTGAAACTTGAGCACGGCCTTAAATGTGCGTGTATCTGACATTTGACAGCTCTTCCTGATGCAAAGTCTGCCTGCAATCAACAACGTGCGCCAGGTGTATTGGATCGGCCTAAACGATAAGAACACTGAAGGAACGTTTCAGTGGGCAGGCAACGAGGGCATTCCGTTTAACCCCAATATCATGTACGTGCAGAGTTATAACATGCCACTCACTCACTTGCATATAGTCTGAAATCATGGAACACACACACACATACACACGCACGCACCCGTATTCATAATAAAAATCTGCCGATGTTGACATCAGTTTTAGGACATACTTTATATGGTTATTGGACTTTAGCAAGATAAACTGTCTGGGAATTAACAGAATAGTTACAGAGCTGGGGTACCTTTGTGTTACTGTGTTATTATATTTTTCTTATAATGTTTGCGCATGTCAGTGATGGATGTTTTACAGTGAATGGAGAATTGAACCCAACAACCTAGCCGGTAATGAATACTGTGGTGCACTCATTCCCGGGGGCATGTGGAGTGACCGGGAATGTACCGACACTTTAAACTACATCTGTCGCAAGACTATCCCTGGTGGTGTGTATGCCTTACCTCCCCTTTTTTTTACTTCGTGCCATTCCCACAAACATCTGCCTACCTCCTCCAGGTCGACATCATCTAATTTGCAACCGTTTGTATTGTCATTAGCTCATCAACGGTCATTCCAGTTCCTCACATAATTCATATTCCTCACACCTCACTTACGCAATTTCATTCTCTTTATAACAACATCCCCCCGAACATGTAAACAACCCTCCCCCCAAAGCAGATAAACAAACATCTCCCAAGGCAGGTAAACAAACATCTCCCCAAAGCAGGTAAACAAAGCAAAAGTAACAAAATAAACACTCCCAAAGCATATAAACAAACATCCCCCAAGCAGGTAAACAAACATAAAAGTAAAAGCAAACATTCCCTCAAAGCAGATAAACAAACATCCCCACCAAAGCAGGTAAACAAACAAAAAAGTAGCAAAACAAACATCCCCCCGAAGCAGGTAAACAATCAAAAACGCAAGACAGCAAACAAAAAAGTAATAAAACAAACAAAAAAGCAGCAAAACAAACAAAAGTAACAAAAAATAACAAATGCATCAAACAAAAAAGCAGTAAAAATCATTGAAAAAACAATACAAAAGCACCAAACATAAACAAAAATACATCTAAAATCAACAAACAACCAAAAAAAGCAATATAAATGCAACAAAAATAACAAAGAAATAAAAGGCTACTAAAACAACAAGCAAACAAAAAAGCAACTAAAGAAACAAAAACAACAAGCAAACAAAAAAATCATTAGGGTCTGGCTTGTACTTAATTCCAGTCAACTCAGTGTGGTGTCATAGGGGGAGGTTACCTACGACAATCCTGTCCTATTATCTCTTCTCAAGACAAAATTGCAATTTGCTTGATTTTTGTTTCGTCTGGTTTTCAGGTGGGATTTATACCTAAGATTTTATGGGTTTCTGTCACCGAGTAAATGCTTTGCCTGATCTTTGCTTTGGGATTTATACCTAAGATTTTATGGGTTTCTGTCACCGACTAAATGCTTTGCCTGATCTTTGCTTTGGGATTTATACCTAAGATTTTATGGGTTTCTGTCACCGAGTAAATGCTTTGCCTGATCTTTGCTTTGGGATTTATACCTAAGATTTTATGGGTTTCTGTCACCGACTAAATACTTTGCCTGATCTTTGCTTTGGGATTTATACCTAAGATTTTATGGGTTTCTGTCACCGACTAAATGCTTTGCCTGATCTTTGCTTTGGGATTTATACCTAAGATTTTATGGGTTTCTGTCACCGAGTAAATGCTTTGCCTGATCTTTGCTTTGGGATTTATACCTAAGATTTTATGGGTTTCTGTCACCGACTAAATGCTTTGCCTGATCTTTGCTTTGGGATTTATACCTAAGATTTTATGGGTTTCTGTCACCGACTAAATGCTTTGCCTGATCTTTGCTTTGGATTTCCTATTCCACGAGCTTCTGTTTGGGGTTTTCCACCCTCGGTTGTATCTACGTTTCTTATACCTGAGATTTTACCTGGGTTTCCTTCCTCAGATTTTGCGTAGGTTTCACTCACCTAAAGCTTTTACCATGTCTCCCTACGTCCAGAGATTTGACATGGAATTCTTTCACCTGGATTTTTTTTTGTTTCTTTGATATGAGGTTTTGAATGGGTTATTTGATTTGCTTGATTTCTTTTATATGAGTTTTTGCGTTAGTTTATGTAACTGAAGTAGATTTGCTGTTTATTAATATATTTTATGATAACCATCACGAATTATATATTTATTATAATGCTAATCTTAATTAAATAAATTCATGTTGGACCTTCATTATGTTGAATTACACTTTCAAGAGACTATTTTAGATATTTTCCATTCGCGCACATCAAATTATTTTTAATCATTAAAATATTTTAAAAAAATAATCTTTGATCAGGATATTGTAAATATGATTTTTATTCTTTCCCACATTATTTTGAAAGTAAAAAAAAATAATCGCATGAAGCACTTCAAGGTAACAGCCATATTTGTCAAGACATCACACCACGTTTCATTAGGGCGTTGAAGTTGTTGCTTTACTGTTTACTCTTGGCAGTGTGTAGGGTCACTGAAGACAAGCACTATGATTTTTGTGAATAGTCACTGAACAGTGGAACTTGGGATGCGGGTCATGGTCGCGAGCTGGACAAAAGTGCGTCTACATCTATAACAATCCTCAGAAAACATGGCAGGATGCTAAAGCCTTCTGCCAGAGCCAGGGCGGCGACCTTATGCGATATGACAACATAGATGACGCGGTAAGGCTGACGTCACTGATTCCAGCTTTGACAATTGCTGGATACTTTAAAGAGCAAATAATTGAATAAATAAATAACCACGTATATCAGTAAAATAAATTATAATCAATGATAGAGTATCTTATATATTAATTAATGGAGATTTGAGGTTTTTGATTCTGTGAAGAACTGGATTTTTCATAACTAAATGCACTTGGATATAATAATTTATAAATTATTTAAGTTATAAAGAAAAGAACAGAGTTATTTTGTAGTTTCTCTACTCTGCACAGTTTGCCCTTCAAGAAAAATAGGTTTTCAGTTGATTTTCTTTCAAGAGCTGTATAGTAAATCATGTTTAATTTTATTCTCATTAATTTTATTTGTTATTTCAATTTCCGCTCACCTTAAAAATGTTAGTATAAAATTATATTATATTTGCATTTATCTGTTAGAGATAGAATCATTTTAATGAAAAATAAATCATACAACTACAGATATAAAATTGTCTTCCCCCATAAAACTCCAACCAACCAACTAAATCAATCAACAAATATAGAAATAACTGAAAGCTCAAGTTAAAAGTTTGAAAAATTTAACAAGCTAGCAACCTTAACACGGCTAAACGGAAGTCTCACAATGCACGAACTCTTGAAAAAGGGCAGAAATATAAATAAAGTAAGTAACTGCCCGTTTCAAGGGCCTATTGTAAAGTCCAATTTCTTGTTGAAACCGTCTAGAACTGGATGGGAATGCAGGTAATGACCAATGCTGGAATGGTCTTCAATGGCTACTGGCTCGGCCTGAACGACATACAAACGGAAGGCACCTTCGTGTGGACAGACGGAACGCAGCCTTCTGGAGATCTTCTGTAAGACTGAATTCTAAATCTGTGTTTATGTCAAGTGTGTGTGTGTGTGTGTGTGTGTGTGTGTGTGTGTGTCTGTGTCTTTGTATGTGTTTCTTATATTACGTCCACAAGTCTCGGGGTACTGATCTATTGAAAGTCTCTTTTGCCTTGTGTTCACTATGCGCATAATTGTGTGCGTGTGTGTGTGTGTGTGTGTGTGTGTGTGTGTGTGCGCGCGCGACCTTAAATTACTGCCGGAAGTAGGTTGCATGATCAAACACTGATTTATGCAATGTGTACATATATGTAGCTTGTGAAAGATACATCCTAGTAACAAAAACAGTTCCGTGAATGCATAGATTTTGAGCCAAGACAGATGTAGTTATCAATGCGGTCGCTGCCGTTTTCTTTTGTTCTTGTAAAAAGTAAATGGGATCGCGAACCGAACGAAGTGGCGCTGAATATAAATCAGGACTGCGCTGTCATGGGCATCGACAAGACGTTCCTCGACAACGACTGCCACAACGCCAAAGCCGGGACGATTTGTGAAGATCCGTCTGGTAATTTCAAGAACGTTTCTACTCATTTATTTTTTACCGCTTCGGCTCTTTGCACCTTCTGCATTTGTTCTGTAGCTATTATTTTCAATTATTCATCCTTTTCTTCTATCGCTCTTAAGTTGAATTACTTCTGCATTTCTTCTGTGGCTTTTAATTTGAATAACTTCTGCATTTCTTTTGTCGCTTTTAATTTTAATTATTTCTGCATTTCTTCTGTTACTCTTACTTTCAGTTGCCATTTAGACCAGTGTTTCGCTTAGAAATCAGAGTATGCGCTGACACAGATTATTAAAAAAAATCGTATATAATTTACTAAATTGTTATGGCGCCTGAACTATCTGACATGAGTTTCGTCTTGACAATTTTCTTCTTTGAGTTGGATGTCCCAAACCCTTTAGATATTGTTATGCACAATGCAAGCACGTGTTAAGTCAGAATAGCACTTTATAACATAACTGTTCACTGTCAAACAATGGATGCTGTTACCTGCGTCAGTATATCTTTAAGTCAAAATAGCACTTTATAATTTAACTATTCATTTGGCTGAATGTCAAACAATGAACTTTGTTACATGCACCAGCACATCTTTAAGTCAGAATAGCACTTTATAACTTATGTTGTTCTCTGGGCTGGATGTCATGCAAGAGATGCTGTTAGTGCCTTAGCGTATGTTTAAGTCAGAATAGCGCTCTTTTTTCTGCAGGCTGCATGTCCAGCAATAAATACTGTTATATGGATTACTATGTCAGTTACATTGGGATAGCCGCTATCTAGAAATACTTTAGTTGAATACCTGTGTTGGATGTCTATGGCCATCATGACTAGCAATAGTGTGTTTTTATTTTTTTTTAAAAACTGGAAATAAACTTTATCTAGCTGGACTTGAAATGTGTGTCGCGATGTGGATAGAATGTCTGACAGTGGCCATCGTCACGCGCAGGGCTAGGCTTCGCTCATTTTGAAGTGCTTTATCTTTTGTTCTGTGCTCTTTGTTGAACTTTAAACAATGGTTGCGTATTTTGTGCTATCTGTTCATTCTGAAATATCTTTATCGCTAGGACTTTGTGCTCCAAACTGGACGCTGTACAACGGTCACTGCTACCTGATCGACAAGTTATCCAAGGAGCACGGGGAGGGCCAGGACTTTTGCCGCGACAGTTCTTCCAGTGGACGTGGTCGTCTAGTGGTTCTCGCCAATCCAGACGAAAAGGTGAACAGTAAACTGGCGGCTGGGTTCAATCCTCAAATAGGTTGTGTTTAGTTAAATACTTCATTTACCTAAGTAACTCATTGAACTCACCTAAAACACCATTATTAGTTCATTCGGCTCTATTATTTCTCACCAGTTATTTTAAAATATCTGGTTGCATTTCCATCCTACTCCTCACAACCATTCAGGAAGATTTACGTATTCTGGGTCCCAAGAAAATGGCGGAAGTTGAGACAAGCAGTAAAACAACGCATTTAGAGGTAAAAAGAATTTAAAAAAAGCAAACAATATTTTGTTGTTGTGATTTTGACTGTTCTCCAACGCGTTGGCAGTCAAGTACTTCTTTCTTTGCAGAAAGTGTTGACGCCGACGCTAGGACGCCATTTTACTGAGATCCATGCACTCTAGTAGCATCTTTCTCCCGATTGGTTTTTAAGAGTATGGTGGAAAGAATATCAAATAAATTTAATTACGTAAATCATTTAAAGCATCTATAGAGAACGCTTTGGCTAGACATCCTATATCTAGTTCAGTAAAGGGACCGCTGAACCAGACTGTCCAAAGACAGAGCACTATTAGATTTGGGGATAACTTTGCGGTTGGTCAAGCAGCATAATTGAACGCCTGGATGAGTACCAGCAACATTGTTTAAAAGCGAAATCTATTAATTGATCCGCAAAAATATTATTATTATACAGTTATGTTCAAAATCAAAGTGATTAGAAAATAAGACTTTCTTCAGAAAATAACTTTTGGTCCATCTCCACTGGATGAAGTTGTTATGAATAAGTGTAAGACTATTAGTTAGAAAAAACTACTCATCCTCTTGTAACTGATTTGGATTGCAACAGCAAGTTCTAGCATATTCTTCACCTGAGCTGTTTACTCCAACTCTGACACAAAAATTACCATAATAAGCAGTGCCCAAGGTCGGGTCTGTTAACATTGGCTACAGATATATAATTACAAGTTTAGAAATAGGGATAGGCAAATTTACTCCATAACAGAGAGAGAGAGAGAGAGAGAGAGAGAGAGAGAGAGAGAGAGAGAGAGAGAGAAAGAGAAAGAATAAGAGAGAGATAGAAAGAGAGTGAAAGAGAGAGAACTAGAGAGAAAAAGAAAAAGATAGAAAGAAAGAGAGACAAAGAGAAAGAAAAAAGAGAGAGACAAAGAAATAGAGAGAAATAGAAAGAGAGACAGAGAGAAAGAAAGAGGAAAAGAGAAGTACTTGCAGAATACTAGTGTATAGAGGGAGAGCACTTAGGATTGTCTCGACTTTGGTGCAAAGAGAAACGTACTCTTCCGGCTTGGATTATTTAGCAACTGAACACTGATTAAAATGAAATGTTTCTCTCCAGGCATGGATTATTCAGCACTGAACACTGATTAAAATGAAATGTTTCTCTCCAGGCATGGATTATTCAGCAGCTGAACACTGATTAAAATGAAATGTTTCTCTCCAGGCATGGATTATTCAGCAGCTGAACACAGACACGTATTTAACAAACACACCTTACTATTTCTGGGTGGACCTGCAGGACGATGGTGTGGAGGGCAATTGGTACTGGGCACACTCTGATGGTGAAAACACGGTGCCCGTGGATCAAGTATTGTAAGTTTCATTCTGCATGCTCCCACCCCCTATAACCCTTCAGGGTGTCTGACTTGAAAATTTTCGTCAGTGTTTTGCAGACTCAGCTGTCACAAGAATACAATCTTTCACGCATTAGCGATCACAAATGTACGCTCTCTCTCTCTCTCTCTCTCTCTCTCTCTCTCTCTCTTAAAATTATACAGGTTTGTTGAACTAATATATGTTTGTGTTTTTTGTCTGTTCGTTTATAAATAGTAAGTTTACTTCGATCTTCCCACCCACTCCTCAACGTTTTACCAGTCTGTAAAACTACTGAGAATAAACATTTTAATCGTGCATATAATATTTTCACCATTGTTGGCTAAAATCACTGCCAGAATTTGAAATATATTTTACGATTTAGCATGTTTTTTGTTAAGTTTATTCAGCTTCTGTAATTGAAAAGCAAAGAAACTATACCTTCTTATAGCTTAAATCGAAATCAAAATCGCGCTAAAACAAAGACTGTCCAATGCAAATACTATATAAATTTAGAAAGCATTAAAATTTGTAAAGAATATAAACGTTATTTAAATCAATAACGATCGTAGGACCTACACAGTGAATGAAGTAAGGGGAGACCGATTCGACGAACATAAATCCTGAGTCATTGACAGATAGCGTCACTTCAACGTTCTTTGACCATGTAGTCCATATAAAATCCGTCAATAAAGAAGAACATATTGACTAGTATATATTGTTAAGGACAGTATCAATTTTCCTTTCTAGAACTCACTTATTTAATCATTTGAACAACGAAGAGAATGTTTGAATATGACATGCATATAACCACAGTGTGTGGCTGTGCACTCAGTAACAAGGTAGATCAGGATTTAAAACTTAGATCTCATACCAATTGTAGCTGCAGTCTTAATGCTTTACACCAAGAGTTGCCTTCCTTTGCGTTGAATTATATTATTTGGTCATATGGGAATGTTTGATACGTGGAATCTGCAGAATGAAGCAGACAAGTCTGTATGTAGGTGTGAAATTCCTTAACGACTTTAATTTATTATAATTAACTATGCACTGTTGATTTTTCTGATTAATCCTCGATCTCTTGTGCAGGATTTGGAGCCAGGAGCCTAACGACTGGAATCATAATGATGACTGTGTACAGGTGCATTTTGGGGGTCAGTTAAATGACGTCGCTTGCGAAGCAACATCCGGTTTTGTCTGCCAGCGAGCCATTGGTACGTGTAAACATGAGTAACAGCAAACACATGCGAAAGCAACGCAGAGCCTTTTCTTTAACTCAAGTGTTTAGTTGACTCTTAAAAAAATATTATACATGTGTTTTTTCCCCTCTTTGAGCTACGGCAGAAATACTCTCATCAACATTATCATCAGTATTTCTTCCTCTACTATTAAATTATTACTAATAAAATATGACTACAAAGACTATTCTATTGCTTCTACTATAGCTGACTAATATATTAGATGTGAAGGCACGAGATCTGCTTAGGGCCCGAGAGTTTGACAAATTCTAACCGATCTAACGCTAGAGTCGAAAAGATGAATGCAAGTTAGGCGGCCGGGTCTCGTTGCAACGTTGGCTACATATTTGGTGTATTATTACACAACATTGACTACATGTTTGGTATATTAATACGCAACTTTGGCTACATGTTTGGTGCTATTATCACACAACTTTGGCTAAATTTTGTATATTAGTACACAATTTTGGCCTCAGTTTGATATATTATGACATGTTTTTTGATTATACTTTGATATATTATTACACAACATTGCATACATGTTTAGTATATTATTGCACAACTTTGACTATATGTTTGGTATATCACTACACAGCTTTGACTACATGTTTGGTATATTATTATGCGACTTTACTACAGACGTTTTAATATATTTAGACTTTTTATATGTTCGTTTGAATAAAAAATCTCCAGCGCGAAAGCCAGAAGCGCCCCCCCCCCCCTACACTATGCTACGTTTCAAAATAAAATAAAAAGAAATTTTGTTTTCTAAAATTTATTTATTTCTGCTAGCCGGGGCAGGATCAGGATCAGGATCAGGATCAGGATCAGGGTCAGGATCAGGAGCAACCCGTATGCAGATGACTGAGACAGCATGGTTACTGATATTCTGTGTGATCCCTGCAATATTTTCTATTCGTATATGACGTCACCCCTAATGGAGGTTTGGTCCTCCACTTCTGTCTGAAAGTAACAGTTATCTTCACGCCTGGTTCTAGGAATACAGTAAATTTGACAGCTTTTCACATCCTGTCACGTGGCACTTTGGAATCAATCCACTGAGTGACCGCAGTCTCCAAACTTTGAGCAATAATAGACCGCTCTTACAACGTGATATCGATTTTTCGCCCCAAAGGCATTGTGTTAAACCTCTCTGTGTCGGATACTTAAAATACGTATCTCCAGTTGTTGGAGAGTATTGATAGAAAGTAATAGAGATGCACATTATAAAGTTATAAAATCAAAGTCTAGAGCATTAGATATTGTATACCGTACCACACGAGAAAAAGAAAAGTGAAGTCATCATTGTAGTCTTATGAAAACAAAGCCGTCAAAAAATGTTAAAATAAATCTAGCTCTATTTTATATTTCGTTTCTAATTAATTTCATTTTTATATGAACTCGTGTCTAGTCCTATTTTATATATCATTTCTAATTAATTTCATATTCATATGAACTTGTGTCAGGAATTAGTGATGAGAGGGACTGTTGAAGGGTAATGAATGGTGGGTTAGATACATTATGATTTTCGAACAGTTATTAATCTTTCCAAATTCCTTTCCAGTTGCTACAATTGTATATTGTAGATCGCATCAGTCTTGTATGTCAAGACTAATTTAGAAAGAATTTAGATAAACTCTTTTACAATACATTTACTTGCCTCAAAAATTTTTCGAACAGTTAGTTAGTAATATGTATCTAAATCGCATGTTAAAGATTTACGTGTACCTTCCTAAGTTTGTGTGTTTGCAATTCTAGTTTCGAACAAATTTAGAATAAAAGCTCTGACTGCATTGAAAAATATTTTTACTTCACCCTCTACCATCTTCTACCATCGCCATCTTTGTATTTTGAGTTGGACTGTTTTGGTTTGTTTGTTTGTTTTCTAATACTTCTCGAAACAACCCTGTTTATAATATTATTGTGTAATTATTTAAAATACTCGTTTTATTTTCGAATACATGTACTTGAGCATATAAATT
Source organism: Sinotaia quadrata (assembly GCA_028829895.1). NCBI lineage: Eukaryota > Metazoa > Mollusca > Gastropoda > Architaenioglossa > Viviparidae > Sinotaia > Sinotaia quadrata. Next base: position 67,235,217 of record CM054180.1, on the reverse strand, counting down.
ATTATTATTATTATTTAAATTTCGTCACTTCTTACTGTATAAATTAATACCATTAAAATTGTTAAGTCTAAAATTAAATGTATTACTGTATATTATAGCTGTATATGATTGTAATTGTTAAGTCTAAAATTAAATGTATTACTGTATATTATAGTTGTATATGATTGTAACTGTGCTAGATCTCCGTTGAGTTTAAAATGACAGTGTTTTAATTTTATTAAATTTATTACAGGCTAATACAAACAGATAAATTTAATTAATTTTGTTATTAAATATCATTAATCATGAATGGTACTTAACTACTTTTATGATTTAAAAAAAAAAATTAAATTTGAAAGTTTGTTTGTTAGCCCTTTTCTTCGTATTTCTGAACTAATAAATTTTAACAAAAATTGTTAATGTGATATCCTATCAGCAAATGAGCATTAAGTTTATGAAGACATACATACTGCAACTTCGTAATGCTGAACAAAATAAAATCTGTTTTACTTAGCATGCAGAAATTATTTATTTATTTTAATATCAAAGACAGTACCGTTTGCTTCTATTCCCTTCATTTAACAATACACGGGACACTAGTCTTTGTTGTTTCCAAATTAACAATACACGGGACACTACTCTTTGTTGTTTCCAAATTAACAATACACGGGACATTACTCTTTGTTGTTTCCAAATTAACAATACACGGGGCACTACTCTTTGTTGTTTCCAAATTAACAATACACGGGATACTACTCTTTGTTGTTTCTAAATTAACAATACACGGGACACTACTCTTTGTTGTTTCCAAATTAACAAGTAAAAGTGAGACTATATATGCTCTGTGATGTGTGATTTAACTACTGTATTAACAAATACGGTGTGTGTCAGTTCACACTCGGTGAATTATAATGTGTATGTGCGTTTGTCTGTTTGTATATGTGTGTAGGTGCGTGTGTTTGTATGTATGTGTGTGTATATGTGTATATGCGCGCGCGCGCGAGTGTGTTTGTGTGTATGTGTGTAATTGCGTATATATGTGTATATGTGTGTATGTATTTATGTGTGTGCGCGCGCTTGTATTTGTGTATGTTCATGTGTGTTTGTATGTGTATGTTTGTGTGTGTGTCTGTATATGTGTTTCTATGCGTGTGTTTTAAATTACGAGTTTTGAAATCCTAGCACTAAGTTTACTTGTAGGGTATCAGTACTAACTTATACTTTCAATGTATATTAGCTACAGTTTTTCTTTTAGATTCAATCTGTTGGGATATAGTCCCCCCTCCCCCGACCTTATCAAGTTAGCAAGTGGCGAACGTTTAAAAAAATAAATACTTTTGTCATAAATATTTTAGCGTTAATTTAATGCGGGCTTCGAGTGGAATTTGGAACGTTCTTTTTTTAATTACCAGGTATATAAAACTTTCTTAAAGCTGCTTACAGTCATAAAAAAGTTTAGGTAATGAAAATTTTAGATGTCTGGAAAGTACATTAACTTGTGTCAAGTCAGATGTCTGGAAAGTACACTATATTGTGTCAAGTCAGATGTCTGGAAAGTACACTATATTGTGTCGTCAGATGTCTGGAAAGTACATTAACTTGTGTCAAGTCAGATGTCTGGAAAGTACACTATCTTGTATGTAATCATATGTCTGTGAAGTGTCAGCATTCGTCGTGTACTTTGTTACCTCCCCTGCCATGTATTTATTTAAATATCGCCCAAACGCTGTCGCCATGTGGGTGCATAAAGAAGAGTTCCAACTTGTCGAAGGGGACTGCATCGTGTAATAGATTTGGCTTAGAATTGTGGACATCTATTTGTGAATCATGGCACTGTTCTTACCCAGCTTCACATTACTGCATACTTATCCTTCAGAAAGTCCGATTGTTTATCGCCTTCAGGATGTTGACCTCTGAGTTCACCATGGGATCATGTATATTGTAATCTATCGAGATATACGGGAGGAGTAATTGTAACTTGGATAAGGCATATTTAGGACCTATCACACTACAATGTCTGATAACGAAAGAATGCTTATTAAAAGCCTAGCTGGATATACTCCCCCCCCCCCCTCATCCCCGCACCTCACCCCGGTATATGTTTATTTTTCAAAAACGTAAAGTTTGATATTTTTTCAGTGGGCGAAATTGGCGTTACACCTGTAATTAAAATGAAAAGAAACGTACATATTTATTATCACTCGAAACGTATTACTACAGCACTTGATCAAACTCATCCAAACACCTTAATTCTGGACCCGCGCGCCACCACTACGTGCTGATTTAACAAATACTAATTGCTCACTTCATACTACAGTGAGTCTTCGCTTTGATTTATTATTAGTGCTAGTTTTGTAACCGCCGTTGTCACAGCATCAAACATAACGAATTTAGCTCGGATAATTACGCGTGTCTTTATTATTTTTGGCTAAATGTTTGTTTACTCCTCCTTCAATGCATTTGTGTTCAGTTAGCTTTGATGGATATTGTGTTACAATAATGCCTATTACTTGATACACTTACTAAGATTAATGAAGGCTCTTGCCTGGATTTATTCAGATCAATGTAATACGACGGCCATTTATTTAAGTTCACTGAAATTGTTACTGAGGTTAAGCTTGGGTCATAAGAATGTGATCATAGCAAGCATAAAACGACAACGGATATATATTTACTCATTGGTTCTTTAAAAAAAATAATAACGGTACGAAGACTGGTATAAACAAGTTCTAGGGAGTTTTATTTTCTGCAAAGCCTCTTGAATAAAACAGGCGAACGTCCTACTTACTGGGATCAACGAAATACGTTCAGATGGAACTCGCTTCAAGAGCGTCAGGTCGACAGAGGAAAATTAAATATATTTTGTTGAGATGTACGTTAAACGTAACAGCAGTCATCGAGAAGCTCTGTGACTATCACTTCAAAAGTACCTCAAAGGAGTTATCACAGTGTGATACAGGTCAAAGTTTGACGCAGCAGAAGTACGTATCGCTAACTAGGTGCCACGACATTATCAGATCTAGAAGATAGGCTGAGAGCGAGTAGGCATTTAAAGCATTGTGTCTCAGTGATTAAAAATGGAAACCAATTTCGAAAAGAATGATTTTTCTAAACGTTAATTGTATGAGAAGAAAGTGCAAGTAAACATTTTATTTTAACAGAACGCCCTGGAGCACTTCAGCAGAAACAGTACACAGACATAGTAAGACATATGACACGGTTATCACTCACAAATAAGAAGCACGTAAACGTAATAAACACGAACTCACAGAGAATGACACACAGATACACATCATTACAGAATACACCCATGCATAGCAACACACAAATGATCGTACCATTAAAACACTTAAGCTTACAACACCAAACGCAACACACAAATGATCGTACCATTAAAACGCTTAAACTTACAACACCAAACGCAACACACAAATGATCGTACCATTAAAACGCTTAAGCTTACAACACCAAACGCAACACACAAATGATCGTACCATTAAAACGCATAAACTCACAACACCAATCGCAACACACAAAAGAAACTACAGCACGGCACTATATTTCAAAACATGTTATTATTTCTTGTACTTTATGTACCAAGTCACCCCGAATCTTTGAAAACCCTCAAAGTGCCGTCTAAACACAAGAAAGCATGCACCATTTGACGCGCCATTGTAATTATTTTGTTTATAGTACACTAAACTACGTCCATTGTCTAGTCAGTGATGCGTAAATGTACAAAGTATTTTGTTTATAGTACACTAAACTACGTCCATTGTCTAGTCAGTGCTGTGTAAATGTACAAAGTATTTTGTTTTTAGTACACTAAACTACGTCCATTGTCTAGTCAGTGCTGCGTAAATGTACAAAGTATTTTGTTTTTAGTACACTAAACTACGTCCATTGTCTAGTCAGTGCTGCGTAAATGTACAAAGTATTTTATTTTTAGTACACTAAGTCACGTCCATTGTCTGGTGACTCTAGTCAGTGCTGCTTAAATGTACAAAGTATTTATTGTCATATTTGCATGATGCAATACTGAATACAAGAATTCAAAATACAGAGTGGGGACTCTGAACAAGATCCTCGAATAAAAGAATCAAACCGAGTCAAATGTCATCACTAAAGCATTCTGGGGAGGAAGAGAAAGAGGAAATGAAGGTGGCTGTCGCGCATGCTCACAAACAGGTTACAAGCTCGAGCAGCTCTGTGCACTGTTTGCAGAAGTGCCCGTAGTTCAGTCACAAACGTGTACATTAAATTTTGAAAAACGCCAGCAAAAGCGGTATCACCTTTGTTATCGGTCAGTGCTGTACATTGGTCCGAACGCTGACAGACGTGTCCAAATTGGACAGGTGTATTGTCTTGGCCTTTTCGTCTGATAATGTGAAGTGTAGTAGCAGTCATGGTCGTGTTCATCACCCTTATTTGCACCTATTCGGACCTCGACGCCGTAACTATCGCATTTTTTCGTTTCTTGATTTTATTCAGCATTTTGTCAGTTTTGTTTTTGCACTTCTATTTTATTTTATCGGAGTTTTACTGGGAGTCCTGTTAAGCACTTGAACACTTGCGTGTGATTTTCGGTGCCAAGGCAACGCTTAATTGTCTACACTCGTCATTTGGCGTACAACATGAAAGTACTGTTGCTAGCAGCTACCAGTTTTCTACTAGGTATGTGCATTTTTATTTTCCCTTAAATATCTTAGTTTTCTTATTCAAGTTAATAATGTACAGACGTATTTAATCGAACTATTGCAGTTGCTAGCAAAACAGATTTTCCTAACTGTTGATAGCCGGTCATTTTCTGACCATCAGGCGAATATATTGGTACCATCATCATGCATTTAGGTTAATTTATCATTATTTTCCGTTTATTTCATGGTGAAATATTGCTTTGGCGATTTGAAAATATTATTGAAGAAACACATTTTTTCTTTCTGTTTATTAAATATAATTTCTCCATTCTTATTTCCTAAAGAATTAAAATAGGCCATTTAAAATTCGACTTATGTTGGCATCGGACATTTAAATGAAATTAAACATAAACGTGTTTAACACACACAAATACTTACACACACAAGAAACAATACTTTCGAATTTATGTAGATGAAAAGATTAGATCATGCTTCACTTAAACATTCTAAGGTATAACTGGAACTTGAGGGTGTTCAAACGCTTAAATTTATACATTGATTATAGATAGATATACAACGCCACAGACACCCGTTCTGTGAATGCATTATTGTCGTCGTCTCTGGGCGGTCACTGAAATGTTTTAGGCCAGGGGTGCACAAACTTTTTAGGCCAGAGGGCCACATTTCCAATTGATAGTGCATGGAGGGCCGCAAGTCAGATTGCACATGGATGGCTCATAGAAAAAGAACAACACAAATAATGAAATAATGTCTTTACATTCGTTTTTGCCTTATTAACATAGATTTAGTCTTTATTAGTGAGAAGGGTGAGCCTGAATGATGTTAACAACTTTGTCAATATTTGGTTCGAGTTTTGTAGTCGCCAGCCTCAAAATCGAACAGAGATTGTTGTCGGTCAAATTCGATCTCAGCTTGTTCTTGTTCATGTTCATTACTGAAAACGTTTGTTCACACAAGTATGTGCTGCCGAATTCTGACAACAACTTGCAAGCCAAGTCCTTGACATTTCTGTATGTGCTTGAGCTGAGACTTCCATAAAATGTTAAAAAGTTGTTCTGCTGAAATGATGACTTGTTCAGGTGAACATTGAAGATCAATGACCTCCAGTTGACAGTGATCAGGCACGGACTCTACACTACATGAGAAAGGATCGCGAATGAAGTTGAATAAGTCCTTGTGCTCCTTGAAGGCATCAAAGCGTTCAGTAAATTCCTTCAGCAATGTTTCACAATTGCAATGGTATCTGCTGAAGTTACATTGGTACTCCTTCTGAAAAGCTGAACAAATCGGAAAATGACAAAGATTTCTAGCTTGCAGATTCGAACAGAAGAGCCTCAACTTCAACGTGAAGGACTGCAGTTCCTTGTACATATCAAAGATAAAGTGATCTTTGCCTTGGAGACGCTGGTTGAATCTATTCAAGTGATCTGCCATGTCTGTCAGAAATGCCAAGTCTGCCAACCACTGTTTGTCAGTAAACACGGCCGTGTCTTTGCCTTTGACAGTAAGGAATTAACAAATTTCCGTTCGCAACACAACAAACCGTTTTAATACCTTTCCTCGACTCAGCCACCTGACATCTGTGTGATACGGAATGTCTCGATATTCTGTCTCGATGTCTTCAAGAAATGGTCTGAACTGTCGATGATTAAGTCCTCTGGATCGTATGAAGTTCACAGAATTAAAAACGAATTTCATGACGTCAAATTTCAAGATTCATGCACAGAGCGATTCCTGATGAATTATGCAATGGTACATGTGGATACTATCTGTTGGAATTCCAAGCCCCTGCAAATGTGGCAGCAAATGAGCAACAAATTCTGATGCTCTTCCAGTCATACCATCTGTGATAATGCTGGCTAGCTTTGGCACCTGGACGTTAAGGTTTCCAAGAACGGAAGTCACTCCTCCAAAAATATCTTCACCAGTCGTCCGCCCATGTAGTGAAGCCATACCAGCTAATTCTTGAGTTATTTCAAAGTTCTCATCCACTGCACCACAAAACCCAGCAGTTGTGCTATGTCAACGTTGTCAGTGCTCTTGTCCAAAGCAATTGAAAAGTACTTACAGTTAGCAAGTCTTTCACACAACTGTTCACAAACATCTGTTGCTAAGTCTTCGACAGGGCCTTGAATGGTTGTCAGTGAGAATGGGACTGTGTTGAAAAGTTCAGGACATATTGGACAGCTTGGATGCAGTCTTTGAGAGTCACCATCAGTAAAGGGCAGTGCTGATTTGGCAACAATATGTGCTACTTTGCAACTTGCACGAGCAAAATACTTGTTTTCTTCAGACTTTTTTGTGAAGAAATGTTGCTGTGCTGACAGATCTTTTAAAAGTTGTTCAATTTTGTTGTTTCTCTCAGCACCTTTTAAGTCATCAAAAGTCGCAGCGTGCTTTGTTTTGTAATGCAGCTTGCAGTTGAAGTCCTTCATCACAGTAACAGACTCACAACAAATTAAGCACATAGCTGCTCCATTTAAATGCCACATAAAGTATTTAGCCATCCACTCTTCTTTAAACTGACACGTTTCGTCTTCAATTTTACGCTTCTTATGCAGCAGGTTTCGATATATTTACAAAGGGCAGTAATTTAAAAACAATTTCACTTCATGCGAAACTGTGTAATTAATTCACTACATTCTAACCAGACATCCACAGCCGCACATTCACACACACTGACTGCACCTTCCTTCCCACCCACCCCCCTGTCACCTCACCCCATCCCCAGACTGAACTTTGGCTGGCTGCCTGTCGACTTGGGTCTTTCTAATGCTAATTGATGTCGCCATACATCAAAGATGCGCAGATACTACTATTTCAACACATACACCTTTGATCAGCTGAAGTGAACAATGTGCCCAATACACAGAGCTCTCACCTCAATACCGCATTCAGCGTTTGTTTTCAACACAGCACAAGATGCATGCACGGGAAAGCAGACCACTGTTCTACTCCCTTGTTCAGATTAATGTTAAAAGCTCCTTGCAGGCCACAAATAATGGTAACATTCTAAAGTCTTCTGGGGGCCGCACCGGGCCCTGTCGGGGGCCGCATGCGGCCCGCGGGCCGCGGTTTGTGCACCCCTGTTTTAGGCGAATTGCTGGTGCTCTGCCCTTGGTCTCACACCGCATCGGAACATGTTCCATTTTCTTCGTAACATAATGTAAGCATCAGTTGTAAAACAAGTTGGGTGGGAAGTTCACGAGAAAGTAAGCAGCTTATCATCATATAGTTAACAGTACTTTAATTACTCACAGCAGTAACAACCGTCCGTCCATTACCCCCCCCCCCCCACACACACACATTCAATTTTCTGCTGACCGAGAAAGTCCCGTTACATGTGCAGGCGGCCTCTTTGAAATATGGTCTACTGGCCTCCAACATCTACTTTGTATAAAAAATAATTTGAATCTATGCTCGGGTATTGCTAGCCTTGCACCTTTCACTCTTATTACCCAGACTTCCCACTTTCTAGAATTATTTGGACTCTTATAGTATGAGCGTTTTACTTATTTATTATTAATATTTATAACAAGCTTAGTCCTTTGCCGCTTATGAAAATCAGAGGACATGTTTATCCGTTAACAATGAAGCTTTCGTGTTTCTCAACGTTGTGACGAGGTGAGAGTAAGCGTTTTATTCTTTCAGTACATAAATTTATCTCAATGCCTGCTTTCATGATAATTTTTTTTTTCAGAGACAAAATCTTTTGTATACATTGTCTCAGACCACTTTCTGTTTACAAAAAGAAAGTGATGTTATGTGAATCTAATTTTCTAGCACTTTCTTTATATTATTTTATCTTCACCTAGTAGACACATACTACAGTTATTTGTTGTCGAGGTAGAGTGATATAGTTATTTTCTTCGATTACTCTTAATTAAATGACTGAGGCTGTTTTGTTGAGAATAATTAAGTCACTGTATCATAGATTCTGTAAGGCATGTAATAGGTACTTCTTTCTGTGACATGTTAACACACTATGATGTTACAATTTAGACAGATAGTGTTAGAAAGCCCACTTGAGAGAGAGAGAAAGAGAGAGAGAGAGAGAGAGAGAGAGAGAGAGAGAGAGGTATAAATACACACACAATATATATATAGAGAGAGTTGTCTCCATTGATTAAAACATATAGAGAGAGAGCGAGAGAGAGCGAGAGAGAGAGAGAGTGAGAGAAAGAGAGAGGTATGCGAATATTCAGTCAAATGAAAACGTTTTTTGTCTTTAGAATTCGTGATTTCAAATAACAAAAGTAAAGAATCTGATTTTCTCATTGTGTCCAATGTCTTACTACTAATACAAAGCATCGAAACTAAAACTATTGGACAGAGGCAAGCAGCAAGTTGAAACTTATTATATTACAATAAAGAAGCAGTTTCGTTTTCATCAGAACCTTCTTCGCAGACACGCACATACATATCTATGTTACATCACTTAAATCTAGAAACAAAAGATTACATCTTAATTACCGTATCTGACGGACTTACAAGATTGTCTGTGTACAGTTTACCAAAGACAACTTCTTATTTCATATTGTACGCGCAGCTTTCACCAGAGGTCATCAACCAACCACGTGCCCGCCAGGGTGGGAGTCGTGGTCCATATATTGTTACCTGTTCGTCAACGCGTCAGCCGTGCCGTGGGAAAATGCGCGAACCGAATGCAGGACCATCCAGGCGCACCTTCTGCGCATCGAGTCCACGCAGGAATACGTAAGTTTCTCGTAATCAAAGATACCACCATATTTCACCGCACAGTGCACCAAGAGATGACAGACAACAGTACAATACACCGAGAGATGACAAATTATTTTAAATTATGATGCATCAAAGGGATGATAGAAATAACAATATAATGTACCAAGAGATGACAAGGACAGTTAAATAATGTATAATTAAAGATAATTTATTAAATAGTGCTGCAAAGGGTGACATAAAAGTATGTAGTTCATCAAGGGATAACAAAGATAATTATGTAATGTACCAAACATGAAACAATTAATTATATCTTGCTCTAAAGCACGACAACGTTAATTATATAAAGCAGCAAAGACTTAATAAAGCCATGCATTATGGAGTGTTAATATAATTATATCAAATGTCACATTAAAAATAATTTATATAATGCAGCAAGAGAGATGACAGATAAATAGACAGTGCATAAGATATGAGCCAAAATTAATAATGTACGAATGCTGAGCCGAGGGGTAGTAAAGAAAATTATATAATGAACCAAGGGATGACAAAAATAATTATAGAAACACAAAAGGGATGGCAAAGAAAGAGAATTATATAGTGCATCAAAGGATGATAACTCTAAAATCAATTTATTACTTAACAGCTTAGTTAAGTAAAACATGAACTATTATGTTGCTTTTGTACTCATGGCATTTCAATATCTATAATTGTAATCCAGTATTTCATATATCAACTTGAAGTCTTTACAATGTTACAATGATAAGGGAAGAAATTAAGTACTAGCATCGGTGCGGTAACAACTGTAAGACTGATTACAGAATCTTTCAGTATTCGGAAAACGACACAAAATCAAGCTGCAACATATTTCATACTCAGATAATGAAGGATCAATACATTTTACACCCAATAGTGAGAGATCGATATAATTTAAAAACAATAATAAGAGATCGACATAATTTACAAGCAATTGTGAAAAATTGATATTATTTTTAATACCTTAGTGAGAAATCGATATTATTTTAAACACAATTGTGAGAGAAAAATACATGTTACACGCAATAGTGAGAAATCGATATAAGTTACACGTAATAGCGAGAAATCGATATATATTACATTCAATAGTGAGAGATCGATATATTTTTTATGCTATAGTAAAGAATCACATGCAATAGTGAAAGATGATTACATTACAAGCAATAGTGAGAGATCAGTGTATTTACACGCAATAGTGAGAGATCAGTGTATTTACACGCAATAGTGAGAGATCAGTGTATTTACACGCAATAGCGAGAGATCAGTGTATTTACACGCAATAGTGAGCGATCAGTGTATTTACACGCAATAGCGAGAGATCAGTGTATTTACACGCAATAGTGAGCGATCAGTGTATTTACACGCAATAGCGAGAGATCAGTGTATTTACACGCAATAGCGAGAGATCAGTGTATTTACACGCAATAGCGAGAGATCGATATATTACACACAATAGTATAAGCGAGCGAGTGAATCTTGAAATTATTTACCGGAAGTAAGTTTGTTAAGCTGGCAGACGTAAGGATGGAGTTCGTTAAGGTCCTCAATGCTGAGAGTTCCCTGGACAAGAGAATTTTTTCCTTACAGGAAGTATTTTCTGTTTCTTTACAATAAGATGTCGTCAATGTGCGGTATTTTTCGTTTCGTTAGAATAAGATTTCGTTAACGTACAGTGCTTCGTTTCGTTAGAATAAGCTAAAAGATTAGTGGATGTCTTAATAATGAAACGTGCACTATTAATAGTCTGAAAACAGCAAGCCCAATTTAGATCTGGGCTCTTCGCTTAAATTTACCCTCCCTTCGTATCCATAAGGGGGAAATGCCGTTTTGAAGTGTTTCCCCGCCCAACCCTCCGCCCATTTTCTTTTATCCGTTTTCTTTTAGTGTTTTATTCGTACATCACTTTTTTTTTATTCTGTGCGGATAATTTAGGAGCTTGCAAAGTTTACTTTAATAGATATAATATCGCACGTACTTCTGCTTCTTGAGCTTCTGGTCGCAATCATCGTAATTGAAAGAACTTTAATATGTAGATGTGTTATCACGTAGCGTGAATTTTATCCATTTAATCTTTGCAGTTAGTCGATTGCGTTTTATTGATACGACACCGTAATGTTCACGAAACAAATCAGCACTGTTAAATATTGTTTATGTAGAGCTACGCACACACATTTAAATGAATACGTATCTAAAATTAAGTGGGTAAAGGCGAAAGGCATTCACAACAAACTGTTTTGCTCAACGACGCACCCGTCGTTCCATCCTGCTGCCTGCTGCCTGTCTAACAATAAGACAAATGCATAAATAGAATATCAGGTTTCTGCCTCGACACAGGCACAGATGACCAAAATAGAGAAAAGGATAAATAAAATGCTCTGTTTTACAGGACTTCGTCAAGAAAACCCAGCGGTTGCACATCAGCTCTGCGTACTGGACAGACCTGAACTCCAGGTCCGACTACCAGCCCAACTCTAAAATTCGGACTTTTATGTGGGGTGAGGACGAACATGCGGACGATGCTATTGTGTAAGCCTGTTTTGTCGGACTTGATGTCATATCTATCTATCTATCTATCTATCTATCTATCTATCTATCTATCTATCTATCTATCTATCTATCTATCTATCTATCTATCTATCTATCTATCTATCTATCTATCTATCTATCTATCTATCTATCTATCTGTACTCGGGTTTGAGATTGAACGTTCCAATCTATTGGTCGGGTTGAAGAATTGCAATATCTTACTTCTACATACAGGTCAACATCAATAATATTTTGTTTAACAGTTTTTCTTTAGATCGGCAAGTCTATAATTACTAGACTACTTATAATCTAAAAATTCAAATACAAGACTGGAAATATTAATAAGACATTGTGCGTCGTTTACTTGTCAGGACACTTGAATACAACTACACCATACTTGTCTCACGTGATTTTACGTAAATGTTAGTGTACGTTTACTTGGTCAGGACACTTGAATACAACTACACCATACTTGTCTCAAGGGATTTTACGTAAATGTTAGTGTACAAAGCATACAGAAATGGAATCTTATTGAACTCTTAGAAGATATCGGCTTGCGCATGTTTTAATTATTTCACGTAAGGGAGTCAAACCAACTGGATATTATTTCAGAAAGAACCACTGGGACAGCGAGCCGGACAACACCGACTTCGAGGACTGCGTGAGTATCACCGTCCAGGGGACTCTCAGCATTGAGGACTGTAACGAACTTCACCCCTACGTCTGCCAGCTTAACAAACTTACTTCCGGTAAATAATTTCAAGAAGACTCACTCACTCACTCACTCACTCACTCACTCACTCACTCACTCACTCACTCACTCACTCACTCACTCACTCACTCACTCACTCACTCACTCACTCACTCATATCCTGTACAGGACAGTGTCTAAGCAAAATTCTGCAAAAAATAAGTCTATTTTTATCTTTTAAAGCCAAATGCTCCTGTTTTGCAACAAATATTTTATTCTCAGTAAACGTGTGTGTTCCAGGCGAAAATTGCCCTAGGGACTGGCTAAATGGACCAAACGTTTGCTTATACATATCCAACCCTGCTGTATGGAGCACGGCTGTCACGTGGGATGTGGCTCGCAGAAACTGCGAGCAAATGGCTCCATTTCAAAATGACCCAACTCGCACAAGTCAGTTGCTGGCGATCACAACTACATCTCTCCAGGTCACACATTTCTGACCGTTCCTTGCTTTTCGTTGGTTTCTAGAGCATAGACATTGAGTTCTGTGACATATTTAGGCACCCTTCAATCGTTATAATTATTATTTATTAATTAACACATCACAACTCTACTCTTTACAAAATAATAAGATAGACGTTTTACTGTTGCATAATGTTTTTACAGGTGGAAACTCCTTCCTAAAGGAGGAATAAAAATCCGTCTTTTATTATAGTTAACGAGCCCAAATCCTCCCAATATATATATGTAATCAAGTTCATTGAGATGAGTGGAGTTTTTGAGAGCTAATTATAGTCAATGTACATAACCTTTTTAATGATGACAGCTGTCACTGGCACATATTCACAATCATGCTGTTTGCAACAAGTCACTTTCTTTTAGATGATGGTCCAACGTACCCCCTTCTAGGCCCGTTATAGATCTGTTCCAGAATCTTCGACACACTCACAAAGCACGCCATGGAGAAACATCCAGAATTTCATATGCACTATCAAACACAACAGGAGGAATACTCCTGAACCTTCATGTGCACTATCAAACACAGCAGGATGGAATGCTCCTGAACCTTAATGCGCACTATCAAACACAACAGGAGGAATACTCCTGAACCTTCATATGCACTATCAAACACAGCAGGAGGAATGTTCTTGAACCTTCATGTGCACTACCCAGCACACCATGAGGAATATTCAATAAACTTTCATGAATTATCAAGCCCAAATGCAAGCCTCATTTCCCGCCATATATGCTCTTGAACGGAATTCACAAAAAAATCAGCTTACTTCAAAACGTTTACTGATGAGTTCGATGACAACACCGGATACACACACCAATGGGATGTGTAGTCTGTAGCAGCTACAAGATTACAAAACAAAAAAGGCACATTCCTTTCTGCAAAAGTCAAATTAAGGCAGCGTTAAATTTCAGGCATATTTCATCTCTAAATTCCTTTCTCTCTTACAAACATTATCAACTTACAAATCCTGCAATGATATGTATTAGCCCAATACACATGCATTATATGAAATATAGCATTGATCAACATTCACAAGTATAATGTACAATATAATCAAATTAGTGAACATAGAAATAATGGTTCCGTTACATAAGCATTTCCCAATTCAAATCATAGATCAATATCAAGCATTTATAAAATATTTTAAAGTGCATTCTTTCTTTATGATGATCACTTTAATGACTGGACATGAGTTATGTCAAAATCAAAGTGATAAGAATATAGAACTTTCTCTCAACTTTCTTCAACAAAATAACTTTTGGTCCATCCCCATGGATGAAGTTGTTATGAACAAGCGTGAGACTATTAGTAAGAAAAACTGCTCATCCGCCTGGAACTGGTTTGGATTGCATTGGCAAGTTCTAGCATATTCTCCACCTGAGTTGCTTACTCCAACTCTGGAACTTACAAAAATATCATCATAAGCAGTGTCCAGTCAGATCACATTAACATTGGAAAAAAAGATATAATTATTAAGTTTAGAAAAGGCACATTTACTCCACCATAGTACCTTTAATCTTTTCTTGCTTTTCTCTCTTTTTATTTTTATTTTTCTCTTTAGCACTTATCTTTCCTTTTGTTTCTATATAGTTTAGTATGTAATCTGGAATCTTATCTGCTTGCATACCCATTAGTTTGTCATTGCCTTCGCCTCCTGTGCCCGACTTTTCTTGAAATAGGGCTTCCATTTTAAATCACAAAATATTTGAAATATGTGTAAATAATTTATTTATTATTGGCAGGTGGCAAAGTACAACATTGATATAAACTTTTAATTTAAAGTGAGATAGCTGTACCGTAACTGGCTGAAATGTACTCTTTCTAGGGTCAGTTTTTGTTTAAAATTGTTACCAACCAACCATCCAACCAACCAACCAACCAACCAACCAACCAACCAACCAACCAACCAACCAACCCCCCGTAAAAACCGTTGCTCTTTGACATTAATACATAATTTGACATTCCACAGGTCTACATGGAGGAAGTTCTGCCTGCCATCCTCAACACTCGCGTCATGTACTGGACTGCTTTGAACGATAGGAACACAGAAGGATTGTTCCAGTGGGCAGGGAATGATGGCATTCTGTTTAACTCCAGTATTATGTAAGTAACAGATTTACGACTATAGTTGCACATTTTAGCTGCATTTTTGTTTTAGAAATGTGTAATTTTTATATACTTTTTATATTGCAATTACTGATATTTAATTATTAATTATTGTTTATTCTGTCATTATGTTTTGCGGTGATTTAACCTGCAGTAAGAAGGTTGTGTCCTTGCAGAAGTTGGAGAGTCGAACCCGATAACCTGGGTGGCTCCGAGTACTGTGGTGCTTTGATTCCCGGGGGAATGTGGAGTGACAGAGATTGCGCGGATGAAGCAAACTACATTTGTCGCAAGAGTTTCCGTACGTGTCTACCCCCCACACCCCTCTAATACTCTCAGTACAACCGTTCACACAGCTATAGTCAAACATCACAAATCGCGCATGCACGCATGCTCAAACACAGACAAACGCATGCACACATAATACGCACACATACACGCACGCACACATATTCTCCTGTAACTTTACTATCTTCCATTATAATCTCACAGTAAATTACATTACATTATATTATATTATCACAGTAATGTATATTTCTGTATGATGTATATAATATCATTATTATTAATTGGTAATTCTTGAACAAAGTACAGTTGTAATAATGAGCAATGACAGCTGCTTTCGCACTGTTTATTAATAATGTACAGCTTTGACGTGACAGTGAAACTCGCGATACTATATCACTATAATATGATTTGATACGGACATATATATGCTGCTAATATGCTGTGATGATGTGTCAGTTTAGACGTGACACAAAAATGTTGATAGTACGTGATGATGAAGTTGAGCTAATTCATGATGTAAATATGTTGCTGATTGGTCATGATGATATGAGTTTAGGGTGATATATAATTGTTAATATCTTGTCATGATATTGTGTAAGTTTATACATGATCTATACAACACTTTATTATGCTCCATGATACTGTGAGGGGTAATCCATGACATAAAGATGCTTGTAATATGCCATTATAATGTGAGAGCCAATTCGTGACAAAAACTACACCTATCCCCGCCAAATAATGTGCCCTGATAATGTGTGATGTAATTCGTGACAGGATAAAAACCCAGATAATGTGCCATGATCCAATTCGTAGACTCTGAAAATACGCTACGATAAGTGTGAAGTTAGACGTCACATACAATTGTCAATTCTGCCCATGATAATGTGAAATCTAACTCGTGACGTACAGGTACTGACAATTTGCCATGACAATATGGTTTTGTTTTATGAACAGGCACTCATCTGTATAACTATGGATGCGGCGACTGGATGCGTGCGGGACAAAAGTGTATCTACCTATATAACAGTCCCAAAAAATCGTGGCAGGACGCTCAGTCCTTCTGTCAGAGCATGGGCGGTGACCTCTTGCGATTTGACAACATGGATGACTCGGTAAGAATGACGTCATAAGACGCTAAATCTAATGGTGCGTTGTTTGTGCTTTAATTTCTTTCACAGTATTGAAGATGAAGAATAACAAATACTATAATTTTATATCATGGATAAACTAACACAACTCCCCTCCAACACTCAGTATACATATGCTACTTAAAGAAGGAGATAGAGTGAAACCGATTGTTGGGAAGGAGTATTTTGCACCCAGAAATACGACAAATATTTATTTTCATCACTCCTTCTCTTATTTTGAATAAGTATTTTAAATGAAAGTCGACGCAAGGGTTTCATCTAATGGATATTTTATCTGTATTCAACGCGCTGATGGTTGGTGATTAGTGTGAGTCTCTCAGCTTGTTAAACACATTACAGATATTGGCTAATTTCAGCAGTTTATTATGATATAAGGGATTGTCCTTAGGAAAATAAAGTGATTGCAGAACAACATATTTATTGTTTCTCTCTCATCTGGGTAGAACTGGATTGGGATGCAGACAATGACCAGGAGTGGAATGGTGTTGCCGGGCTATTGGATCGGTTTGAACGACATACAGACTGAAGGCACCTTCCTGTGGACTGATGGAACGGAGCCTCCTGGGAATATTCTGTAAGACAGAATTCTAAACAGTGAATACGATTCGAAAATAAATCTTTTAAAACATGTTCATTCACGTGCTTAGAAGTACAACAAGTCTGTTTTAATTACATAATTTTGCATTTGTAGATATAACAGTCCCACCCCCATCTTTTACTCTCTCTTCCTTGATATCTGTCTCTCCCTCTCTCTGTCTCTCTCTTTCTGCCAGTCTGTCTCTTTTTCTGTAAGACTTTCAGTGTCTGTTTGCCTCTGGTATGTGTTACTATTGCACATTTGATAACCGAGGGGCTCTGGGGTAATGAATCGTGCTGTCGGTTATCTTGCCTCTGATGCGTTTACTTCGAGTACACATGTTATGAATGAGTCAGTTGGTGAGAGTGTGTGCTACATCTACGCAAGTGTTTGTTTGTTTGTCAGCAACTGGGATCGCGAGCCAAACGGAGCGGTTATGGCATTCAACCAGAACTGCGCTGTCATGGGCATTGATGGCAAGTTCCTCGACAACGATTGCAGATATGCCCAAGCCGGAACAATCTGTGAAGAGGACTGGAGTAAGCTTTCCACTTCTGTGTTACTTCCCTTTCATTTGCGTATGACTTCCCGTGAAACAACCAATAAACTACACTAAAATCAATGCTGCCAAGGACATAATACGTCAATGCGACTTAGTTGTAAACTCTAGAAATATCACTGTATGACAGCAAAATCAGATGCCATTTATAATTCTGTTTTATTTGGTTATTCTTTTGTAATGGGGTGTTTCTAACTGGGTCAAAGTGACATTGCTCCCCCCTCCCACTGAAAAAAGGATTCCAACAAAATTATCTCTGTGTGAACCGGGGATCCCAGAAGTGCTTTCCACAAGGGACATGAGATGCTTCGAGGATTATTTGTCAGTTGTCAGTGGATAGATCCTATCCTCAGCTCTCCCCGCGCGTGGTGAACTATTTATATACTATTTTAAATTGTGAGTATACACGAGGGTGTTAAATTAACTACCGTTTGTTGGTGTGTGGAGCCTTTAATTTCATATGCTTAGCACACACTCCAGGAGCAGCGTTGTACAGACGCAAGGACTATTTCGCAAAATAAGTAAATAAATCTTACCGCTTAAAAAAAAAAGTAATTATTTGCTTGTTATTTACTTATGATTTCCTTGGCAAAACTCCTTATCATTTTGTCACTGGTTTGTTCAGTGCATATAGTGCACATTCTCTGTGTTATACCCACATAATATTTTACATTACATACATTTATCTAAATATAGAATGCATACTCTCTAGAGGAATTGTACTCTTTAAGAAATTAATTTGCTAGCAGGTCTGATTAAGGTGTTTTGCATGCCTAATTATGTGTGACACAAGCAGACAAATAGGGTGTAAGTATGGCTATCCAATAGCATGCAATTTGTACTGACGTGGTACATGCTTAAAATACAGCATGTACACTTTAATCTTCAGCACGTTGCGGGCGACTTCAAAAGTCCGAGATAGGGCACAGAGAATGCCGAATGAGAGCATTCAGAACTTTGGGTATAATTAATTTAGACCATCATTTTACCATTTGGGAATGGGGGCTTCTTTACAAGAATCGTAGCCATTTTGAATTTTGTTGCTCGATCGGTTGAGAAAGAATTTTTTTCTCGATTTGGGGAATTTTTTTTGTACGCACGTTAAAAATAGCTGCAGATCAACTAATGCAGACAATATTCGCAGATTTCTGTAACAAAAGCCGAATAAGGAACATTTATAAACGCTAAGTAAAAGACTGCCATGACGTTAGGAATTAACGAAAAATAGGGATCAGAATAATGACTGGAATCTCTTCCTAATTTTTCAGAAAATTTAAGACAGTTTGCAATCTCTGACGATCGTTTTACAGTTGTGGATTTGAAGTTTTTGATCATCAGGGCCTTCACATTTTTTTATGTCAGTGTAGGTTAATATTTTATTCTATTATTTTTAATCATCAGGACCTTTAAATGTTATTTATCTCAGTGTAAAGTAGGAAAGTATTTTATTATATTATTTTTGATCATAGTTCCGTAAACGAGTGGATTAATGAAGTCGAAAATGAGAAATCCCGCACTAATGTGTTAACATTTTCGGACTTGACACAAAGTGAGTGTCTTTCAAGATAAAAACATTCTAGAAGATCACTTTATTGAAGTTTTTAAATTCTGAATATTAGAATATAGTCCCTTGACATTATTTTATTTATTTATTTTAATATTTGTAATAGAACCTGAAACAAAGAATTATGTTTTCCACTGTGCCGATTCTCTTATTTTCTAACTTGTGGTTTGACATACAGGCAATTGCCACTTTCATCATAAATTTGTAATTTTTCACAACTTTATGAAAGATGAGGATACTTTTATTGATAACACTTGTCATCAGATTAACTTTGTGTAGTTTGTTCTTCGTGCGTATTTTGATAGGATTGTAGACCGACAGTTCTACTGTACCGTACACAAAATTCAAACTCGTATATGAAGAAAATTACTAGTTCATTGTAATAATTATCAATAGCCACACATTTATAAAATACAAAATTATAATTATTATAATAATATTATAAAATACAAAATTATATGTATATAATATTGGCAAGTTATAGGCACGTAAAATTCAGCAAAAATACCTTTTCACACTTCAACATTCAATATTATTTTTAAAAAATATATAATAATCGTTAAAAATAACCTTCACTAAAGAATATTTTTAGATATTCATATTTATTATGTACTTCACTAAAAATAAATATAGGTTTCATGAATGCTTATGAATATTTTAAAAAGTATTTCATTCCAAAGTTGGTATGTGTTGCAAATTCCTACCAAATAAAGAATTTGGTGTACTGAATATTGTGATGTAAGAATTACATTTCTCTGAAAATGTGTTCCGGTCTGGACCGGTTTAGTATATTTTTATTATAATTCTCTGAGAAATTGTTTTTTTTTTTTTTAAATCGTGACTGATCTATTGAGATTATGAATAAATTATCTAAAACTGAGTTACAATCTTGGTAGGTTTTTGCATAGAAGAACACACATGTACATTTCTCCTAGAAAATGTCCCAGTCTGAGCTGGTTCATTCGATAGTGCAATAGGCGTCGTTAATAATACATTTCTCTGAGAAAGTGTCTCAGTCTGGATAATGCATTAGGTGCCGGTGCCATTATTAATTGTTTATTAGTACATTGTGTTCCAAATTAGGCTGGTTCAGTCTATTAGCAATGATCAGTTATACATGCATCTGTACCTGAGTTTGCCTATGTGTTTCTATAGGGTTTTGTGGCGTCGGAAACTGGGAGGTTTACAACCGTCACTGTTACCTCTTTGATACGTCTTACAAGGAACACGGGGAGGCACAGGCGTTTTGCCGGGACAATTCTGGCGGCGGTTATGGTCGTCTCGTGGTCATCAGCACTCTAGCCGAGAAGGTTTGTTCCCGGTACATTTCACAAAAGTACTGGTGACATTGCACAGGAAACCGTTTTTTCTTCTTCTCCCGCTGTCTCACCCCAGAAGCCGCATTAGACATTTTATCGTAAGATAGTCTCAATCTTGGGATGCTTCTGGGGGAATCCCCACAGCTTCACATTGCACCCCGAGGTGGAGAGCTGGCGGAAGGGGGTGAAACAGGTCACACCCTCAACCGCCTTCCGTCGGTGGGGGGACACACATGAAACCGTCCTTAAAGAAATAACATAATGGCCGCATAGGTGATGAGAACGAAGTTGAAACAGTTTGGATTCTACAGATGGTAATAAATATTGCCAAGTGACCAAGATCATTAAAAAGGGTGGTACTTTTATTTAATTTGCTTTATTTTTCTTGATTGTTAGCTGTAATTAATCAAACTTAGGTACAATTAATAAACACAATTTGGTTTAATAATTATGTGTACGGTTATTGTAAGAGTTATCCCTCTTTGTTCCTTTGTGTGTATGTGCATTTACAGATCAGCTATATATATTAATTTAATATCACAAATGCTAGTTCACTTTGTTGTGTGTGTATGCATAATATTTCTCTCTCAGCAAATAATACCCGTGCTTAAATGTCTGAGGTGTTTGGAAACATTATTATTATTTTTTGTTGTTGTATGGAGAATATGAAAAGAACGAAAGAAAGAAGAAAGAAAGAAAGAAAGGAGAGAAAGAAAGAAAGAGAGAGAGAGAAAGAAAAGAAAGAATAGAATAGAGAAAGAAAGGAAAAAGAAAGAAAGAAAGAAAGGAAGAAAGAAAAAAGAAAGAAAAAGAAAGAAAAAATAAAGAGATAGAAAGAGAGAGAAAGAAACAAAGAAAGAAAAAAGAAAGAAAAAAGAAAGAAAAAGAAAGTTTGGAAGGAAGGATGTTTGAATGGAAGTTTAAAGGAAGGAAATTTGGAAGGAAGGAAGTTTCTATCAATTTATTTATTTATTTATTTTTATTCGTAACGTGTTTAACACGAAACCTTCCCTTTACTAAACGAACTTTTCAAATTCCACATTTCAACAGTGAGAGAGACATAAAGACAGACTTGTGGCAGATACAAGGAAGTAGGTTAAACATAATGTCTCTCATAACTCCCGCTCTCTGGTGCAAATGACAAAATGTTTATTTGCAGCAATGGTTGATTCAGTTGATGAACACGTTGGTGAACGCCCCCTACTACTATTGGGTGGACCTAGAGGATGACAGTTTGATGGGAGCCTGGCACTGGATCCACTTTGACGGTGAAAATCCACTATCACTGGACCAGATCTTGTACGTAATAAGTTGCCAAGTAGCTGTGCATGTGTGTCCCTGAATTATTTCGTTTTGATGACAGAACGATCGTTCCTGAGTTTATAGCTAGCACTTGAGTGAGAAAATGGATTATCACTCCCTTTAAAGCCTTGCACTCTTTGCAGCAGGAATGGTTGGGTTTCCCGGAAGGGAAGGTTGAGGTGGTGGGCGTAGACGATAAATTTGCATATCAAGTTCTTGTCGTACAACCCGTGAATGCCTTAATTCAGTATAGCTTTAGTGTTGTATTTTGTTGACCAAAGAAAGAAATCGGCAGTCCTTTTTCTTTATTGTGATTATACAATTTTCATTTATAGAAAACGTGTGCAATATTTACACTTTCTTGGATTACTTTGTTTCTTTGTATTTTATTTTTTTGTCTAGCATATGATTTCCACCCACTACGCACAATAACATAAAAGCATAGTGCTACTGACCTCTCGGGAAATTGTTGTAATGGCCATTGCAAAAAACAAAAATTTTATATATTATGGTCTGAAGTGTACCATACTGTGTGTTTCAGTACGCTACTCTACATTGACATTACAACCAGAGTTATGCAAATAGATAAGGTATAAGGTTAAAAAGACAAAGATTCAAGGTGTGATAAAATAAATGTGTAGATATTTTCCATTGGTGGTAGTGGCAGAAGTGAGGTAGAGGTATGAGTAGAAGGTTTATGAAGTAGAGAGAATATGAGACAAGAAGGGTTAAGAATTAGAGGGAAGTAAGAGATGGAAGTTTCAGGAATTAGAAGTATAGGATGGAAGGGTCAGGAAGTAGAGAGAAGTATGAGATAGAAGGTTCAAGAAGTAGAGAGAAGTATGAGTTGGACAGATTAGAAAGTAAAAATACAATGTGGAGAGAAGTATGAGTTGGACAGATTAGAAAGTAAAAATACAATGTGGAGAGATCAGGAAGTAGAAAGAAATATGAGATGGACGTTTCTGGAAGTAGAGAAGATGCATGAAGTTGGAAATCAGGAAGTAGAAAGAAGTATGAGGTGGAGAGGTCAAGAAATAAGGAGAAGTATGAAATGGACAAGGTTTGGAAGTAGAGAGGAGTATGAGAGTAAGGTTTTCTTAATTAAGCATTGACAAGTTTAGCTCACTTGGTAGAGAGTAGCGTCGTTTGAGTTTACCTTGTAAAGTATATTGACCAGAGAGACTTACTCATATATTTGTATAAATGTATTTATAGTTCGTTTTTGCGTAGGTCAAATTACTGATAACAGATTTAATGTAATAAGTGAGTCAAAATGCCAGTCGCGTGCATATATAACTTCATTCAAATCGACTGTCTCACAATGCCGATTTCATTTTCTTTCTTATTCGTTCTATTCTTTTTCTTCTTTCTCTTATTTTCTTCAGTCAGATTCTTCTTTCTTCTTTCCCTTCTCTACTCTTCCTCATATTTTTCTTCTTCCAAGATTAAGTTACCGTTAGAGTACGTTTTAGCTTGTATAGATCTTCCTAACTGCTGTTAAATTTAAAATGTGAAAGTGAATTTCCATACTGTAAAACTTCCTATGTTTAATTTAATTTTTAACAGAAAACATTCAGCCACTGACATTTCAGTTGCCTCCGGACGCGTCTGTTGCAAACTACCTCAACGTGGCCAGACTCTGTTATCTCCCTTAGCTATTGTGTTAAGAAAGCTGCTTATTGAAATGTCGGTTAACTCAGTGGTTCCCAACCTGTTTGTGGCCAAGAGCCAAATTCATATTTTCAGAAGATAGGCTGGCGCCATCAATTTTTCAAAGCTTATTTTTTGTACTGAACATTAAATAATACTCAAACCATAACATTTAGTTATACGTAATATATGTATCTATACGATTGAAGCGGATTACTCTTTCACTATTACTGTGTGGATTTGCTCTTTTTGAGTCTTTCTGGAAGATGAATTAAGTAGCTTTTACAAAATAAATATCATAAGTAGGCAGGTTTCATCATATTTATTTTAAAAAGTGCAATATTGTTGGACTAGTGATCGAAATATATTTATTATTCTTGCTTAATTATAGAAGCCAGTTGTGATTATTTAAAAATATTTTTTCTATCTGTAATTGTACCTAGCTTTCAAGAAGTAATCGCAAATATGAAAAACGTTAAGCACATTTTTTATTGTTACGTGTATCCGGATTTCTACAAGCAGACAAATATGAATAATATTCATAAGCGCTAACCAGAACTGAATAGAAAAATGTATTATTAATTCGCGTGCCTTTATTGTAAAAAATCAGTGTGATTTTTGGCACTGCATTTCATTCAAACTGCTCCTGAGGGCTTTGAATGTAGTGAAGAGTTAAAATCACTATCACATGCCATTGTCTTCATATTTGGAAAATGTACAAGAGACTTCGTTTTCATATGTGACTTCCACAAGATCAGTTCTGCTTTGAATGATTTTACAGAACCTAAAATGAGTGACGTGAGGTTGATGGAACACAAGCATCTGCACAATTTTTCACATCTAGTCATGGCGCCCGCGGGCATCGTATTGGGAACCATTGGGTTAGCTCATTGGTCTCCCATGTCATCGCCCTTTCTAAGAACTAACTATATCCGATTTCTAGGAACTGATTTAAGCCAAACTTTAGTTGATTTCTGGGAACTAACCTTAACCGATTTATAGGAACAAACTATAGCCGATTTTTTGAAAGTAATTATAGTGGATTTCTGTGAACTAACTTTAGTCTAACTTTTGCCGATTTCTATGAAATGGCTTTAGACGATTAATAGAAATAACTATAGCCGATTTCTAGGAACTAATTATATCTGAATTATAAACTATCTAGATGATTTCTTGGAACTAATACTAGCGGATTTCTAGGAATTAACTTTAGCCTATTTCTAGGAGAAAACTTTAGTCGATTTCTAGGAACTAACTTTAACCTAAATTTATCCAGTTTCTAGGGACTAACTTCATCCGATTTCTAGGAAAACTTTAGCCTAACTTTATCCGATTTCTAGGGACTAACTCAAGCCTAATTTTATCAGATTTCTAGGGATTAACTTTAGGCTAACTTTATCTGATTTCTATGGACTAACTTTAGCTTAACTTTATCCGATTTCTAGGGACTAACTTTAGCCGACTGTTGCAGGATATGGAGCAAGGAGCCTAATAACTGGGGTCATAATGAGGACTGCGTGCAAGTGCTTTATGGAGGTTTCTTGAATGATGTTAACTGTGCAGATAAAGCCGGCTTTGTGTGTCAGCGTTATATTGGTAAGGGAGACTAACACCAAATAAAAAAATATTTTTCTTGTCATATAAACAATTCTACTTTAGACATCCATACGACGATCTTGGTTATTAGTGTATGTATTGGTGTGTTTGTGTGCGAGTATCTCTCTCTCTCTCTCTGTCTGTCAGTCTGTCTGCCTGCCTGTCTGTCTATCTATCTGTCTGCCTGTCTATCTATCTCTCAGTCTGTCTCTCTGTCTATCTATCTATCTGTCTGTCTGTCTGTCTATCTATCTATCTATCTATCTATCTATCTATCTATCTGTATTTGTGCATGTTCGTAGCAAACATGTATGTGTGAGGGCACATTTATATATATGCATATGTGTGTGATTGTATCTGTCTGTGACGCGCAAATGCTTACAGTTTTCTTTGATTCCTTTTTGTCCTTTTAAAACATTTTTATTGTTGTTCCTTTATATTTTCTTCTAATAACGAAAATAGGATCAGGCAGTGGAGGAAGTGTCATAACAATGCGAACATATTTTGTTGTTTGGTCACTGATATCCTGCGTGATATCTGTGTGGATGTTGCATTGTCTTTGAACACTGTCAAAACAGCTCTGTCAACTGAAGCTATCAAGCACCTCTGTCCCTGTGGAAAATTCCTACCAATGACCATGGACTGTAAATGTGTGAGTTTAATGTATGGAGGTCAGCAGCAGAACTGAGCATCCACTGCTTAATTTTTATTTGGGGGAGTTTTCTGAAACGCTTCAAATGATGCTGTGTTATTAATATTAAAAAAAAATAAGTCGACAATGTCACCATGAATGACTAAACGAAGACTATCGTTGCGATATTGAAAGTAAAATATTTCACATCCCGCTTCTCACTACCTTCATTTTGAAGGAAACACATTTTTACACAAATATTCCAAAAGAAAAATCGAAAAAAATATTTGAAATCACCATATTTGATTACGCCTATTGTTTTGCAGAGTGCCATCCACTGTAGGTTTAGGTGGGTGGCATGAGCTGGCGCTGCATGGTTTGTCTAATTATCATTCGCGCTTACTTCTTTTCTTCTCTCGTTTGATATTTGCACGTTATCATCCATCTCGGGTTTAGTACCACGTATATTTTATACGTTACTGTTCAAAGCAGTATTAGTAACACGTATATTTTGTACGTTACTGTTCATGGCTGTGTTAGTACTGCGTGCATTGTGTAGGGTATGCAAGTCAGAACAAGAAGTCAATGTTCTGTTAGCATGAACAAATCACTATAATACTTCAAAACCTTTATTTCCTAGGTAGCAAGATTGACAAGTTTGAATTTTTAAATATTCGATCGAACTTCTTTTTCATCTTTGAACAAAGTGAAAAAGTGTGCTTAACATATAAATGTGCAATATATTTATACAAACAAGCACTCCTAGACGACTTAAAAGTACTTAATATTAAAAAGAGAATTCAGAAAGCCTCTGGGTTACTTAAGTATTAAATAAATAATATCTCTAACCATCTTTGTACTGTGATCTGTAATGCAGCAAAAGGGGGAGAAAAATCAAATAAATGCCAACGTTGTGGTATAAATATACTTTATAATGTTTAATTTAAACACGAGTATACAGGTAGTTATATTCTATCAAAACTTGTTATCGATTTTCAAATATTCAAGTAATTTGTTATCTGTAATATTCATATACCTTACAACAATTTATTTTGTTTCCTTATTGTGACAATATGCACTGTTTGTATGTTTAGTTATCAAAAGTCTTTTGGGTAGGACGCCTTTGATGATATCATTTAGCATAATATCATTTCAGATAATGATTGCAGGACTGGAAAATGACATTATATCACTTAGAACACGATGTTGGACTGGAAAATTACATATGATTTTAGACATCGATTTTGAGACTGGTAAATAAAATTTATATCATTGCAGACAAAGATTTGGGGATTATAATATGACAAATCATTTTAGAGAATGAATTTGGGACTGGAAAATTGCACATCATTTGAGACAATCATTTTTGCATTGGAAAATGACAAGTTAAGCATTTTAGAGTGATTGTTGAAATCAGAAAATGTAAGACAAAAAACAAATGACGTAGTTTGTAAAGTAGGAAATGATACAGATAAGAAACATAGAAACTTTTATTAGGAAATAATATTTTGTAGTTATGACAGTTATTTGCTTGCTTCTATTTTTTTGGATCATTTCAGTTTATAAAAGTTAAAACTGCATAAATTTGTTTTCTAATGTCGCACATTTAAACTGTGAATCCTTATTAAATCACTGTTGTATTATTAAACAATTTGCTTTGTTTGTAAAAAAATCAGATAAGTTTGCGATTAAAGTATTGAAGTTCTGTATGTATTGATTTAGTTTTCAGTGTTTCATTGTTAGTACAAATATTGGACAATTATTAAATCTGACTACCCCCAAGTATATAAACACAGGCGCTTTAAATTCTAATTATTTTTTTAAACAGAAATCGTTGTTTCTTAATGCAAAAGCTTACATCGGATACTGCTATTGCAGCTGTAAAGACCCAGTACGAAGTATACAGTAGCCAGACAACTGGAATAGTTCTTTGCAATCAATCATCCGTCGACTTCCATGACCCCTTGCTGATGTGTAAATAATTAATGAATTCAGTATAAAGATTAAATACTAAAGGATTTGACACAAATCGACATTATGGACAAGAAATTTTCAGCACCAACTTTCCGTCTGACTTTCAAACATTAGCTAAAGCCGACCCAAACGTAGCTAAAGAAAACCTATTACGTAATATAATCTTTTACATAGACCCGCCTCTCCCCACCCCCGCATCCTACGCGACAAACTGTCGACAAACATTAACTTTGTACTAGGAAGAACTTCTGCTGCTTGCTGAATTCATTAGACAAAAAGATAAGTCATCTGGTCTCCAAAGAGACTCATTCCGGTGGTTTGTGCAGTTAGGTGGCACTCCTAGTGTGATTTACACAAGATTTGAACGTTCAATCTCTAGATGTCTCCGACACCATTATAAGTTTCATAACACAAAATATATCATACTTATTAGAACTCTCAAGACATCAATACATATTATTTGGTATGACTATGACATTTTTTATTATAAACCATAAATCTCTAAAACTTTCTTTATCCCTCTAAAATCATCAATATGCATAATACTTATTGAGTTTCAGTAAATAAATCATAAAATTTTACATAATCAACATCTAATCATAAATCCACCTTATTTCCTTACACACACTAATGAACAATCATAAATATATATAAAACCGAAGATAGACTAACTGATATGGTGGAAGAGTATTAAAATCATAAGAACATGCATTCAAAACTATTCATTATTTTTTAAATAAAAAACCAAGCTTTTTCACTTGTGCCGATCCACTTTAGATAAAAATTTTGAAATATAAGTAAGTCCTATATATTTTCAATGTCATTATTATATTTGATTTTCTGATGAAAGCTGTATATATAGACAACAGTTTTGAACCATTCTGAGATTTAAACTGCAGTTGGTTTCTCTGTAATGCTTTAGAGAATTACTGGGTTTTAATGTGATTGTTAGATTAGTTCAGTCAATTCAGGGTTTAGTGACAGTGCCGCTATAACACATGGGCATGCTGGGCAGTTACCCCCGGGGTGGGTGGGTAGTATGGTAATTATATATGTTGTGAATTGCTGTTTTTATTCCTGTGAGTGCTGTGTTTGCCCGTGGGCCTATAATGCTGTTAAGACGGCCCTGTTTAGTGATTAGGGTATCAAACGTGGCCTATACTATACTATGTTGAATTTATCTCAGGTCCTCCTTTGCACATTGTGTATCAGCAAGTTCAGATGAGTTCTAGATCAGCCTAATAGAATTAGGGTAAGAAAAAGCCCAAACCCAATCGCCAGACAAATAAAAGTTTGATTCTTGAAAAACGAATAAGTTATAACAGGTTTCTAAATTAAAAAAATGACATGCACTATTATAGTTTATGCAAAAAAGAGTGTGCCTTGAATAATTCTTTTAATATATAAAAATCAAAGTGCATGATTTATTTTATTATACATGAGATATGTAGCTTTGCAAATTACCTCCTGTCTATCTATCTGTCTATCTATCTGTCTGTCTATCTATCTATCTATCTATCTATCTATCTATCTATCTATCTATCTATCTATCTATCTATCTATCTATCTATCTATCTATCTATCTATCTATCTATCTATCTATCTATCTATCTATCTATCTACCTACCTACCTATCTACCTACCTACCTACCTATCTATCTATCTATCTATCTATCTATCTATTATCTATCTATCTATCTATCAGCGATTGCAGTCCTCATTTTTGGAAGTGAGTGAGTGACGTATGCTTTTAATGACGTCAAAATCGACACGCGTCGACATGACGTCATATTCCGACGTCTTACATTCTTCGCAACGCCTTCAGATAAAACCGCCCAATTCGCCTGGCAGCAAGACGAAGAAATGAACGTGGACAGTAGCTCTCAGGCTGCTAGTAGCGATACAGATAGCGACTATGACTCTGAGTCACGCTATGGTATAGCTAGTCAGAGCAGCGATGTCAACGCGTCACAGAGAAGTGCACAGACTTTTTCATCTTGGGAAAATCGGGCAGGGTATTTGCAATACATTCGTAACGGATTTGCCTGGCTCTCAGGAAAACCCCGTGGGAAAAACGTGCGCGCATCCTCTTCCAGCACGTCAATGAGCAACATCGGCGTACCGCAGAACGCTCACAAAGTGTCTTCCAGACTGTCGTCGAAGGGCAGGATGACACATGGTACCCAGACTCGGAAGGGCAATAAGCTCCCGCGAAGGAAGATCGTCAAGAAAACTCCTGGCAAAAGAGGTCGCAGAGGCGTAGTCAAGCATAAAAAGGGAAAGTCTGCGCGGCGAGGGGCTGGAAAGGGCACTGGTGCTCGGCATGGAAGGCAACCTGCTTCAGGGAGCAAGCGCAAGGGCAAAGGGAAAATCAATCCCAAGCGGAAACAACAGAAACGCAAAAGGGGACACAAGGCCTGATGACCGTTTCTACCAAGTGCAACCGATTCGCAGCGTCACGTTTAGCATTTGCTGACAGGCTTTTTGAGTGAACCATGATATATTTTAACCCTTCCATTTCATATTTTAAAAAAAAATATGTTATTATTTTGATCTACCAACACAACCATCAACATAACGGTGAACTGTACCTGAATTTACTTCTTCTCTTTGAACACTATAAAGACAAAAACTTTCACATCATGCCATGTGTAAATTTTGCCGTCATCTACAAGTGTTTTACGAACGGTAACAGAAAACTGTCAGTGTCAAAATTGAAAAAAATTACAAACAGTAACGTAAAAGTTAATAGGAGAAAAGTAAAAAAGAAAAGTAAAGCATATGCTTTTAATTAAACAGATATTTTCTTTTTTTAAAATAGTGCAATTTAAAATAAAGTATATGCTGAATATAGAAAATAATCTTGTTATGTAATTTATTAACAAATGTTAACTATTATTGCATTTTACATTGTTGTTCTTTTAAAAAAAAACATTTAACCAGTTGGTTAGTCAGTGATATTAAATTTATTAAAGTATCGTTTAAACCATGCTAAATATAGTTAATTTGGATGACAATTAAGGAGAGATATTAAATAGTTCCCGATTAACTGCTAAACCAAACAGTAATGAAAAAATAGAAAGCAAACAGAAATACACAACAAATTACCAATATTGCAAACGTATGTGAATTAATCAAATTAAAACAAAGAAAACTTTTAAAATTAAAACTCTTACTAAAATCACTAAACGAAGTAAAGTTAATTAAAATTAATTGTAATCAAACTGAAAAGCAGCGTTTTATGTACGTTAACTAATTTTAAAACTGCTCAAGAAACACAGCTAATTACACTGATTAACACTAAGTCATAGAGTGATTGTCAAGTAATCTTCGTCCTAACCAGACCAGTTTGGATCATAAAGTTTTAAAGAGCAAGTACGCCACACAATTAGTTAATATACTTGTGCCAATATCAACCAGTCCCATCCATCCCCATAAGTTTACTGTGAAATATGTAAAATCCAATGTGCACATTATTTAATGACTTGTACTCAATTTCCTGTGCAAGATATATGCAATTTTATATTTACATAGTATTAGGTTCATGTTTATATAAAATAACCATAAATACATTACGGGAATTTGTTACTCGACACTCCGTATTTCTACTATAGCAACAACAATAGACTAAAAAGAACCAGTAAAACTAAACTTTGATAGGCGACAGTCCTCGTATTAGTTTGATCGTACGAACCAGAATTAGTTAAAACGACACATTATGTTTCTGCCGTGCAACACTACTGACATATGACACCAGGCACGGTGTGTGTTTTTTTTATATACATGATTAATAACTTAAAATATTAGTTGAAACAGAATAATCCAATAGCTCTTAAAGGCACAGACGTTGGACACTAATGTTTTGCTCCAAACTGGGTTCCAGCTAACATGTGGAGATGAATTGCGAGTGACTCAACCCTTCTCTAGGTCAAGGTTCTGTTTCTCCTGGATTTCTCTTATATGGGGCGATAAAAAACTGATTCTGAGTATTACAGGATGCAGGTGCTAAATATCGACTGGAGAATCGGAAAAAATGGGTAAATGGACGCTGCCAGGGAAAATGATCCAGAAAACTCTCCATTCTTGAAGTGCTTCACTCGCGTTATATTCATGCACAGTACCACTCTTTTCCAGGTCCACAATCATCTCCTACATCTGAATGCGAATAAAAAGTATTTCACCCAATTAATTACCGCAGCTCCCAAGTGTAGTTGCATGGCGAGAATTTAAACCGGAGCTACATTCATTAAGTCATAAAACAACAATGAACCACACCAAGAACAAACCACACAATAAACTGACCTTTATAGTACAAAGCAGAGAGTTAAATATTTATATATTGCAATAACAAATATTTCAACTTGATTTAAGTGAGTCAATGTGTATACGTCGTACGCGAGAATTTAAATGACAAAATAAAATTGCTAAAAACACTTATTGTGCGAGTAGTATCTCTTCAAACATGATTAAAATGTGCAACAATATCAAACGACGGTCCTATGAAGCTAAAATGTATGATGATGACAACTGTATGTGTTTTGTGTTCTCGGAACAGATGTGCACAGGTAGTTATGGTCGTATAGTCGTGAAACTACGTCACCACATCTCAATATGTCTTGGGACCATAGGCCATCGTTTCCACCTCAAAATGCGTTTCCACATAAAATTAATGATTCATAAAATAAAGTTTATCATTTTTATGTACTAGGAAAAAACTTTAATAAAGCAAGTAAAATTGCGATGCTTTTCAATCATACCAAATACAGACAAGCGCACAGTAAACATCTTAATTTAAACAACATTATTAAAATGTAATTTATTTATATAAAATAAAAATGTACAAAACTACAAAAAATGTCATTACATCGCAGTGTCGAGGTAGGTAAACTCAGAAAAATGTCTCAGTGTCTGACGAAAGATTAAAGACAATGAATAATAGAATAAAGAACTTTAGCAATGGTGTTGAACCAGCGGCCTGAGTGGATCCAACATTTGAAATGCTAGTAGTTCTGGCGATAGCTGAGGGAAAAAGAAAGAAATTGATATTGGTATCTTGAAAATTACAATGTAAAAATCCATCTATTTTGATCTACTGTCATCAGGGCTTCGCTATATTACAACCTAATAGGATACGAACAATAGTAAGGAAAGCGTTCTTTTAATTTTTTATATTATTTTCGATTTAATTAGCTGCTATAACATTTTTAATCAAACGCTGCAAAGTAGAAGAGAAAGGGCAAGAAAACAATAATATATGTATGGACATTTAATGATAATAAGAATTTTATTTTGTGATAATTAATTTTAAAACAACCACAGCAACAACAGAGTATTAACAATGACTACAGCATCAACCAAACATTAATAAATCAACGACTGACTAAGATTGCCTCGTTGGTGCCATAATTATGCAGACAAACAAATGTAAGAATGCCCTGCTGGTGCCATAATTGTACAAACAACCGTATCAACACACATGCTAGTGTTATAATTTTGCATAATTATACAACCAAACAACTGTAGGAATGACTTGCCTGTGCAATAGTAATACAAACAATTGTAAAAATATCTCGCTAATGCTGTAATTAGATGCATGCACAGTAGTGTGAGAATACCTTGCTAGAGTCATAATTGCACACATACCGACAAACATTTGTAAGGCTGTCTATCTAATGCCATAATTATACAAAAAAACAAACAAAAATTACTACGTACGTCGTTCACAAGCAACACTGGCGGAAGACTCGCATGTAACGTCATTGTATTTGCCTGCATAGTACATCACTGCGCAGTTCTCATGACCTCCGACATTATTTGGCTCACGACCCCACGGACTAAAATATATACACATGTAAGCTAGCATAGGAAAGTGTTGTGTACAGTCCCTATGATTACAAAACTAACTACACAAACATGAATCACAAGAGCTAACTATTAAATGTCAAGGTTAAACCCAAAGAATAATTGTTAAGGGGAAACCACAATAGCTAAAGGTATTCCTGATATTTTTCAAACTGTATAAAAATGAAATTGCTCAAACAGCTGTCTCACCCGAATTAAATTAATGAATTAATAAATAAAATGAATGCATAAATTCTACTTTATGCAGGTTTTAGTTCAGCGAACTTTTAAGCAGTACAGATCTATTATTCGAGGGATGGTGTGTATGTGTGTGTGTATGTGTGAGTTGTGTGTGAGGGAAAGAGTGTCTTTGAGAGTGTGTGCGAGTGGTGTATGTGTGTACGAGTGTGAGTGTGTGTGTGTGTGTGTGTGTGTGTGTGTGTGTGTGTGTGTGTGTGTGTGTGTGTGTGTGTGTGTGTGTGTGTGTGTGTGTGTGTGTGTAAAATGGCGCACAGTGTCTGCAAGAAGCAAATTCTTCAGAATGCAATAATCAGTTAAAATTTAGTGTTGCTAAAGACGGTGGCGAGCTGAGTGCAAAGAAAGATTTGACTGACGTACATGGCTGGTGGATCTCCCTCGTACTGCTTAGAAAACGCCCAGACACCCTCTACTTGTGTGTCGGTCAAGTCCGTCCAGTACCCTGCCCAAGGCCGGTTTTGGAAGAGTGACTTGACATAATCCTGAAATGTCATTCATGACAGAGACAACGATCAATTGGATTTGACATTAAGCTCAACTACAATATTATGAACCACTGACGAACTCTACAGGAAACAACTCTGCTGAATGTATACTTAAGAGAAATACGGAAACATTCAGAAACGCTTGCACAAAGGGGCCATAACTTGAGCTTTGTACAGCAATGGGACTAAGCAGAATCGACACTTGTGCTTGCACTTTATTGTTTTTATCGTATACATAGGTATCGACACTTGTGTTTGCATAGTACTGTACATGGGTATCGACACTTCCTCGCTTGCACTGTATACACAAGTATCAACACTTCCGCTTGCACTGTATACATTGGTATGGATCCTTGGGAAAACATACGCTTTAAAAATTGTAGGTAACTACCGGTAGTTTTTTTGTTTTCGTTGTATTGTTATTGTAAAGAAATGGAAGCGCCTGACATTCCATTGTGTTCTCAAAGAATTAGGAGAAACAATGATGGGAAATTCTGTGAAGGGTTATGATAAACAAATGGTGGGAAATTCTGTGAAGGGTTACGATAAACAATGGTGGGAAATTCTGTGAAGGGTTACGATAAACAATGGTGGGAAATACCGTGAAAATCAACAGATGTAACAAAAGTCTTAGCCCTGACGTGTGTGCGTTACTGTTGGACGTTAATTTCAATTGTTAAAGTAAAAAAGTACGTACATAATACATAAACATCAAGAATTACACTACTGCAGTTCTGTTTTACAAGACGAAGTCAACTGAGTCAAGTTTTAGATTTAACCATTAAGGAATCGTATATAGAGCAGATATAAAGAAATTTAGAGATAATTCAAAACATTAGGTCAGCCATTTTTTACATTCACTTACATTGAATATTATACACAGGGTTTTGACATAAGAAGAACTAATGAAGAAACAAAACATTATGAAAGATAAACAATTTTAAAAATTAATATTGGAAAAGAGGAAGGATACACATATTAATTAATTATTTATAAATTCTTGATCTCTAGACTGTAGGTTTAGTGGTCTAACAGAAGCATATTAATAATGATTAATATTAGAATAATTTTGCAGTGATAAAAAAACACTTGAAACAATATTATTAATTATACTTTAGAGGACCTGGCAACGGGAAAGGCATTAAAAATATTTATTTCAATGATTTTCACTGTGAAATAGTATTGTATGTAAATAGTTCGATAATTATTTGGCTGGACCCTTCACCATAAGCAAAAGTCATAAGGAAAACCAACAAAATACAGCGAAAGCTGAAACAGATCTTCATCATAGGATGTGTGTTTATGAGATCTTTTATAAACGTGCCATTCAGACAGTGTATCTATGTATTTGCATGAACATGCATAGCGTTTCAGGACTTTAGCCACATTTAACACTTAAGCGAGACACCAGTGAAATAAGTCAGTGAGTGTCGAAATCTACAGTGTTTGTATTATTTTATATTATCATGTTTATTTCTCTACGTTACTATAATAAATATATATTATAAAACACCAATAAAATTTCACTATATTAACAGCTTTTCGATAGCACTGGCAGAGGCAGAAATTAGTCTTCTTCGCGGCCCGCGACATAAGTTCACCCGCTTGCCCAATGGGCTAACTACCCAGGTCACGAATCTACTTATATATCTTTGCCTGTAGTAACCCAAGTGTTTTTCATTAATTCATTTCATTCATTAAAATTTCCATGCAATAAATGCATTTAAATTTATACTGCTATTGAAATAAGTTTAAAGTAGGAACTGTTCCGTAACATATTTTAATTAATAATGACAAGATGGACAGGCCATGCCCTTTGCCTTGCCACGAACGTGTCTTTCAGGCTGTACCTGTGTCACAAGCATTAATATCATTGTAAAGGTATTCGCAGCAAGAGTGCGAACGTGTCAAGTACGTGTGACTCACGAATTCATCTTGCGTCTCGATGGCCACAAGGTGCGCGTCCGGTCGGCCGGCAAGTTGCTGGCACATGTTCTGGGCTTCCTGCCACGATGCCTGCCCTCCACGTGTGTTGTTGCTGACGTAGTAGCACGACGTAAAGTCCGGGCCGTTCCGCGAAGCCCATCCACTCGGACATGGAGCATCTGTACAAACAGCAGTTCGCTTTTTAACTTTCATTTTAATGGGTTTTTAACTTTTCATTTTAATGGTTGCTTTTTAACTTTCATTTTAATGGTTGTTTTTTAACTTTCATTTTAATGGTTGTTTTTTAACTTTCATTTTAATGGTTGTTTTTTAACTTTCATTTTAATGGTTGTTTTTTTTAACTTTCATTTTAATGGTTGTTTTTTAACTTTCATTTTAATGGTTGTTTTTTTTAACTTTCATTTTAATGGGTTTTTTAACTTTCATTTTAATGGTTGTTTTTTTTAACTTTCATTTTAATGGTTGCTTTTTAATTTTCATTTTAATGGTTGTTTTTTTTAACTTTCATTTTAATGGTTGTTTTTTTTAACTTTCATTTTAATGGTTGCTTTTTAATTTTCATTTTAATGGTTGCTTTTTAACTTTCATTTTAATGGTTGTTTTTAACTTTCATTTTAATGGTCGTTTTTTAACTTTCATTTTAATAGTCGTTTTTTAACTTTCATTTTAATGGTTGTTTTTTAACTTTCATTTTAATGGTTGTTTTTTAACTTTCATTTTAATGGTTGTTTTTTAACTTTCATTTTAATGGTTGTTAAAATGATCTCTAGTTCACCATGTCCAGTCAGCAACAACGATACAGCCCAGTACAATACATTTATTCTCCCCACACCGTGGTTATGAACTAAGGTGAAAACAAAAGAGAGTATGGGGCAGTAAAGTCACGATATGGTATTTACAAGTGAGTGATGAACCAACCCAACGCGTAATGGTATGTTTGGTAAAAGCACGTGTGTATATAATGACACGGTATTGGCTCACCTTCAGAAGTCATTTCACAGATGAAGCCGGTGGTAAGGTAGCAGGAAGCATCGTTATAGACGCCATCACTCGTCAGGTAAGCACAATCCTCACCCCCTCCGTCGTTGTTGGGCTCCTGGTTCCAGTCACTGACAGAAACACACGCATACAAAGAAGCAACAGTTCCCGTCTGCAATGCATTTTATCGTCCCAGTGAGGCTAGTCATTGCTAGCCAGATCATTACCGTGAAGGGGACGTAACCCATGTTGTGTGGTACTCTCAAGGATAACTCAGTTTGAGAGAGAGAGAGAGAGAGAGAGAGAGAGAGAGAGAGAGAGAGAGAGAGAGAGAGAGAGAGAGAGAGAGGGAGGGAGAGAAAGATGTACAGTAACCTTAAAGATAAGAGCTAAGATTAACCGAACCGTGGTAGGTAAGTGGATTTAAGTCGTATAACTTTTTAAATGCAAGCAGCGACGAAACAATCGGTCAGCGACAGTTTACAGACGGATGCACGTAGTCGAAATATATTCTAAAATTACTTCGTACAATACAACTGATTACTGTTCTTATGCTAACTAGAGTTTACATGTTGTAAATTCAGGTAATGTAACTCACTCCACGGTAACCTGTATCAAGTCGTACGGGTTAACGCACCACTACTGTAAAGTATTCCTGCATTAAAAGAGTTATAGTGAAACTAATTGAAAAGAATATTCATTTGTTTTCGACAACTGTTTAGTATCATTACCAGAAAGTCGATTATTTCCTTAAGGTTAATCTGTTAATTTAGCATTGCATCAATTGTGTAAAAGTCAATATTTCATAACAATTACTAAAATATCCTAAAGTTACTTTCGTTTCATCCTGAAATCTACGTAACCATTTAGTGTAAACGTTTAACTTTCCAAAGTTAAAATTATTGGTCTGAATACCGTAAACAAATAAATAAACACATAAACTATAGCCTGGACTTCATTTCTGTAATCCTTTAAGGACAGCCTAGAAGACAAATAAGAAGGGTTGCACGATTCGAATAACAAAAATAAGCGGATGTTTCATTATAATGTGTGCACGTATGTCACGTTGCTATGGCACCAAAAATGCAATCTTCGGCGTTGTTTATACCATCCTCCGTGAAATGTCCCCACTATAGAAGTTTGTTTTTGACACAAAAACAGGAAAATTATTAATTTAAAAAAAGTATTGTATAAATAAATACCACTTTCAGTACAGTGATGGCAAAAACTGAAAGAGGAAATAGATGTTGACGATTGGTAAAAAGAAATCCCTGAAATAATGGCTTTCGATGATTGGAAAAAGACTGAAAAGGCAATGTCCTAGACGTGGTTGAAACCGAAGACTATGACGTTTTGCCGAATGGTGAGAACGGAAAGACAGAACGCTTTTTGACGATTGATTAAAAACAGATGAGAGGTTTGGGGAGTATGAATGAACTCTAATGACATACTAAGTTAAGGAGTCGGCAGCAGAGCCATCTGCCCACACCCAGGTGTCTGAGTTGTCAGTTGCGCGACGCAAACCCGTCCACAGGTTTGCGGATCTCAGTAAGATCGTCTGTTGTCCCAACCAGTCCTGCAGCAAAACCAAATAGAGTCAATCAAATGGCTAGTCAAAGCGCAATAAACAAACATAAAATCATAAGTAAATATTCTTTAAACCAGCCATGTCCCTCCTTCCCTACTTCATTCAATCCAGTCTATTAACCTTTTCGTCCATTGATTCAACCTTGAGCAGATCTCCCTTGATCCCCTGACAGAAGGTGCGAGCCGACGGGTTGTCCAGAGTGAGGTTAGTGTTGAAGAAGTAGCACTTACTTCCGGCTCGCAGCCAAGGTGCTGGGCATCCGAACGTACTGGCCGCCAGAGTCACGTCTGCAACACAAAGGGGCTGTGTGTTGGTGATGCATTTAGAGATACTATCCATTTGATCATGTATTTATTACCTGCACACTTCAAGTACAAACAGACAGGCGGAATGGTTACCGATATTGACTAGTGGTTATGGCCAGCACGCACACATTCAAGTACAAACAGACAGGCGGAATGGTTACCGGTATAGATTAGTGATTATGGTCAGCATGGACACATTAAAGTACAGACAGGCGGAATGGTTACCAGTATAGACTAGTGGTTATGGTCAGCATGGACACATTAAAGTACAGACAGGCGGAGTGGTTACCGGTATAGACTAGTGGTTATGGTCAGCATGGACACATTAAAGTACAGACAGGCGGAATGGTTACCGGTATAGACTAGTGGTTATGGTCAGCATGGACACATTAAAGTACAGACAGGCGGAATGGTTACCGGTATCGTGAATGTATTTCTCGCACACAAAGTAATGCAGTTCGCTACACTGGTCCTGCTCCACAAGCGCATTACTGTGGGCCAGTCCACAGTGCAGGTCACTGTTCTGGAGCGGGAACTGCAGCCATTCTCTGTTGAAAGCATTATGAACTTCTAAAAGAAAGTTCTACAGACAGATGTAAATATAAAAAGAGAGAGAAAAAAAGTGGGGCAGAAAACAAAACTCAGATATATAGATAAATAAACAGAACGGGCAGACAGACAAGTAAATGATAAGATAAATAGATAGAATGTTAGATAGATGGATAGACATATATATATGGTTGGACAGATAGACAGTCCGATCGGACAGAAAGACAGACAGATATAGATGCATCACATATTTTAAGTTCTTAAAGATGAGAAACAATTATTTGAACAAGACAAAAAGAAATCTAAATAAACCTCGAAACGCAAGCAAATAACCAAGGAATCCAAAACGGATCGAAAGTGAGTTTAGATTAAGAACACAGATGTTCTTTAGCTTGCCTGAATGGTACGTTTGAGATAAGTCAGATCACTGAGCCAATGAAGAAAAGATCTTTCCTAAACAGAAAGTTTGTGTGTGTGTGTGTGTGTGTGTGTGTGTGTGTGTGTTTGCGTGCGTGAGTGCGCGTGAGTATAGACGCAGTTATAATCATATCAGTACTTGTGTTTATTGCAGTTCAATATATTTATCTATATAGTCGCGTATACCACTACACCAATAAGAAATTACAATATTTGGAATAAGTGATTATTGATTATGACATTGGCAGAGCATAAATAATGAGGAAAAGATATAAAAAAGGAGACATAGTGAACTTATGAAAAGTTCTAAATTATCTGCGCATTTTAACAATTTTGCTTTTAGTTATTTTATAGCTTCCAACAATTAAAAAAAAATCATTTCCAAAGCAAACCCATGAGAATTAAACCATCGGAAACAATGTAACTGAGCACTTCCCGTGGAAACGTATTTAGGACACCGATATTCTGGCTTTTGGTAAGACGAAACCCAAATAAAAGACAACACAAATGTCATGACAGACTAACGGTCAACTGAATTCTCAAGAAGAATTACTTACAGAAAGGTGGTGTCAGCAGCAACTGTGCCATCTGCCCACGCCCAAACTCCTTCTGTGGCCTGATCATTAAGACCTACCCACCTCTTTCCGCCAGGAGATACGTTACCGATTAACGACTGAAGTTCATTCTGAACACACATATACAAAGTTGCTTGTTACCATCATGTTAAACTGCAATACAATTTAAATGTACGATTAAACTTGAGTGCGTGCGTATGAATGTATGCTTGTTATTTATGTGAAGATCCGCGGAACGTTTTTGATTGCAGTCAACACCCGCCAATTCAATTAAATATGACAATGTCAATTTTGATAGAAGAAAAACGAATACTTCTGAAAATGGCGAATGAAATTTTAATTTGACAGAATAAAATAATTTTAAAATGCAAATCCTGGGTAAGTTAAAATTGAACCCGAGCAAGCATTAATTTCCTAAGATCCTTACAAATTGGTCAGCACTTGTAAATACGGCCAGAGACGGTTTGGGGGCTTCTGGAGGATTAAAGGCACCGCAGGCAGCCAAAGCGTTTTGCCAGGACAAAATATTAGCCGTATCCTCTAGGTGACTGATGTAATAGCAAGTGCCGCCAGCATTGATAAAGCCGTCAGAGCAAGTCGGGGAGCCTACAGGAATAAATAACAACAATAATAATAATAATGTGACACCTACGCCACCCTAGTTAATGGTTATGATTATTATTATTAATAATCATCCATAACTAATTAGTAGTGATGAGAATCATATTAATGTTATTAATAATCAGGAGACACCACTCGTCTCTCTCGGCCTGGCGGATATATAGTCACACTATTTCCGTAGGTGGAAAACGTCTTAATAAAGGAGAAGATAAATATGTCTTTAATCTATATTTCGCGAGCCCCCATCTACCCACTATCTTTCCAACATATGGTTAT
Source organism: Sinotaia quadrata (assembly GCA_028829895.1). Lineage (NCBI taxonomy): Eukaryota > Metazoa > Mollusca > Gastropoda > Architaenioglossa > Viviparidae > Sinotaia > Sinotaia quadrata. The sequence continues at coordinate 67,193,555 of CM054180.1, read as the reverse complement.
CAATATGTGTAAGGTCAATAAATTTAACAATAAATTTATTAAATCAACAACAAATATACATATAGCAAATACAATGAAAAGATTACTTGACATCAACGAAACCACATTTGAATAATTTCAATATCTATACAGTCTTATATCCTAACACACAATTCAACAGATTAGTGTCAGTATAAATCATAGGGTAATTCTTATCAGAGAACAGAAATGGAGTTATAGAGATAAGCAATAATACTTTGTCTAAAACCTTGTCAAAATGATTGCCACAATAGTCTTTTGCACACTTTTGTAACAAAGTCACAAATTCGTTGTCACAATAGAATTGTCAGTTCACATGTTTCTCTTGCACATTGTAGAACACTGCTGAGCTGCTATTCTCTCTCAAGCTAATCTGGCGAACCTTCACCATATTAGTTGCCTCAAGCAGAACAACAATGTAGCAATTTTCAGTCTTCCATGTAAAAGAAAATCCATGATGTAGTCAGCAGATTACAGTGTATCCTTACACTTATACACTGGGGGGGAGAGATTTCTCGAGTCTACCGTGGTCGTAGTGGTTTATAAATCAGTAAACCAGGAGATTTTTTTGTGAAAAAGGCTGCTTCTTCACTGTAAATTATAATCAGGGGAAAACGCTAAGCTTCTCAATTTATTCAGCAAACCTCAACTTACAGTTTTCTGCACAGTATTTATTAGCCTGATACAAGCACATATCATAATAAATACAACATAATAAGTTTATGAACATGGTCACTAGAAACAATGTCAAGTGTTTAGCATACTACATACAAACATCATAGTTTACAATATGTAGAAATAATAGTCTACTCACATAATAATCTCTACGTAAAATGCAAGTATAATATATCAATAGCAAAATGCATGAAATATTTCAAGTCCATTCTTATCAATTTGTCGGTTAATTCACCATGAAGCTGATGTCTGCCTTCATGACCAGACTCTGCCACACCAAATTCAAAGTGATTAGAAAATAAATTATTTTCAACAGGTAACTTTTATTTCAGCCATTTGGCTGGTCTTGTTCTTGTAAATCTTAACCTTTGGATAATAAAAACCGGTTTATCCACCTAAAACCGGTTTAGATTACATTAGCAAGTCTAGCACTTTCTTTACCTGAGTTGTTTACTTCCAACTTTGACACTTAAAAATATCAGCACAACAGTGCCCATGGTCTTGTTACTTTCACATTTAACAATTTATATAACAATTAAGTTTAGAAATTGGGATAGGCAAATTTACTCCACCACAAATAATAATAATAGTGATATCTGTGAACAGCAGCTCCTGGACCAGAAGAGAGTGATCATACAAAATTGGCTTCTTACATTCCTAGAACACAAAAAAAGATTGAACAGCAACAAACAAATATCACAACACTATGCACTGAAATAGAAGAGAATAAAACTTCCACAACATCACAATAGTCAAACCCAGTTGGCGACCGCACTGGAGAAATAACCAATGATTTAACAGAAGAAAAGACAATGCTTGTTAGAAGACATAACAAATTTCATGGACAAAAATAAGTTACATGAAGGCAGTACCCCCAAAAGAAGGCTGCAAGAAATTAGCATATGACAAAATAATTATTGCTGCTTAAGAGAAACCATAACATACAAATACATAACTAAAGTGTCCCATAGCATTCGTGACTAAGCCTCGCCGGCTGTCTATGTATGTCAGTATCTGGGGCCTTTTGGAGTGAAATTCATTCATAAAATGCAATTATTCTCTGACACTTCAACCAGCAGGCGTATAAACAATCACAACATTATTTTAAAACGTACAATACACCTAACTAACTCCTCCTGATGTAAGTTTTAAAAAACAGATAGTTACAGCTACAATAGTAACTCCGGAAACAAAATCAAACAGCCGGCGGGAGGTTGTAGCTACAATAGTAACCCCGGAAACAAAATGAAACACACACCTGGCGGGAGGTTGTAGCTACAGATGTAACCCAAGGAACGTGAACAGAGATCGTCACTCAGCAGACCTGTTGTTTCTATGGAAACACAGTTTTCTACATGATGACTGTCAGTAGGCTCAGTGGACCAAGCTCTATAAAACGAAACCAATACATACAAAAGTTTCACTGCAGGAAAAGTCATGATTTCTTTTGTATGTGCTTTGATGACGACGACGATGATGATAATGAAGATCATTATCGTCATCATCACCCAAAGCAGCAGCACTAAAACCGTCACTATGTTTTCATGAGAAGCGCTGCAAGTAACATCATTCTCATCATGACCAACAGTAACTACCACAATCATTAACAGGAGCAGCACCACCATCATTGGCAGTGTCGCCACCATTACCAGTCTCATCATCACCATCTTGAAAGCAGACAACAAAAATAATAATTTATTACTTTTGCGTCCGTGAGCTTGCAGTGCTTTATGATTGCTCATCCACACAAATAAGTACAAACATGAATTCTATTTCCAAACTTACCACAATGTCTCTTATATATAACTAATGTCTATTCATTTGATTTTTTTCTATTAACAGAAGGCTAAAACAAATGATAACCTAACATTAATAGTAACCCTACAGACACTTACAGCGCAGTAGAAATATAATACAACTCAATTCACAACACACTATTTAGCAAAAAAAGCAAAAATTACGATCTTTGAAAGAAATAACAGTGAGATAAACAGGAGAAAAAATAGTGAGCGCCAAGAAAAGAATGTAACAGTATACACTAACTATAAAGAAGCCATCTTATGAAACAACGTATTCAATTATACATACAACGCTCCGGGTGTAACTTGCTCATCTGTACCCCAAGTCCATACGTCAGTGTGACCGTTGTCATTCAGTCCAGTCCACCACCCGTCCACTGGCTGCCCCAAAGCCACGTTGATGAAATTTTGCTGAATGTTTGACAATCACTTGAGTAAACATTGCATTTTCGAAATCTGATGTACAAAAAGGCTTTAATTTAAGAGACAACCACGTGATTAAATTTGACAGCAGATGGAATGTCACGTGTAATATTGAGAGATTATCACTTCCCTGAAAAATTTGTTTATTGTTTTTGGATTCTTTTTAATTTATTTTTAAGAAGCAATTTATTTGAATAATCTCTAATTTTAAATAATATATTATATTGAAAGATTAGTGATCAATATGCCTCACCTGAAAAATAATTATATAATAGAGAATTTATTACAATAATATGTCGCGCAGCTCGACAATCATAAGCTTGGACAAGAGTTGTAACTCTTTATATATATAATAAAACATCTCCAATGTCAGGATGGGTTGGGGACTTTGCCTTCCACTCCCTCAATTACCTCCTATATAAAAGCACGACTTCATCCAGGTCCCTAGTAAACAACATGCTCTTTCGGTTGCAGGCAAAAGTGACGTCTAATCCGACTGCAGTGAACAATTCCCATGGAAATATGCAGCTTGGAATTATGTATCAGGGTAATAGGGGGCCATTTTCCATGGAAATATGCAAAGAGGAATCATGTATCAGGAAATAGAAATAGAAATAGAAATATGCAACATGGAAACGTACTTGGAGTCACAAGCGATATTATTTCGCTCCGTTAAGTAATTACTGTGAGAGCTTTTAAATAATTAAAAATGCTAGAAATTAGATGAAAATAAATTAATGATTGTGAATTTTGTACTCTCTAGAGACAGATCACTCATAAAATCTTTCAGTCCATAAAATAAAAACACCCAGAATCAATTATCAACCAGGCACGTTATAAGAGTTAAGAATATAGCAGTTGCGCGGTCTTAATGTTTCTTTTAAGTCTACATGCTAATCTCTTCAAACTGATTGCATTTCCAGCGTGCATTTCATGGATTAAAAGAATATGTAGACACACACGGGGGACGGGGGGAAGGCAAATGAATATGTAGACACTCACGCTCACGTGTGTGTGTGTGGCAAATGAATATATAGACACTCACAGAGGGGCACAAATGAATATGTAGACACTCATGGGGGGGATGAATATGTAGACACTTACAGAGGGGCACGAATGAATATGTAGACACTCATGGGGGCAAATGAATATGTAGACACTCACAGGGGGGCAAATGAATATGTAGACACTCACAGGGGGGCAAATGAATATGTAGACACTCACAGGGGAGCAAATGAATATGTAGACACTCACAGGGGGGCAAATGAATATGTAGACACTCACAGGGGGGCAAATGAATATGTAGACACTCACAGGGGGGCAAATGAATATGTAGACACTCACAGGGGTTAAAAGAAAATTCATCGCCGAAAACGAGGCCGAAATACCTTCGTGCCCCGGTCTGATTGACTCACTTCATGTCTGCAGAAGTTAACGTCTATTTGTATTATCTCGTGGCCCTTTCTCAACACTTACCCTGTCGTCATAATCCGAGAAGCGAGTCAGAGTGGAACCTTGGTTACGACAAAAGAGGTCTGCTTGTGACCATGACAATTGAAACTGGTTGTTAAATTGCAGGCACGAGCTGTCACTGGATATTTGCCACCCGCTCGGACATGGCGTCTGGCATGACATACCTTGGACAAGACACGCACTTTAATAAATAAATACATTTGAGGAGAGTAAGTTTGACTCTTTCGATCCTACTCATGCTAAAATAAATCAACAGCAGCAGCGGCAGCAACAAAAAATACCACCAACAACACATTTGGTGGAAAAGCGCAGAAGGTAAAGAGCATGTAAATCTGTAACCCCCCTCTTTCTTAACGACACAGTTATAATTTTATTTCAATTGCTCATGTAAATCATAATGCTTGCTTGGTAAAAATTAATTCATTTTGTTGTTTTGGAGTTGTTTTTAGGAATTACGGTTAGGCAAAGAATCTCTTCTCGACATTGCCAGTTTTGAGTCAAATTATCTTCAAAGAATTTTTTCTACTCTTCCTTAAACAAAATTAAGTATGACTGATCATGCATTATAATTGTGTTGTTTTGTTGGTGATTTTTTAAGTTTTGTCATTTTAACTTTTTAAATATTAAAGAAATGTTACAAAGTGAAAGTGAATTACTTCTGTTCTTGATTTTTTACTTTCACAATATTTTCTATTTTGCTTTTATCTTTACTGCACACATTCTCTTTACTTAAATATTTTTATAATGTTCTGATAAAAGACTGCCATTTGAAATTTTAAAAAGAAATATGTGTATTATGTAAAACTGATAAGATTCACTATCTAGACAATAATCAATTCCAAGATGACACGTTTTTGTAATGTTTTGTCAGCGACAATAATCAATTCCAAGATGACACGTTTTTGTAATGTTTTGTCAGCGCAAAAATGATTCTAAGAAGACCACATTTGTTTCTATAAACTACAAGTTCAATGTTTTTAGATCGATTTACTTTGCAATGAAATTGGAAAAGAAAAATTTCAGCACGTTGGCGCACGCAAACACACACATACAAGCACGCACGCACGCAAACACGTTTAATTTGAAACAGTATTGCTGCTTACCTTTAAGCCTTGCGAAAATAAATGCCGTTAAGGCAAGGTAAGACGTCATTTCGGGTAACATTTGAAATTGTCAGCCTCGAGTGGCACGCCGACGATAGTGAATAAAGTTATTTTTGTTTATCTTCACAGTCTGATTCGTTAAACACTTTTGTAATTTAGACCAGTCAAATACAATGCCTCGGCTTTGAATTGCTATACAATAATTTTAAGGTTTACGATTTCTCCATAATTTGCTTAATAGCTGCTCCTTAACATGCTGCCGTTACACACATCCACTGCATAGGGTGTATGAATTTGAGGTCGCTGTACCTCAAGAGCAGTGCCACAGTGAACGCTGACACAAGAAGCTTATTTTTTATTCTGAATGAGAAAACCTTGAGGTAAATAGTCTGTATAGACTTTACACAACAACTAACTTGGAGAGGTCACTGTAGACTCCCTTGCCGTCCATTGTGAAGCATTTACTTATATCAAAAACAATTAGAATACACTTTTAATAATGTGTTACCATTATTAATCACAGTTAGCGGTTTGAATTTTGCTTCAAAAAGCACACCTACAAAACCCAGACAACTACGCAAACAGCATTAGTAATTTACTGATAGAAGTGGCACGTACTGACAGTTTGTTTTAGATAACATATCGACATACATGAGTACTCGTACTGTATCCTAATGCAAAGTGCTCAAATCTTTCGCATCATATGTCAGTGAAAGGTCACGCAGCCGCCGAATTCTATTCTGTAGGTTGATTTGAAATTTACTATGAATGATTTAATTTTCTAAGTTGATGGACGCCTTTTGGTATGTTACGGCTGGCGTGTCACATGCAGTGAAGACACGATTGTTACCCCCAATTTTGGAACATTAGGATTTATCACTTTGGATTTCAAGATCGACAATAATCGGTTATTCTACTTAAAAATTTAAAAGATACTGACTTAAAACTAAATCATCCATCCAACTAATCAGTCACCCACCCACCCACTCACCGACTAAATAAACTGTCAAACAAATATGAGACAAAGCACCAAGCAAAAAAGCAGACAAACAACAGTATCCCACAAGCTACCAAACAAAATATGAAGCAAGCTGTGAAAGAATACCTTTTGGAGTCAAATTACAAGACAATGAAACTAAAACCACCAAATCACGAAGGTAAACAAAGTTAGAGTGAAAGAAGGAAACAAAGAAATACATGTAGCACAAAACTATTAGCGAGGAACAACGATTAGTTAAAATGCGACTGAGTTATTTGTTTTCCAACTCCTGGACTATGATCGGTGCGTCTAATATATCGGAAAGCGCTTGCTGAATTCTTCAAGACACACGAGTTCCACCATATGTACACATACTAACTTTGATCAGCGTTGAAAATAACATGATGTGGAATTTTTTTGTTTGAAATAGTGGGTAAATGAACAAACTTATGTGTATGTGTGCACACGTTTTGAGTTGTGTTATCACTACCGCGGACATGTAAGGACTGTTTAGCAATTAGCTGACAGTAGATGACAGTGAAAAACTGAATAGGCGAGTACAGCTCATTTCGAACGATTAGATATTGTGCAGAGAACAGAAGAGTGAATGTTATCAGCCACACCTGATTATCAAGATTACTTAAAAATAAATATATATTTTTATCAAGTGTTGATGTCTCAGAGCTCGATTATAGCGAGTAGATAATTTATCTCTGTGGTAGGCCAAGATTGTCATTTCTGCTATCCATAATGGCTTTTAAAGTTTGATTTAAAGAGCTGAACGATTTTATTTTAGGAATCTAAACTAAGGAAGATTAGATTAAGAAATTACTTTAATATATTTTCACAAAAAAATATTTTTACTGAGAACTGATTTAAAGTATACTCATAGTTTTATAAAATAAATAATACAAAGCAATCTTTAGACTATATTACTGCAAGTATTCTGCTAAAACGGATTGTGTGTCTTGTAATTGACAAATATTAAGTTAGGCGCTTGCTCGTGATCAACTCTCTCTATCATTCGTGCCTCATCTCATAATTCAATTAACTCTAACACAGAGGGAAAACTATATTCTTTATTTCCATGTAAAATATTTAAAAAAATAATTTAATGAAACAATTTCTCACAATTCATTAAAATATTCAGAAAGGTTAAACTTGACTGGAAGAAAGGAAAGGAAGAATGCAAGAATGCATTACATTAGAGCGTAACTCACCCCCCGCCCCAACACACATACGCCCCTGAGAACTAACTCAGTACATTGATGAAAAAGATAGAGTATTTTGATTAACGCGAATTAAATAAAATATTTAAATAATATCATCCACTCAATACTGCACTCTGCTTGAAAAAAATATTTCTCAATATTTATCACACAAAATAAAATTATATATAATATATATAATACTCCATATACGCTTTAAAAAAAACGCTACGTGCACAAAAAAGTCTATGGAAAGACATGTGGTTTACCATACTATTGTTTAGCTTTTCTTTGTTATGGCAATTTAACATATGTTGGCTGTGTACATTTGAACCACATACCACACATTCTGTGTTGAACACTGAGACAAGACGTTATGGCGGTGTACATTTGAACCATATACCACACATTCTGTGTTGAACAGAGACCAAGGCGTTATGGCGGTGTACATTTGAACCATATACCACACATTCTGTGTTGAACACTGAGACAAGACGTTATGGCGGTGAGCGTAAAGACTGGATATTTTATAAAAACCTCTCAGGAGCTATTCCACCAGTTTAAATACAGATATCACTATTCACATAAATGTAAGCTATCACAGATCATGAAATGGAATTGAATAGTTTTATTTGCAACAACCAACCAGTACTGACATCAGATCAGCAGTTTAACACTGGGAAATACTGAAATGTATTTGTAGACGAAATAGTTTTGTACGCAAGACAGCAATACAACAACGATTTTTATCACTGTTGCGGAGGCGAGCATTCGAAATAGACTAGTCACAATAGATCTGCCATAAGACGTTTTAATTTAGAAGAGATAAAGCAGCACAACGGGTGACATAAGATACGTTTAAGTGACAGGTGCTTTATAAATTTTATATGTTTATTTATTCTTTGGAAATGCATAATAAAATCTAATAAAATATGCACCTTACGAATTTAATTTAATTTTCCAAAAGAAAACAAAATAAATATCGATTTCTTTAATACTCAGCATCCATGCTAATCGGTGTATCATTCTTTACTTTTATTTGAACTACTTATTAGTCCTTAAAGTTGCTCTCATTTGTGTTTATAATAATTAATTCGAGTTTAAATTATTACAACAACTTATTAGAACTTTCATAAATCATAACAGATCACACGATCAAGTATTAAGGCGCATATAACTGAAGAAGGATATTTAAGTGAATATTTTCATTTAATAACAATGCTCGAAAAAATAACTGATCATATTTTAATATACATCCTTTCCTAATTAATACACAAAACATTTATTACAACAACTGATCTCTGTAACGTAATACATTGCAGTCTTCGTACTAGAAAAAATTGGAAGAACAGTAAACACAAAGGTAATTTTCAATGAATTTAGTGTAATAAATTTGGAAGCACAGTAAAGACAAAGGTAATTTTCAATGAATTTAGTGTAATAAATTTGGAAGCACAGTAAAGACAAAGTAATTTTCAATGAATTTAGTGCAATAAATTTGGAAGCACAGTAAAGACAAAGGTAATTTTCAATGAATTTAATGTAATACATTTTTTAAAACAAAAATCTGAAGCACCATGTTCAAATTTTATTTGAAAGCTTTTACTGAAAAATAAGATGTGCCAACTATGGTAAGTAACGGTTTCAGTGAACGAACTCAGGAGAAAGCTGATTTGAGGTCGTACGTTACTTAGGATGGAGGGAAGAAGACAGCAAAGGACACATACAGGGGCTCCTTCACGTCCTTTACAGTCAAGACCTGTCAGACAAACAAGCGCACGCATGAGATTTTATTAATACTAAAGTTTGTCAGACAAACAAGCATAGGCACGTGTGTTCATTACATTTTTAATATATGTCAGAAATACAAGCATATATACATCCCTATTGTATTATTAATACTTGTCATACTTATTATAAAGCTAAAATTTGCCAAACAACAAATATATACATATGTACTCATTAAATTACTAATATTTGTCAAACATCAACATGTGGACTTATATTAAAACGAAAAATCCTACTGACGACAGGAAATAATTAGTAGGTTACTGACTACAGGAAATAATTATTACAAGAAATAATTAGTTCTTGAATACCATACATAATTAGTACATGACTGCCATAACTAATTAGTACATGACTATCATATATAATTAGTACCTGGTGTGGCAGAGTAAATTTGCTTGTCCCTATTTTTAAACTTAATTATTATGTAGTTTGTTAAATGTTAGCATGACATGACCTTCGGGTACTGCACATGATGATATTTTTGTAAGTACCAGAGTTAAAATAACAACTCAGGTAAAGAATATGCTAGGACTTGCTGATGTAATCCAAACCAGTCCAGACTGGATGTGTAAGTTTTGCTAAACAATGGATTAAGGTTTACAAATAACGAACTAGCCAATGGGTAGAGACTGAAACTTACCTGTTGAAGAAAGTTCTATATTCTAATCACTTCCAGTGAATGTTTCCAGTTTATCACTTTATAACCCCATTCTTTCTTACATTCCAGTCTCAATTTACAATTTCATGCAACGGTATTTATTAGCCTCATACATGCACACAGCAAAATAAATACAGCATATCAAAATAATGTCAAGTGTTAGCACACTATAAACGAGCAGCTTAGTTCAAACATTTGTAGAAATAATAGTCTACTCACATAATACATCTAATTAAATACAAGTATAATGTATCAATAGTAAAATGCACGAAATATTTCTAAGTCCATTCTCTCTCAAACAGTCAGTTAAATCACCATCAAGCTAATGGCTGCCTTTCAAAACTGGACTTCTTTGCCAATTCAAATTCAAGTGATTAGACAATAGATTTCTCTACATCACGTAAACTTTTAGATCTCAGTCCATTGGCTGGTCTCATTCTCGTAAATCATAACCATTGGATAATAAAAACTACTCATCCAGTTGGGAGGTTTGCATTACATCAGCAATTTCTAGCATTCTAGCATATTCTCAACTCAGGTTGTTTCCTTCCAACTCTGACACTTTTAAAAATACCATCATAAGGAGTGCACAAGGTCGGGTTACTCTGACAATTTAACAGTTTATATAATAATTAAGTTTTAAAATAGGGATGGGCAAATTTACTCTCCATGCTATCATATATAATTATGCCTGACTATAAGAAATAATTAGAACAGGACTATCATAAATAATCAGTACCTGACTATCATATATAAGTAGTATCTGGCCGCAATAATAATTAGTACATGACTATCATAAATAATCAGTACCTGACTATCATATATAAGTAGTATCTGGCCACAATAATAATTAGTACATGACTATCATAAATAATCAGTACCTGACTATAAGAAATATATAGTACCTGACTACAGCACGTCTTCTCTGCCTGTCCAAATTTGTGGACGATGTACCCTGATGATCGCGTCTGGTACTCGTCATCACTAATGTATTGTGCAGTCAGGCAGTAACGCACCTCGCGATCAGGCCTTATAGAGAATGTGTGACGCTCACACTGCTTGAAAGTCAGAATAGGGTCTCCGGGTTTCAATCTCTGTAGCAGTAGTTTTGCATTTGAAATAGAGTTTATTTCATGTGCCACAAGCAAAATATAATAATAATAATAATATGAAGATGATGAAGCGTTTAATTTTTTTTTATGGGGGTGAGTCAGATAATGAGTCAGATATGTGAAAATATGTATATTAAAATAGTAAATTATATATGTAATAATAATAATATATATATATATTAAAAGTATACCATAGGATAAATGACAAATTGTCACGCCACATTATTTTATGGCTTACAAAATAAATACCATATAATTAATTTTTATTATTAAAAATGTTCTTTCTCTACGTGCATACATATATACTTTAAAGCATTTAAGATTATTATGCAGGACTTTTTTTGACCTGTTACATATTTATGTATATAAATATATAAATACATTTATATGTTTGAATGAGACTCAATGTTTAAGGACAAAAAGGATATATACGAGAGAGAGAGAGAGAGAGAGAGAGAGAGAGAGAGACAGAGAGAGAGAAGGAGTAGGAGGCAGAGATACATAATTCCGATTAGTTTCTGTTTAAAATCCATTTCTTTTGTTAATGGGTAACGAAATATTATAAGCAAAATGGTCTGAGATAAATAAAAAATTTAAAATTAAAAAAATTAAATAAAATTTAAAACTTGCATAATACAACAAAAATATAAACACAGAACTAGTAGATCGAATGAAAGAAGCGATAAAATGAACACAGATCGAATGAAAGAGACGATAAAATGAACACAGAACGAATAAAAGAGACTATAAAATGAACACAGAACGAATGAAAGAGACGATAAAATGAACACAGAACGAATGAAAGAGACGATAAAATGAATACAGAGCGAATGAAAGAGACGATAAAATGAATACAGAACGAATGAAAGAGACGATAAAATGAACACAGAACTAATGAAAGAGACTATAAAATGAATACAGAGCGAATGAAAAACCCAGACTTCTCGACAGGTAGGAAAAGACAGAATAAAATAACTCAGTAAAACAATAATACAACGATATAAGATACAGATATCGAAGTTGTCACCTCCATGTAGATGGAATAAGTGTTGGTAGTAGGATTTTCCTTGACTGCTTTCAGTTCAAAATGGAATCCATGCAGAGAAAGTACCTCTGAGTGGAAATGTGGTTCCTGTCATTCAAACACTCGCCACGTTAACAGTGTCAATTAAAGAGGTATAAACTATAGTAATAGCGAAATGTACACATTCAAACACTCGCCACGTTAACAGTGTCAATTAAAGAGGTATAAACTATAGTAATAGCGAAATGTACACATTCAAACACTCGCCACGTTAACAGTGCAAATTAAAGAGGTGTAAACTATAGTTGTACAGACGCAAATAGCGAAATGAACACATCTGTGTGTCGGAGAGAAGTGGTGTAGAAAATAACCATAACATCATTCTTTAGAAACCTTTATGCTTGCACACTACGTTTAAATGATATAGTGATAAATCTATCAATTTTCTGATAACCAATAGAAAAATGCACTAAATAATATCTTGATACCGAATATTATAAAATTTGTCACTTGGTATTAGGTACAAAATTTAGCATAAAAGTCTGATTTGGTAAATCTATACAGGGATTAGTATACGGATAATATATATAAACAGCTGATTGGTACACATATTTAGAGACTGATGCATGCCTGATGTATACAAAACAACTCATTGATATATATTTATTCAGAATAAGGTTTATTCTTAACATACATAAAACAGCTGATTGGTACACATTTATTTATAGATGGGTTATGTGATTAAAAAATAAACGCATTATGCTCATTGGTACACATACATTCAGAGATTGGTACAAGTCTAATGTACAAAAACGTGGATTGATTAGCGTATATTTAGAGATTGGTACAAGCCTAATGTACAAATATTAACTGATTGATTAGCAAATATTTAGAGACTGGTACAAGCCTAATGTACAAATATTAACTGATTGATTAGCATATATTTAGAGATTGGTACAAGCCTAATGTACAAAAAATAACTGATTTGGTACCCTTCCATTTATACGAATCAGCGTATAGGTGAACACTTGTCCAAACCATAGAGTTCACATGTACACTATGCTACCCCCTCCAATGAAAAAGGAAAGAATAAATAAATAAAATAAAGAATAAAGTAGAATAAAATACGTATAGTAATTTAATGGTATATGGGATTTACATTTTCCCAGGAATGACAGAGAAATGAAGACACGCAATGTGTTTGAAGAGCACCATATCCCAAAACACGAACAATCCATTTACTAGTATTAGCAAAAATTGTACAATTATTCAAAAGAATGCGATTATTAACTCATGATAAAAACGAGATTCGTGGATAAATAAATTACTCGCGAGTTTGAGCTTATCAAGAAAAGAACACAATGGTAAAAACAGACGTTAAGTAATCCCGCTAAAAGTCATCACTTTGGACCCCAAAAGGACATCACTTGATCTTACGGAACTCACATCCAGATGGTTTGTGCGATCCAGTGCTAGCGGTAAGTCCGTAACCGAGGTGTTAAAGAACGAGTAAATAAACAATGCTTACGTCGTCAACTATGAAACCTTGGCGAACTGCAGATGTGTGAAAATCTCTCACAGTAGGCATGTCCCCGCCACCTTGCATCTGTAAATTTACGAGTCACTGTTTTTTTCATTTCATTCAATAAAGCTGACGCATTTATTTTCATTACTCAAAGTTATATTTAACAACGACTTATGAAGGTATGAATAGGGATTCAAATAAAGTAAATACTTAAAATTTTGGTATATTAAAATTAGACTTATAAAAAAGATATAGAATCTCAATTAAAAGATAAAACATAAAAATACTGCTGAAATACGGGGTGCTTTTAAATTTAACGTAAAAAGGGTTCTTCAACTAAAGTAGTGATTTATGAACGTTTATGTAAATGTAAAGAAAGCTTACAAAGGTGATCATTTTAATAATGAATGCTCCCCGCCACTCTACACATACATAAACACACCATATACACAGAGATACACAAACACACACGCACATACTGACATAACAAGTTGATACTTACAGAGTGGTAATGTTGGGAAAGCAGTTTGATAAGCCAACTTTGAGGTAGAATGTTCATGGATTGCATATCTTGAATATTAACAGCTGAAAGCACACACGCACAATATATATATATATAAACACACTCACACTGGTATGGCAGATATGACATTAAACATCCTAAAAACACTATAAGCTATAATATTCACTATAATAAGACATAACTACAGACAAGAATAAATAACATGAATAAACCATAACAGTTATAATGATTACTGAACTTCCTCTTTTTTTATGTTACATATTAGTAAACTATTCATCATCCACATAACATTTCTATCACACATCCAGACATAATAATATTTCATGTGAAGGAACGAGTGTAGAGGTACTGATACAAGCTGAACTTAAACTTTTGCGCTGATGACAGATTTTAGCTCTAAGGAATAAATCAATGGATGAAACAATCAAGAATACCAAGCCAAACGAAAGGAACCAACTAATAATGATTTGCTTGAATGTTTCTTAAACAAAAATCAGCAAATGTTAAGGTGCCCTTCAGTTTACAAAGAATAGTTACATAAAATTAAATTAATAATTAAATCTTAATGTGGCATAAATTAGTGTGCATCTCACAGAATGTGTGTATGTATGCACACTAATTGTCTGTTTTACCAAATATATTTATGCTAGTCAACCAGTTATCATCTGCAGTTCATTTAGAAAGCTTGTGACTGCACAGCTTATAAATGCAGTGAAAGGAAGGAAATCTCTAGACACACCACACAAGTCATTAAATCAGGTCGCCCTCACTAATGCCTGTGTTTACATTCAGTGCAGATCTGGTCAAAGTAGTACAGCTACATACAAACATGTGCATACAATCAAATTATTACTCCAACGCCTGTGTTTATATTCAGTGCAGATCTCGTCAAAGTCATACAGCTACATATAAACATGTACATACAATCACATTATTACTCTCCAACGCCTGTATTTATATTCAGTACAGATCTCAACAAAGTCAAACAGTTGCATACAAACACATGCATACTGGCAAATTTGCATGCACTCTGTTGGCAAAAAAAAAACCTCCTAGAAGACAACTCAGCTCACTGTCAGTGATTCCATGAAGTCTCAGAGACTGGAACAAGGGCAAGTACAGATGTCCTTCCTCAGTTTCCAAGAACGAAGTGGTCTTAGGAAGGCTGACATGCATTAAAATAAAATATTAGTTGCAACAAACACAAACGTATCTTCAAATGTCAGAAGGATCAGACCTTCTTGCGATACTTTGTGATGAATATGTGCAAGTCAGAAGCTACTGGGAAACAATTTTTAGAAAGTATTTATTTATCGATAATTAACAACAAATAAAAGGAATACAAATACAATAATACAAATAAAAATAAAACAAAACATGTTAAGTTTTAATACTGTAGTGTAATACATTTTCCTGTAGTTTGTCTGTCGTTTTGTCTGTCTGTCTGTGCCTCTGCCAATCTCCGTTTCTTTCCGATCAATAAGAAAGTAAAATCTGCACAACTCATGAAAAAGCCCTGGACATACCTGTTAAATAAAAGTTAAATCTACAGATTTTCACGAAATAGCCCTGTATATACAAGTAAAATCTACACGACTCTTACGCACTAGTACATGCATACAACTTTTAAATAAATGTAAAATGTACACGATTATAATGAAGTATGTAGTATACACATTAGAAATATAAATGTTTGTGACTCATGAACTAGCATTTGTAAACATCTGTGGATAAGGCAGACTGTGCATGCCACTCAAGGACTATCCCCTATACATACCTGTTAAAAAAGGCAAGAATGGTGCTGTGTGAAGGCATTAGCTGTATATCAGGATTCAATTGCAAGAACAGCCAATAGGTCAGAGTTCGATAAACACTGTATTCGTTTTGCACAAATAGCCTAGAAGAAACATCACTTACTGTCGTAAGATTGCATTCAGCTATAGTAAAATAATTAGAACAAAGTAAACAAAGTACAAATCTGTTGTACCCAATTTTATTTAGTATGAAAGAGAAGGAACGAAATATAATAATAGTTAGTACAAATACTGACAGAAAGTTACTGATTTAGTTTAATATTTAGTCGAGATATAACAATTAAAATAAAACATATTCAGTAATGGGTAATGGGTTAATAAAACTGCTGCAAAAAGTTACTGATTTAGTTTAGTATTAGTCGAGAAGTGAAAATTACAAGACAATATATTCAGTAAGAGTTAAGATTTCTGACAAAAAGTTAATGATTTAATCGATTAATTGGGATGTAAAACTTGTTAAAAAAACAACATATTCAGTAAGAGTTATTAAGATTTCTGACAGAAAGTTACTGATTTAATCTATTAATTGAGATGTAAAACTATAAAAAATACTATTCAGTAAGAGTTATTAAGATTTCTGACCAGAATGTTACTGTTTTAGTATCGGTCGAGAGCCTTTATCAAGGGTAATTGTGGAAGGGATAGAAATTTGTCATTCTGTGGTCAATATGCTATAAATATAATCATCATTTAACTGATGCCTAGTACTGTAGAAAAAAATTAATATTTAGTAAATGTTTAAACTTTTCTGGGAAAAACTCTTGACATTATAAAATCTGAAGAAGTCAATGAAGCGACCCCATCATCATCTTTGTATTCAATTTATGAACTACACAGTACGCAAACGATATCAGTGTTCTAGCAAAAGTATCTGCCTCATTTTGTCATACTTTCTCAAAGAGATAATTTCACATATTAATGAAGAAAATGTGTAAAATCATTTTACATTTATGGTAACATTAAAATCCTTGTTTTGGATAAATTCTCATTAATATCTATAATCATAATGAAAATCTCATAATAAATCTCAGAAAGTGCTAGCCAGTAACAAAATTATGCATAAAATGTGTAACATAAAATGTAGAATATGTTTTCAGATCAGATAAGATGGCTTAGGATCACAGTTCTTTGAAATAAACTTTGTTTTATTTATTTATTTATTATTTTTTAAAAAGCAATAGTAAGATTTTCCAAGCTACGGTTACACATTGTGACTATTTATCTTGCCTGCTGACGTCGATAAAATAAAAAAAATATATGAACACTTTTCCTTCTCTGCATTGGTTGCTTATCAATTTTCAACTGCCTTTAAAATACTAGTCATATTTATTATTTATTTTATACTGTATATCCGCTTCATAGGTTCGTTGAATGTGAGAACAAATTAAGGCTAGTATCATAAAATGTTCGGATGGCTGGTGGGAGAAGGATAAATTCCACAAAATATTTGTAATTCGCACTTTAAGAGCCCGGAGGATTTAAATACCCACCAGTCTAATACTATTTAATAATAATTATTCATATATACAAAATCCATAATTATTATTGACTGTTCATTTCACTCCCTACCACAGAATGAGAACAATTATTCATAAAGATTTTTAAGAGAACAAAAACTGATAAACCTTATCATAGTGCTAGAGTTAATAGATTCATAGTTATTGATAAAGTAATTGGCGACAAAATGTACTCCACTCCATCCATCCAACCATCCATCCATAATCTATCTTTCTTCTGTAAATCTATCTGGCTGACTAAAAATATTAATTCCACTGCATAAGCTTATTATATTATGTTACATTTCAGTTCTCTTACCTGTTAGACTTGATAATCTTTTGCAGCAACTCCAAGCTGACTTCTCTAAGTTGAATTTGCGCTGACATCTAAGGTACACACACACACACACACACATCAAATAATGCTAATTAAGTCATCAAATCTGAACGTAAAAAATTCATTTATAAATGTTATCGTATGAATGATGTGAAAAACATATGATTAACATTTTCTTTACGAAATAAAATTTATAATAATACAAAACAAAATTTATTCAGCACTTATTTTGGTGGGAAGGTTCCATCCAACTACTTATCTATATAGCACGACACACTAAGTAACAAGTAAATCCAAGTACTGGTTTATATAGCATGACACACTAACTATCTGCATGAACAGGTAAATCCAAGTACTAATCTATATATGGTTGACACACTAACTATCTGCTTGAACAAGTAAATACAAGTACTAGTCTATATAGCATGACACACTATCTGCATGAACAAGTAAATCCAAGTACTAATCTATATAGCATGACACACATTAACTTCATATATAATCCTACCCCAGACTTAAGCAGACCAAACATGCTTAAAAACCAGCCTTATGTTGACCAACAACATTAGGCAGACAAATATGTGTCTGCCTAAGTCTTGTACTATTTATTTGTATAAATAAAACCTCATTTTGCCATTTTTCTCTCTTTCTATTATCTTTATTGTAGTTACCTTTGACATATTTCATATTTCAATAGTTTTTCCTGTGAATTCAAGTGTGGTTTTGAAGGTTGTCTATATACACTGAGATCCACCTAATGCTGGTTTTAAAGCATTGTCTACCTAAAGCTGGAAGTAGGGTTATATCCATATATCCAAGAACTAGTCTTGATAGTATGACATACATTATTTGCATGGATAGATAAATCTAAGAATTACTCTTTATTGCTTGATATAAATGAACTATTCCAGTATGTACAACAAAACTCAAAAGCTAGTGAGACATGAAATGAACAACTAAGCGCCTCTTTAGATCTAAAAGCAAACTAATTTAGGTGTCTCCTTAGAAATTATTTTTAAAGAAGCGGGTATAGATTTTTTCTGGACCGGTGACCTCTGGATTCATCAATGGTGAGATCAGCGATACTATTATCTACGAACTTTTGTTTTTAACGGAGGAACACCAAGTTTATATAACACAGGAAACCCCCCACCCCCTCTTCCCCCCCCCCCCCCCGAGAATGAGAAACCAATTGTTTTACAAAAAAAAATTTGATGTATGATTATTGTCACTATGCAGGCTGGAACAAAAAGCACATTCTTCCAATGCATACATTGGCCCTATCTCTGTAGACTGATGTGTGCTTTCCAATATGATGTAAAAGAATAAAAAAAAAGCAAGCCCACTATTTAAAAGTTACATTTAATCCTAGTTCTACACACTGATTGACGTGTGCTTTCCAATATGATGTAAAAGACAAAAAATAGAGCAAGCACACTATTTAAAAGTAACTTTACCTCATGGGTGTTCTTGTAGTCATTGTTTTCTGAATGTCTGTGTGCTAATTACTCATTTGCATTTATCTTGCAAAAAGTAATTTTATAATATTTTATAAAACTTTTATCTCAATAGTACTTGCCTTCAGCAGAATACTGTTTACAAGAGTGTATATGTATATTTTACCGTGTATTATATTTAACAAATTTAATGTAAATAATTCATCGTGGAATAGAATTATTTAAAACATTTAAATAACTAATAAACACTACATTAAAGGCATGTCTTTATTTAGTGTTTCAGAGAAAAAAGGTGCTCATTGTATTATTAGTCACATTTTGTATGGGTTAGCTAAACAACTTTGGTGATTTCTTCTAATTTTTAGCTAATCGTAACCTGTAACCTTAGGAACAGAATTTGTAACTAATCGTAACATTAGGAACAGAAAGTTAAAGTCGTTTGTATGACACCATACAAATTGCAACTATAGCCTATGGTTGAAGTAAATTAAGCAGCCAGTGAATACACCACTCACTGCTGACTTGGATAGCATTTGGTTAGAAAAGAAATAAATACAACAAAACGTACCACAGGGATCAGGTTGAGCTCCAACCATCGTTCACATGCCGCCACCACTTGCTCCTGGTGATGCTGCAATAAAGATTACGTGAAGTTGTGGTGCTACTCAGCCTTAAATGTTCACACACAAAATTTTACGCATCTATTGCCATTTTCAGTTCACATTTGTTGAGAGTAAAAACAGCATGGAAATAAAATAAGTGTAAAACCAAAATTTTTAAAGAAATATCAAGAAGATATATTTTTTAAAGCAGAAGCACACCTGATGTTTACGATCTTTATACAGATGTTAAACGACCTACATAAAATTATTGGAAACGATTCAATGACAGTTGCTGAAAAAGTAAATTTAAACAAATTTAGTCCCTACCGTAGAAGCAGCCAAATGGTAACGGCAAACAGTTTGATGGTAAATAGTCTTGAGCATAATATTCGCACAACTGTCAAAGAAGAAGCATGTGACATGTATTTTAATAGTAAAGATGACTCCAAATTTGTAAACGATAAACACATTTGACATTTTAATAGTACAGATGAATTCAAATCTGAAAAAGATAATCTGACATCTATTTTAATAGTAAAGACGACTCCAAATCTATATAAGATAAACACATTTGACATCTATTTTAATAGTAAAGACGACTCCAAATCTATATAAGATAAACACATTTGACATCTATTTTAATAGTAAAGACGACTCCAAATCTATATAAGATAAACACATTTGACATCTATTTTAAAAGTAAAGATTATCCAAATATATATAAGATAAACAAATTTGATTTCAGTTTTGAAAAACAGATGTCCAATACATCTGTAAAAGGAAAGCACGAAATATATTCTATTAATTAGAGTGAATCGAAATGTGTATAAAGACACGAATACGTCAAACATTTTATAATAATTACGTCCTCACATCTGTAAAAGACAAAACAAATCCATAATAAAATACGGATGATCTTACACACACAAAAGACAAACGCATAAGAAATCTTTAAAAATAAGAGGGATGACTCAAAATCTGTTAAGGTCAAGCATATTCAAAACATTTTTTAAAAAATAAACAGAACTTCATATCTTTAATGTCAAATACATTTTTGGAAGCCGTTTTACAGTACAAATGTTACTATTATGTATATTATAAATAATTCATTGTACTGTAATTCAATGTATCGCAAAGCAGGATTACTGTATTAAATTGTACTTTATCTACTGCAACGTTTCTTTTACTGCTGATTTTCATTTTGGAACAAAGATTTGAGTCTAGCTAATTTGTACATTAATACTGCATCGAATGTTACTGCTGATGTTTCATTTTGGAACAAAGATTTGAGTCTAGCTAATTTGTACATTAATACTGCATCGACTTTTACTGCTGATGTTTCATTTTGGAACAAAGATTTGACTCTAGCTAATTTGTACATTAATATTGCATTGACCTTTACTGCTGCTGCTTAATTTAGGAACACAAATTTGAGTCTAGCTATTTTATACTGCATCGATTTTTACTGCTGATGTATCATTTTGGAACAACGTTTTGTGTCTATCTGTTTTAAACAATTATACTGCATCGTTTTTTCACAGCTATTGTTTTATTTTGGAACAATGATTTACCGAGTCTATATATTTTGTGTTGCCCAATAATGAATTAATTACTTGTGTATATAAATACTTGATTATGTAGATTAATCTTGTAATTCATCTGTAATGAATACTTTTTCGGTACTCATTTCTTACTTAAACACATATTTGCATACTACGGAGGCTACTTTTATCGCAGTATCGCAGTATGTTTTATAATAATAATAATGATGATGATAGTGATGAAAGATGCGCACGAATGCAAATTTCTGCTGACGTACCCCTCAGTAAGATTCGTAAATCCAATTATCGTGGAAGCACCTAAAACTCCAGCCGCATCAGATGGGTCAATTTCAAGGTCATCATGGTATAGGTGACCAAGGGCTATTGCCATAGCTGAGATAAACGTGAAATAAGTATATTAATGAATGGACAGGTGTCGATTCAAACTTCACAATAAGATAATTAGTATCTTTACAATTATATCTTCACAATAAGGTAATTAGTATCTTTACAATTATATCTTCACAATAAAGTAATTAGTATCTTTACAATTATATCTTCACAATAAGGTAATTAATATCTTTATAATTCTGTCTTCACAATAAGGTAAATAGTATCTTTACAATTATATCTTCACAATAAGGTAATTAATATCTTTATAATTCTATCTTCACAATAAGGTAATTAGTATCTTTACAATTATATCTTCACAATAAGTTAATTAGTATTTTTACAATTATAACTTCAAAATAAAGTAATTAGTATCTTTATAATTATAACTTCACAATAAGGTAATTAGTATCTTTACAATTATAACTTCACAATAAGGTCATTAGTATCTTTACAATTATAACTTCACAATAAGGAAATTAGTATATCTTTACAATTATATATTCAATCGAACTTCTAAAAAGGCACGTGACAAATGCAGTAAGCGGAAAAGTAATGCACTAATCTAAAATTAGATACGCTAGAAAATTACTCTAGATATGATCATAGGTTAAATAAGAAAGAGATAGGCAAAAGAACAAAGCTCATTTGATTAAAAGCAGTAGAAAGGGAATGAACTGTGATAATTTCTCATTACTGGCTTATACTGGATGAAGATGCAAAGTATATCTTGTGTTTGTGTGAATTAATGTGAATTAATGTGAATTAATGTCTATGCGTGTACCTCGATCGGTGATGAGGGGATCATTGATGTCTAAGTGTATTACAGACATATTTCCAAACTGTCTCTCATGCCCTTTGGAAGTCTCCGGGATGTCATCGCTACAACATATAATTCATCGTTAGAAATGTAACAATAGTTAATGCGAATCTTGTGTTAAATGCTGAAGTCACATAAACTGTATAATAGCCACAATTGATTTTCAGCTACTTCGAAATACATTGCTTTCACAATTAAAGTGCATTTGCTGACAAATCTTTAGAGTTTGGACAGAAAGTGAGAATTTGCACATGCAAATGTTGTATTACACACACACACTCACACACACACACACACACACACACACACACACACACACACACACACACACACAATATATACAGACACAAAACTACACATTGATTCATTTTGAAATGAATATGTTTACACAGCTTCGGAGCTTCAGTTAAAGAAATAGGAGCGGGGTGAGAGAGAGAGAGAGATTGAAACATTTCTCATTTAACATACAATTCCATAACTAGACAGTTGAGAAAATATTTTCTTAGGTACCCCTAAAAAAAAAAAAGAAGAAACAAATGATAATAAACCTAACTTAGAAAGGCGCAAAATAAAACGATTATACAGAGTAAAAACGACAGATCATCTTAAATATATATCAATGAAATGTATTCCAAAAGAAATACCTGTAACCCTTGCTGTGCGAAAGTCTGTGGGAGACAGGGTTACTGTCTGGATTTGTACGCTCACGTTGTGTGCTATCCGTTGCTTGCAGAAGACCGGCAAGGACTTCTGCCTTGTATAGAAATATTCGATGGAGTTTCCAATCCGTGTCTAAACATTTCAGCAGCACATCTGGGCATAGAAGAGGCCACGAGAGCAGTTTAAAACAAATTATTATAAGAAGTTTTTCTTTATTTTCTATTTAATTACAAAAACATTAATGTAAAACTTACTGCTGTTCACAGTTTATTTATTTTACTATGTTCACTTGTTAGTTCGAGAAGATTTTGCTAGATTCATAAATTAAATTTAATAAAATAATAAAAGGAAAATAAATTAATGTGTACGATAAAATATACTCCACATACTCGCGCGCACGCACGCACGCACGCACGCACGCACGCACACACACACACACACACACACACAGAATTAGCATATATAATATCTAAAGGCATTGTAACATTTACACCCACCTTTCCCAATACAAATTTACGGATTTTGCCAACCATCCACATAGTTTATGTAATAAAAAATTTAAGTTTACTCTTTATGCAAAAACGAACTTAAAGAAACATTATTGCACTGCTAAGAAAATCTTAATTAAGCCGAGATGGTTACAAGTGAAAGCCGCTCATGAATCACGAATAATTAATAGTTGATTAAATAGAAAATAACTACACGTTTCATCAGAGAAAAAAATGTGCATTTTCAATTTGCAAATTCTTTAGTATCGAGACATACTTATATCTGGTCAACACCCTTTATAGCGGAGTGGAGAAATAATTGACGTATTTAAGGGGAGATAATTGTGCCAAACATATTGAATATTGTATTGTTTATTTATCCTTATCCAGTTCTCGCTTTTAAACAGATAGCTCTCTCTCTCTCTTTATCTTTCTGTCTCTCTCTACAACACACACAAAACAGCCTAAGTGTCTTGGAAAAAGATTTTAAAAATGTAAAGTTGGTATTCTTAGAATTAATGAAGATTAATGTAAAGATTAAGTTGCGATGGTACATCTAAACTGCTAATGCAAATTTTACATAAATGTGTAAAAAAAAAAATTCTTTTAATTTATTGTAAATTATTTATTTACTGCGAGGTGTTAAACTTTATTTGCCCTATCACAATAATAATAATAATAATAATGTAATTATCTTTTAAGAGATAAGTATTATGGTACATTCATTAATTTACCAAGTCAGAAAACTATTCATTAAGTTTTGTATTTGCAATTTGTCTTGATTTGAGCCGAAAAGTAATACATGAACAGACGTTGTCTAACACTGAATCATACAACGAATTTTATTACTTAAAATCATAAAAAGTACTACTCATGCATTATATTTTTCTAGCTTTAAAATGCATATAAAATTTGCCATACAAATCTAGCATTTACTTTAGCGGCCACGAACACAACATCATAGAAAAGCATATAAGCATAACATAATGCAAAAATCCAAACATTTCCACGAGCAATACTTTACCACGTGGGTCACTCTAATAAGTTGTCTCCCTTGCACATGGTTGCTGAACAGCATTGTTCGATACAAAATTGTATCACCTACACACAGTTTGTCTATCAAGCCTGATAATTCCAGGTGTTTTCGAGCGTAGTACTGTCTTATAAACTGCAGACACCTATACACAATTTGCCTAGCAAGCCTAACAATTCCTAGTGCTTTTAAGAGTAGTATTGTTTTATAAATTGCCGACACATATACAAACTTTGCCTAGCAAGCCTAACAATTCCTAGTGCTCTTAAGCATTGCTATACTGCATTTTAGTGTAATAAATAGACGTCCTACTATAGGCATAATTTAGCTTCAGATTTAATACTGCTGAGTTTGTAAGCTCAGTTTATATAACATAACTAAATATTACATACACGTTATCGCATAAATATAACATTCGTTAATCCAGATACATAACTTAATATCACATACATGATTTTGCAAACCTGATAGTTACAGAGTTCACGAAACACAACTGCATAACTTAATAATACATACACAATTGGGGCGCACAAGTCTAACACATCATACAGTTCACACCGTTACAAACTTAAATAAATACACAATTTGCATTATAAATCTATTTAACTTTTATGAACATAGTTATACAAGCATAGCTTAACAATACATGCACAATTTCCGCACACCTAAAATATACTAGCATCCACGAAAACCGTCACACAGTACTGGATAAGCATTCATAAATTAAAAATAAACACGAAGTAAATTAAAAATGCTAGACACATCCGATAAATTCTAACGTTCGTGACACTTTGCTGCACATAATGTATAATATTGTCAAACGAAAAATCTGTGCAGCCCTAACTACTGTGTATACTGTAAAACAAATCCACGCACAGTGCTGACAACCTGTATACTTAAAACAAAACAGTATAGCACTGACAAGACTGTATACTTAAAACAAATCCCTCTATAACACTGAAAAGCCTGTAAATTTAAAACAAATCTCCTATAGCATTGACAAGACTGTATACTTACAGCAAATCTCTCTTAGCACAGAAAAGACTGTAGTATTTAAAACAAATCCCCGTATAGCCCTGACAAGACTGTATATTTAAAACAAACCCCCATATAGAAGAGGCAAGCCTGTATATTTTGCCAACAACAGCTACTAAAGAATGTTTTACATAGAGGCATATTTTGCAAGCAATGTTTTCAGCTAGCAGCAAGTATCAACTGTACGTACCAATTTTAGTCTTCTGCTCCACTAAATGCAATAGAAGATTATTTTTTTAGGCATGCCAAAATGATGTTTGTGTGTGTACGTAAGGAAGAGATAGAAAGAAAAGTGGAAAAACTGAGGAAATAGAACAGTGGTACAAATTTGCCCTGTGTAAATGAAACTGTTATTTAGCTGTTCATCCATTTGCCTAATTTCCTGCTCAGTGGGGATGGTTTTGTATGAAAACATTGAAAAACACAACAACAGTCTTCTTGTGTGTTTGACTTTATTTAAATTTTAATAATATTAAGAACACTACTGTCAAGCGTGAAAATTCAAACTGTACACAGTAAAAAAAAAGGTCAACAGCCTTCATCAAGACTATATTTATTAATAACAACGATGCATGAATTATGAAATAAGTAGGCCTAACGTTGCTTGATAAATTTATCTGAATCTGTAGACACTGTGTTTATACTGTGTACCAATAAAGCTTTCTGATTTGTCATGTTGCGTTGGTAATTCGTTTAATAAATTGTGGGATTAGTCTAATGAATTTTATGATGACAAAAATATATTTCAGGCGCTTAAAATCAATTTAATTACCACAGCGAACAGCTCTTTATAGCATAAATTCTTTAAACTAGATATAAGTTTAATTTGTGCAACTTATATATATTCAACACAAAATAAAACGTATTGCAAGAGTTCTTTCAGACATAAATTTAATCTCAAGCGTTTATTGTTGCAAGCAAAACGAACGTGTCATAAATCACTCACCACCACACCGACATCACATTTCATGTAAGAGAACGCCCAGTGCATAAGATCTCAACATTATTATTTATTAATTATGCTGTGGTCCCAATAACCTTCACACAATATTATAAGCAGCACAATTTCACACACACACACGAGCGCGCGCAAACACAGAAACTGTTATTGCATAAATACCTTTAACTAGCTTTCGACTTACCTGGGCCGACAAAGCTCGTGCTTTTCCTGGAGTGATAGAGAAATATTTCCCTGGGAGTGAGGATCCGAGCCGTCTTGGGTACGTAAGTGACCACGGGACCCAGGGTCTGTATACTGACACCACAAACATTCACTATCAATAAGATATCCTGTGAATACGATCTGTAGTTAAGTATTCAAACGTTCTCCTGGAAGTTGATGAAGTACTCACAACAAAATAAAGACAGAGAGATAAAAGGTGTCATCGTTAGTTGAGCTAGTCGCCATCTTTTCGTGTACAATTAGTTGCACAGAGGAGGAGATGATTGTTCACGATTAGATTTTTGGAAATTTGCGTGCAGAGAATTGAGGTAAGTAGCATTCATGCAAAACTCACTTGATGACATCTGAAATAACTATATATATATATATATATATATGTTTATTGGTTGGCATAGGCACACAACTTTCAAGTGACCCTTGATGGTGGCAAACACAACGTAAATTAACATCACTGATTACTGTGTCTTTTGTTGCTGAATGAGACAAGTTCAGATAAAAATATCAAAAAGGTTTGTGTCTGTGCATATAAACATTACTTTCGACACTTTCTATTTATGCCAGGAACCAAACATTAATTTTTAAATTTCTGTTATGAAAAAAAAAAATAAAGATCTGTTTCCCTGCTTACGATAATTCTGTGACAAATATTTTTGCCCCTCCTTTTATTTGTCGATTATTGCTATATGATTTCTATTTATGAAATGTTTTATTATAAAATTGTGGTGCTCTTTATTTATGGTGCTAATATTTATGTAGTGAAAGTTTTAAAGTAGACATGCACACTGCACGTTAAGAGTAACACGCACGTTGTGAAAAGTGTAAGTATCCTTCTAAACGATAACCAGACGACACCCTGAGGTAACATTATAGGAAAAGAATATTCTGAGTCACTCTTTGTAAAGTCGAGCAGTTAAGTTTTCATTTAAGTACCAGGCCAAACTGCTAGGAATTGTTGCTGATAAACGCATTATCTGTGACGATAGACGGTTGATATCAATGGGTAGACCATGTGATAATCATGACTGACCAATGGCCACATACTGGCAGACTGTAACTGAGTTATGGGGAAAAAGGGGGTGGGTGGGCAAGCCTGCATCGTAGGAAAATAATCCTTATCCGCTACAGTGCGAGAAACCAATCACACGGGTAGATGCGTTCTTCTCCTGATCACAGTCTGGGAGCCACGTGATCAATGCCATATCGTGAGTAGAACACAGAGTTGTAAATTCTAACTTTTAATTTTCATGCTTTTCTTTCGGCTAAATAGAAATGTAATTTTTATTTGTAACTTCACATTATGTCATATAATTCTAAGATTTTCTTCTTATGTTCGTTTTATTCAGTAGAACACACCATGTGGTTTAATTCAATAATAATGTATTTATGCAATTAAACGTACATAACTACTATTTTTGAAACTTGCAAACATATCTTAGTAAAATATCCTCTTATGATTTAGAGACTTTTTTATATGACAATTTTATCTTCAAATATTACTTCATTTAATTCTACGTGACTGTATTTGGAAGAATACATAATTTGTAACAGTAGTACATAGCTTGAATTCATTTGTTCACTTGTAGTGAACTAAATAATTGTATTCCATAACTGTTAAAATAAAATTTGATCAGTTGTTAAAGAGAGAGATAGTTAATATCAGCTCAGCCATAACTCCTACACAAAGAAACCTGTTGTTTTCCAGAGTCCATTACGTTCTTCATGTTCCATATAACTTTATGTCTTCAACTTAGTTTGTTGCCTTGTTCTGTGTTGTAATTGGTGATAAGCAAAGTTGCCAGCATTGAGAAATGGAGTGGGTGAAGCATCCTTCGTCACTGACATCACAGCTGCAAGCGAGGATTAGAAGAGAGGGAAACCCCACGTCAAGGTCATGTTTATGAGAAATACTTATTTAACCCTTCTTTACCTCTTTGTGATGTAATATTGCTGTAGTCTTTATATGTGTCATTGAACATTTTTAGGTGAACTCTAGGAGAACTGAATATACTTTATGTAGAATTTACAGTTAGTTCTAACTGTGAAAAGCATCCAACTACAGATAATTGATAAGCGAATCATTGGACTTGAGACTATATTGATTTATATATACATATATCTTCGTGTATGTCCTTATTTATGTTTGATTCAATGCTAAATTATATTATTTAGTGAGTAGATAATTTATATTGTTAATAAATGTTACAATTACTTTGTTAACACCCATACTTTCCGAGTGGCATGCTTTGGGGAGAAAGTCCTGAAGCAGCAGTAGGGGTGGAATATAATAAATAATAAGTTGGACGTAGGATCTTGAACGTGGGTGTCCGCTACTAGTTATTGGGACATATGCCAGGTCAGTGCTAACTTAGGTTAATGCTGGAAAGGGGTATAGGGAGACTGCTCCTTCTGTCCATGTCTGCGATTGTGAGGTGTAATTTATCATAGGTAGAAAGATGATATATTTTCATAATTTCGCTAGTAAAATACCTGTCGTATATCTTTGTTGATCGGCTCACAGTATGTGCCAATAATTTGAAGCCATTTGTTATAGTGCTAAAGATGCAAATTCTAGTGAAAGCTACGGCTGTATTGATTTACAGATATCGTCATTTAACTGTGTATGCGTGCACGCGCGTGTGTGTGTATGTGTGTGTGTGCGTGCGTGCGCAGCAGAAATTTATAGAAGTCAGAAGTATAATTGGTATTTGTCACACATTACTCTGAAGACGACATAAAAATAATTTTTAAAAAAATGGGAAGACAAGGAAACTAATCGTTTTCTGCAGTTATACCACTCTTCACTTTCGGGGGTTGGTGGGGGAAGGTTGAAGGTGATGTCAGTAAAATTCAAGGGCGATCTGTATTTATTATATCATGTTTTTTGCGGCGTTTTCCCTAATATAATTTAAAATAACATATTTTAAATAAAAACAGGTTCTTTATGGTCAAGACAGACGTGCAGAGAGACTCTCCTCAAAACGGTTAGGTGGGTATATTTCTATGGCAGAAGTGGAACATAACAGATTATACGACGAGTGTGTTTCTTGATGTAGAACGATTCGGAAGTTTCGCATCTTCGTGAGACAGACACAACAATTTACAGCAGTACCTATGCGACGTATTTGTCCGTCTTCCCGTGATTCTATAATGAAGAACACATTGCTGCATGCCCATATGTAATTTCCTCTAATTAAATCATTCATAATTATTTAATTTTATTTTATTGTGTAACAAACTTTAGTCGTTTCTTAATAAAATAAACCGTCAAGTTTCGTCAAGTTCTTAAACTTCCAAAAGGTGCAGAAGCTACTGAATGTAATAATTGCTTGAGATTTAAAAAAAGAAAGATCTACTGTTAATTATGGACATAATTATTTTTGCTTCAAAACGAGTGATTAGACGAGTTTTAGAGGCGGATGGATGACCTTTAACTTATCAATAGTTCTAAAAAAATAACACCCTGTGCCATTCTGCTGTATAAATTAGAAAGTTTCTATGAAATGTATACAAGAGGAAGATGAGGCGATAGCTGGGCAGCTACAAGACAGCATTCAATCATATTCATCTTCATTAACAGTAACCATGAAAAATATCTAGACATACAGGAGTGGTCAAAACGAAGGCGCTTAAATTTGGAAAATTTCAGAGAAAGAGAAAATCCATCATATTTAACTAAATTCAAAATAATTTTTTTCCATGCTCTGAAAGAGGCTGAGAAATTTGCCCGAACTTCTGAACTGAGCACTTGACTTACTTGACTTATCTCCTTGGGTTCCCCGTGGAACAAAGGGCCTCAACAACAGAACTGAGCACTAAAAGTGCAATAACTTGTTACATCTAGATCATTCAAACTGTCACAGCGTTACTACCGACTCAAGTCAGTGTGGAACATTTGTATTTTGCACTGAGAAATCAAATCCTATTTGAGAGCAGCAAAGAAGCTATCAGAAGAAATCGTTTATAAGAATCAATTCAGTTTAGATAAACATTATCACATTAAGTACATTTTGCGGTTTTTTGTATTAAATTATTTTAAGATTGAAAAATAGTTTAAAAATGAAATGTATGAAAACCATTTAAAAACATTAATTTACACTTATACCATACTCATACATATAAGTCCATGTAAGTATATAATTTTGTGCCATATGATATTAGCAGCAATCAACTACAGCTCCAACTACAGCTCCAGTCGGAGTCGGGAGTCGGACTTGTAAAATTTCAGGAGTCGGAATAGGAAACATTTTGGCCGACTTCACAACCCTGCAATATTTCTAAAGCCATTGACTTCCGCTAGCACGAGCCGCACTATTTGAATCGACCAGTGAATAAAAGAGTTGAGTGCTGACAAGCATCTGTCCACCTCGTGATCACGAAGCCAAAAAAACCCCCAGCAAACCTAATTATTCATGATTGGTGAGACTGAATTTAGACAACAAATTCACCACGAACAGGACGTTTACAGGCAATAATAGGACAGACTTAGTCTCGGTCAATTTTAATCAGTTTACATGACAAGATACGCGTTCTGGACCACCCCATCACTGTTTATTCATATATCTAGTCTTATAATTTTTAAAATACATGATATATTTATGTATGGTGAATTAAGCAGTTAATAAATGAAGAGTGTGAATAAACACACAGCTCTGTAAAGAGAATGACTGATGTAAGATGTATGAATGATGGTAAGTGATAATATATTGTCCAGATCTTTCTTCTCCGAGTATAAAAGAGGGATTATTTTATAAATGGACATCCTTTGTCGGTTCGAGTTATTATGTAAGATTTCAGGTGCTTATGAATACCACTCAGATAATGACGTGTTCAGTACTCTTAAATTTTAGTTTGTGAGAGGTGCTGTGACTTTCTCATGATAAATCCACTCACTAAGAATTTAACAGAACACAAACATGCGCAGGGTGTAAACACGCTCGCGCACAAATACACACACAGCAGACTACATAGAAAAGTTTAGTTAGATAGTTAGGCAGATAAAAAGAAATGATACATTTATACAAAGTCTGAGAGAAAAATATCATAAACACAAAATAGAGTTAATCGGTAAATAACTGGGAGTGAGTTAGCATGTAACTGAGAGAGAATATGGAAGAGGGGAGAAATATATATATAAATATTACGAGAGAGGACAAATAGTGAGAGTTAGAGACCAGTGAGACTGTAATATAATAAATGGGAGAGACAGAATTGGTGAGAGGAGTGCGTGAGAGAGAGAGAGAGAGAGAGTGAGTGAGAGTGAGTGAGTGAGAGAGAGAGAGAGAGGCGGCGGAAAAAGAGGGAGAGGGGAGAGAAAATGAAAGAAGAGAATCAGTCATCATGTAATTTACAAGTCACGTTTATTATCTATTAAAGTAAAATGACCATTATAATGAAAAAACAAAAATACTATATACTAAAATTGCAACAAAAATAGCTGCTAAAATAAATAACTACTGTACCGATAAAATAATACAGTTTAGTGTGCATGTAAGATCAGTAAACACTTGTCAAAGATTATTGTTGAGAATTTTAACATATACTATACAAAACTTCTTGACAACTATAAAAGAAAATCAGCCATATAAGCAAAGCAATTATATATAATACACAAATAAAGCAGGAATTAAGTTCAGTGCCGAGTTAGTAAGGAGGTAAATATTTTGATCTGGCTTTTAGTTCTCCATGAAAAGTGTTTACTTCTAAGTTCTCTACAAATTTGTAGGCACACTAGAAACAACACATTTTATAAAACAAAAAGTATTCTCTTTATATCTATCTGTCTGTCTCAAGAGGATACAATCATGACTACAAAAGTATATGTAAGAAAACTGTAAATTAACTACACGAGACAACAGACAATAGATATTTATTTTTGTGTGCAGTAGATTGAAAGTGGCATATTTAAAAATATACAGCTATTTTAGAAAAATGTCCCTACTATTATTTTCTGCATACTTGTGTGTGTTTTTTTCTTTTAGTGAAATTAGAAAGAGCAATATTCTATTTATGTTTGTTTCAGAAACATTCTAGTTAAGATTCAAGTCTTGACGTTACTATAACATAGCTCATAATTCCAAACTGCTTAAACTAAACTTAATTATTTTACCAACTACAAGATCATTTCAAGAGTCAACACCACTATACCTACCTTTAGCCAACCAAGCAACTCAGCCAACTAACCAACCAATAAGCCAGCCAGCAAATTAAACTAACCCGGCAAAACGTTGCCTGTTTCGCCGAAACTCTTCAAAGCCACAAACAAATGCCAGACCACACGCTCTCACCTTTTGGATCTGTAAGAGTCTTTCAACCTGACTGTCATTGAATCTGGGGGCCGAGACTTGCTGAATGGGATATGGTTTGAGGTGTGTGGACGATCCGCCGAGCGGCGGAACACATAAGGGACGTTGGCGTCAAGGTTGGTGCAAAGTTTGGGGCTCTCGGCTGGAGAAAGGCAAGCGGATGGAATGGTTACTTCAAGCAAATAAAAATAATAATAATTTTAAAAAATTGGTTAGAAATGCATCAGGAGATTAAAATAAGTTTAAAAAGGCGGGAAGAAATAAAATAAAACAGAGCTATGAAAAGAATTAAAAATGTAAGTAAAAAATAAATTGCAAATAAAACTAAAATCTAGAATAGGGTAATTATAGAAGCTAAAACAAAGTTTTGACAAAATCGATTTTAAAGCAAATAAAATGCAACAGTAAAAAGGAAATGAAAGGAATTATTTAAAATAAAAATATCTAAATAGGTGACTAAACACTATAAGAGAATTATTATTAGAAAATTATTCTACAAGAGCGAAAAAAAAAATGTCGAAAAACTATAAAAAGCGTAACTATTTCTACACTTTTCCCTCTAGTATATTTTAATTTATTGATAGAGTACTCTGCACTTTACTTATTTAAACCTAAAACTGATCAGCAGACTATGAAATACAAAAGGATTTTGCAAAGGAGAATGAAAAAAACTAAATGGACCGATTGATTGGCAATAAAAGCTATATAAGTATGCATAAATTAAGCAAATAAAAATAAAAATAAAAAGTATTCTGCGGGAACTAAGAGACACTAAAATCATGAGAAATCAGAATGAATGAAAGGATCGGAAAACTGACACTGCTTGAAGGATTGAACAATGATGCCAGTAAAAAGTTCACATATTGCGATTAATATCTTTATTTACAGAGTGCCGACAAAACGTGCAAAATTTATATTATTGAAAAATGTGCATAGTCAGTATCTGAACTTTATCTTTAAATGCTGACAGTTTTGTGCTATTTCATGCGCAGTTAATTTTTAAAGTGTTATATCATCTACAGAGTAAAGGCAAAAAGAATGGAAAGAACCCTCTATGCTTGACGTCACTCGGATATGCGACTGCATTGTCTAAATGATCTAAACATAAAGGCTTAATTATTGACTATTATTTAAAATTAAAGTAAATCGATTGCTGTGACTGTCGTGACACGGAATCATTTGGCTCAATCGTTGCTGGAGCAGATGACCTATATAGGCAGTAAAGTATTAGTTCAGTCTAGTGAAAATAAAGTTTGCAAAGATAGAGAATTTTTCGTGAAAGATCTGACTCTCTACACTCGAAGATGGCCAGGTCTACTGCAATATTACACCGTGTGTTACATGGGCACTCAACGGGATTCTCTGAGCGCCACAAAAAGCATTAATTTGAGTGATTAGCATGTTAGGAGTAATTCTATTAAGATTTAAATTTTCGAAAGCACATCAGTGAAAAATTTGTCCTCGTAAACTGGGTCATTTCATGAAGACAATTATAACCTGTCACCAAGTCGGGTGACGTACCCTTCTGTCAGCGTTTGTTCAAACATAAGCCCATTCTTGACTGGCACTAAAGACAGTGTTGAATTCGAATCTAACTATTTCACTCAAACTTCTACATTTTGGTCAGGCAAATCGCTATCGACTTGACACTTTTCCTTCATTAGGTGACTTTTTCGTGAAGAGCGTCTCCACGCGCCAGAAGAGTATGCCCTTGCTGCCTGAGAAATTGTATGGGTATAGCCTCCCTTGTCAGGATCTGGAAGGATAGGAGGCACATGTACTTTCGGAAGAATCCACGATTCTAGTGGAGGAGGTGTTGGGGGTTTGGGATTCGTACCCGTGATGATGCGGATGAGGGTGGAGTTGTAAGGCATGTTGATAGCCTTCAGAGCCTGGGAATTTCCTAAGAGGTCACTGTAGAGCGCCTCCGGCAGTCGCCAGCGGTTCGTGGTTCCAACCTGTCGCCTCTCTCGACATCGTGGTAATACTTGGAACTGATGAAAACAAATCTTCAGGTCAAAAGGCGTAAACAAATTTTTAAAAGAAAAAGTGGTGGGTAGTACAAGTGAATGTTTGCACATCAGTATATAAGTGACTGAACAACTCATAAAGTCAAATAATTACAAGAAAATGATTCCAAACTACCTCTATAACTTTTATATTAAGGACGTCACTGATTAATTTGTCTTAATCCAAATATAAAACAAGTGTTTTATGGAATGTTGATTATAACAATAGAAACTATGACTCAATATCTCAACCTGTCATTATTATTAAGCATTGAGGTAATCTCCATATAAGAACAATGTAAAATTATGTATTTCATTTAGTGGTCTACTTGTAGGTTACTTTTAATATCTAAGAAGCATTTTCATTTTGATATTTACAACAACAATTATTTATTGTAAAATTTGTTTTAAGGTGTCATATCGAATAGAACATGTATTTAAGTAGATACATATTTATGTAAATGTGTCATAAAACCAATATTTAACTTCGACGAACATAAAGGAAAAAACTATTTTTGTCTATGAGAAAATTTAATGTGCTGTATTTAGAAGCTGCATGTGATTCTGCACATGGCTGAGATAGTTTTGTTCCCCCCTTCCACGCGGTCGTGTTTGTGTGTGTGTGTGTGTATGTGTGTGTATAGTGGTGGATCATTTTTGATGTATGCGCAAGCCTGTTCCTCCGTCCCTTCTAGAAAAATCTTCAAAGTCCTACTGCATAATAAGCATGGTCAACTGACCGTTATGTTGACAAATCTGCACATGATTCTACATGTTTGCTTCGGACTACTGAAAAAATTATCAACAGAACTAAAAAGAGTTCCAACATAAGTAGATGGACTTAATCTTTCTCGAAGTGTACGTAGATTCATATATTTTATATATAAAAATATTGCCGTGATTAGATCATGTTATCAATGCTTTGCAAAGTCATAAAGATTGCTCTGAATTCTAAAACATTTGCTCTCATTTATTTCACGACTTCACACAAGGCAAGAACATATATAGTCTTCAGGGCTGTAAATTTAAACTATGTTTTAAGTTGTGAGAACATTTTTTTTCTATTTGTTGTTAGTCTTTTCTACTTTTTCACTATTTTCAAAGCGAGATATTTCAATGAAGTATGTTTCTTGTTATACTTGTCATTTATATTTCTGTTATAATTGTTATCTGTGATGGTACTTTTTTCGCATTTTTCGATATTAATTTGTCTACACTTAGGAGACTAATTCTCTTAGATATGTATAGATCACCATTTCACAATTATGTGACCGTATCTCTTTTCTATACCACATGATATATTTAACTATCTGCATTTTTACTAATTAGTAAAACAAGGAAACTATGCACACGTTTTATGAAGTGTTGTCTTAGCCAAGTTATATGCCCACATGAATGTTAGCTTGTGTTTGACAATTTATTTACCACTAGCAGAGCAATGTTTGAATATGAGAGCTCTCTGCATAACAGTTTAACCAGTGACAGAACACTCATAATAATATCACTTAATATTTAAAGTGAGATTGTAATATTTTACAGTAGTTTTATTTTAACTTCTGCATGTCCTAGTTTTTGTTCAGCATACGAACTGTGCTGTTATTATTGGCTACCATTCTGACTCTTAATCCATCATCCTGGCAAGACATCTTTTGTAAGACTACAACTGTTCTAGAATCCTCCTCTCAAAGGGAGACGATGCACAGCAAGTTATATTTGGAAAAATCACACAGGACTGAATCTCGAAAACCTGTGCTCACTTATCAGAGTGAAATTTTATTATACTGTAGAATGTATTATAGCATTATTTACTTAGAATATATATCTCCTGTATGTATGCATTGTCTTGTCTTTATACGTTTCTATATACGTTTTAATATCTATAATACATCCAGTTGTCTTATTCTTCTATTAGACATTAAATGTCACATTTTGTTGATCAAATTCTTCTGTTTATTTTAACAAGTATCTAGGTGTTACTGAATGTGATTGGCGGCGAGCCTATATCAGATCTATTTAGTGTGCACCAAAATCACACCGATTTTGTGATTGTATTCATGCCTAAACTGCAAGTGGAATAACTGTGATTCAGGATGTAAACATTTTTAGTCGCATTCAACCACTATAGACCACCGTATGTATGCATTTCCATCCATCCATCTGTAACATTTATGTTTGTATATATAAGTTCATATGTACTTGTGTATGCGTGCATGCAAGCGCGCGTCAGTCTATATCTATCTACACATATATTTATACCGGATGGCCTCCACAATAAAATATACAATTATTAAAAGCAATGGTAACATTAAACTGCTCAAATGACTTTACTAAGGTAATCAATGTAAGATGTAATGAATAAATTATGTACGACATACCTAAGTACATGTAAAAAGAATTGATGATTCATTGCCCAATAAACATATTCTAGTCCAAATGTTAAAAAACTGCATTTTATTTAGAATTTAATTCTTATTGGGAAATTCAGTAATAATTTTTGCAACATTCAATTGTTTTTCTTCACAAATATTTATAAAATTTAAGTTTAATTAAAATGAGATATTCATTTGATAACATTTGGACACACACAATTTAGCGCTAAATTGGAAGAACATTTGGAAATTATACAATCATGATATTACAGAAGAGGCCTATGGCTTTTAAACTATGCGTTAATCATTAACGGTAATCGAGTTGGATCCTGTCTTGCAGTTACGTCATCTGTCTTTATAAATATAGTGTCACCTGAAGCATTCTAACTTTCGAACAGAAAACAAAATGCTTATTCAAAATCGTTTTCGGTATAAAGTAAAAATAAAACTGAGTTTATAAATACAATGCATATTTTTAACATTTAAACTAAAACATATTTTGTATTTATAACAAACTTTCAAAGTAGATAAATCTTAATGTCTGATGCTTAGATTTGTCTTACATAAATTGCAGGAGTTTCATTCAGGTGAATCAAACGGTTAATTTTATCATTGGTCTTTAAAAAAAGCTTTATTTCTTGTTTTGTACCAATCGATGTACCCCCCCAACACACACACACATATGCAGGCGCTCACACGTATCTTTATATAAAACACTACACTGTCCAAATACAGCATAGATCATATGTTCTCTCTCTCTCTCTCTCTCTCTCTCTCTCTCTCTCTCTCATCCACAAAAAGAAACAACTGTTAAAAAAGACTATAGTAAGAACGTAAAAAACAGTTACATCGAATGTCAGTAATTAAATACTCCTGATAGAATAACACAGATTGTGTAATTCAGTTGTTAACACGCAATTTTAATTCACACCCTAACTCCATCCCAGAGCTTTTTATCCTTCCTCTTAGTGTAAAGCTTTCACGGTCTGCTAAATGAGAGATTGAGCTTAAAGGTTGCGAGGGCTTTCAGCTATCTGCAGTAAAAAGTTAGCTCAAGACAAGTCAATGAATGAATGAATGAATGAATCAATCAATCAATCAAGCCAGGAAGAGCATCTTTAGTTAATGAAAAATATCCACATATTATTAATGATCTACTTATCACATAAACCCAAAAAGCTTCAAACAGAAATGTATGTCATGTGTCCCTGAACTATTTGCCACACATATATTATCACAATTCGCCCAGCCGTTAAGTTCGTACTTCCAATGACTAGAAATCTGAAAGGTTAGAGGGAGAGAACCACTGCAGTACAGTACTCTTCCGCATGAAAACATTTGATCTTTTACCACGAAAGAGCGATTGCACTGGTAAAGTAATCTGATATGCTTATGAAAGAAACCTTGCTGAATGAAAAGTGCATTATTTTTCTATTTTAAAAGAAGTACTGACTCACGAAACATTATGCCCAATAAAGTGAGCACAGTTTAAATGATCTGATGACAACTAGTGGCCCCATTCTATTCAACAGGCCGATCTGAATCTGAACGAATTAGATACAAAAGCACAATAGAAATATGCATACACTCGCTCTCAAGTGTGAACATATATTCACTAACATACATACATACACACATACGCACACCTATACACGCGCGCTCGTGTTCACACCTGTTAATCACACACACACGCAAAGACAATAAAGTCTGACAAGACTACAGTGCTCCGTCTTTAGTCCGCCGAAATGCAGTGGAAGTTAATCCTCACCAAAGCGATATGGTAAGCAACGACCTAATCAAACTAAACACACAAGCAATAATAATACACATACGAGTCGAATTATTGTACGGTACAGAGCCACTGGACTGCGCTAACTCATTGCAGAGTTGTCCCTGGTAACGAGGCAAACCAGTGATAATACGACAGTACAGCATAGATTTAGGCTTATAGTAACACTTGTTTATTAGCGCAGTACAGGTCATTTAGTCAAAGAAATGTCAAATGGAACAATGGCAGTGAGTCGATAGAAACAAAGGACTATAGTTGCAGCGTTTATTAGTGCAGTACAGAGCACAGCCATGGAAATACAAGTGGTGGGAAAGAGCAGCGAGTAATGACTCAAAGTAGGTCTAACGTGCGACAGGATCATTTTGATTTTGTGATCCGATATACAGAAAAGCAAGAAATGTCTGGCCCATTTTAAACCCGTACAAAATTCTTAAAAAACTCCAGCAAGATTTAACTGTTAGTGTGCATTTACGTAAAATTGTAAAGAACCTTTTCACACATATTTTAGGAGGGTGGAGTGGACAGATTGTGAGATAGCAAAACTCCTAGAGTAGGCCCAATAGTCGATATCTAGAAAATTTCACATGACTTTTACACTAGTGCAAGATGTGCTAACCCGGAACCCCCTTCCCATAAAATTAAATAATAAAAGCATTAGAATAACAACCTCTTATGGAAAATATTTAGAAAATGAATTTAACAATATGAAATACAAAACATTAATACATTTTGAACCAAAACAACTTTTAAATGATTTTAAAATATATTGTATTTTATCTATTCCACGAAGGAGCTGTGTGAAAATGATTCTTATTAATGAATCAGCCGGTAGTAGACTCCTAATGTTTTTGGTCACTGGACAGGTTCTTTGTGAGACAATTCACTTTATGGTATTCTCACCAATCATAACTGGCAGTAGTAAAATCCCGCAATCGTAAATCAGAAACGAAAGAAATAAATTAGATATTCCCAAAATATCATATCACAGGCGGTATTGTAGTGCAGGCCTCTCAATAAATGAATCAATACGTTATACGTTCTTAACACCCACCCACCCACCCTTCTTAAACCTAAATGGCAAAAAATGTCCCGAAAAAGTCGATTGCGAATTATAAATTACAGATCTGAGTTATGATAGTATTCTAATCCAAACATTGTAAACAGTAACGACCCAATGAAGCTTTTGAACAGAAGTGTTCCTTTCAGCACCAGTACTGCTGCCTGGCAACAAGAGAATATGCCATGTGTGCCTCCCAGTGATGGAATTTTCGAATGAGATATACCAAACGAACAGAAATAGAAACGAGCGTCTGATGTCACCATAGCCAGTTATTAATACCTGACTTCATTAGGGGCCCAGCATAAGCAATGCACTAAATACTGTATTAATGCAAATTGCGGAAAGCAACGGAAAAAGAAGGTATTATAATAATTATAAAGTAAACAAGTTGTAAGAGAATCAACACTAATAAAATTATAATTAAATAATGGTGAATGTATAATTAGATAAAAGGGTGCTTAGCACGTTTTTGCGTTATCTTACTCGTGCGGGGCGTAACGTGCAGACCAAATCAAACAAACGAAGCAAACGAGCCCAAACCCCTCGTGAAGGGACCCACTCCATACACAGGTGTTTGGTTGCTAACCTTTCCTATGTGGTAAAGGAGCTATCAATCAAGTAAGTTGATAGTACTCATTGCCAAGTCATGGCACAATCTGTCTAGCCGAGTGGTTGGACCACCATGAGTTAGTCGAGTATTGATTTGGTCACATCAAAGCCGGCTTATAATCATGTAAGTTTTAAGTCTTACTCAAGCAGAGTGAAAGACTGCAGAGGCTCGTGCAAAAGTGAGTAATGTACATGCCCACTGCCCATACTGTTTGGAAAGTGTGCGACCATCAATAATTTTAAACAAATAATAATAAATTGAACATAACTGCTTGTATTGAATTTATAATAAAAGGAAAATTTAATCTAGCTTGCACTAATAGATATTTTACTTCTTTTAAAACGGTTAATATATTTAATTAATTAGTACTTTATAAATAACAAGAAAAAAGTAGTTGGACTGGGTAAAAAACAACAACATGATTTATGCTCCCTAATGGGTTTCTGTCTCATAAATATATAGCTGAAACCCAAACTCTGTCTCTCTGCTAATTAGCTTCAATAATCACTAAAATTTTCTTTTTCTCTTCTTAAAACTTTTTATTTATTAAATAACACAAACTATTAGTCAAATTAAGAAAAAATATATAGATAATAATGTTAAGTGCTTACATACCCTTTCAGGTATCCGCCCATCAACCACCACTCCACTAAGGGCTGAATATGGAGCATCCTTCATAAACCTGCAGTTATAAATCTATTTTAAAGAAAACAGTTCCGGACAGAACAGAATAGCTCCATAAGTACATTTAATAGCTTCAAATATTTACTTTATGGATTAGTAATTTAGGTCCATACATACAGCCATACATTTTGTCACCCACCAGTGCCTGTATATTTTTTCTTTATTACAGGTTAGTATAGTATCAACATCTGTCAAATGACTAAATTGTGCTTTTAATTGTTTGCTTTGTATTAAAAACTGTAGTCTATAAATTATAGGCAATTAATTCTTCGTTAAACGAGTTTTCTTCACAACATTCAGCCAATTCATAGCTTGCAAAATTATATTAAAGTCAAGATTTAAACCAAAACTGAATATATATATATACATCAAAGACAACTGGTGATACTGAATGCACTGAAGCATAGCTAATGATTTAAATTCGTATACATTAGTATTAGATGAAGTTTTCATTATTAAAAAAATAAACTATTGATGTCGTTGAATGAACACAAAATAAAATATAGAAAAAAATATGAACATTAACCAAATTAAGACCATATTCTTGTACTCCCATTCCAGTTTTTATTACTGGTAATCTTAAAGTCTGTTTAAATCAGTTATCTGTACAGTAGGCATTCAGATGAACAAACACACACAAAACATATTCACACATACCACACAAATATACATTCGAAAGTATACATAACACATATGTTATATATGACGTAAGTATTCACGGCTGCCTATTCCCATTCTTGGTGGCAAAACATGTAAAGGTGAAAGATTTGAGAAAGATCTGCGGCTGATAAGGGCACTGTGATCTTGCAGATCAAAATATTTATTTTTCTCTCACAAAAATAAATTAAACACGATGTGTGCGAGTTCCTAACGCCAGTCATTAAATGATGTGGACGGCTTAGGTATATATGTACACATAAATTCAGTCTCCAATAAGTTGTACGTTTAAAAGTTATGTTTAAATATTCCTTGACAAGAGCTATAAAATATAGTGTACAATCAATGTAGAAATAATTTACTGTCCATGATCATAAGATGATAAGTGAATAAACGTGGATTTACTCAATATGATGTTGAGATTCCTCGGTCTCAGTGATAATCGATTCAATCGAACAATCGGGGTGGCTTCTTGTTTGCAGTTCGAACCACGCAGGGTGCATAAGTTTTGCAAACAAACAGTTTAGAAAACTATAAAGGAGTACGTATAATAATTATTTGAAATGGACACATACTTTCATAAACCATACGTAACCTAATATATACAGACATAGTAACATAGGCCTACAGCTTGGCTGATGAATGGAAATGTTGCCTTCGCGCTGCCTGCCAGACAATAACTTGACTCAATGACTAAATTAAGAGCGTTTTATCTCAACTCAAAACATACACACCAATAACATAGTAAAGACATAACAAATGCAAAGGCATATTCTTATTGTCAAATTCATGGTACTCTGCGTTGATAAACATTTCAGTGCAGACGACACTTTCAATCGAGTGTAAAAGCAGACGAAAAAAAAAAACAAAAAAAAAAGAGCGACAAGAAAAGTACAAATAAATCAGTTAGAATTATTTCAACAGTGACTATAGTAACATCGACCTTACTTACCTAGAATATGCAGAAGAAGCCTTGGGTACCTTGGGTTGTATGGCTGGTAAAGAAGAATTTGAAACTCGTAGCTCAGAAAACATAATTGACGTATCCGCCATATTAGCGTCGTCTT
Source organism: Sinotaia quadrata (assembly GCA_028829895.1). Classification (NCBI taxonomy): domain Eukaryota; kingdom Metazoa; phylum Mollusca; class Gastropoda; order Architaenioglossa; family Viviparidae; genus Sinotaia; species Sinotaia quadrata. Next base: position 67,149,841 of record CM054180.1, on the reverse strand, counting down.
ACGGTCGGGTGTTTCCTATAACTCTTCCGCAATCTAGAAGTAGATCTTATTAATGCGTGAAAAGATAGAATCATGCTGAACAAAAGCAAATCACCCAACAAACAAACTGTTTTTCACTGTACTATTTAACTTTTAAGTATGTACACATGGTGTGTACTAGCCCTTTGAAAGTGAAACTTTACAAGCGTAGTAATACAACAGTTGCTACGGAATAGAGAATCGTCTGCTATCGAAACTCGCGTACTTTTTAATCCTATTAGAATGCAGTAGAGTCGTGGAAAATAATAACATACCAATACAAAGAGGAAAAACAATTGAGTAGAACTCTCTGGATCCATGATTCCCCCAAAACTCGCTCCACCGAGATCCTCCCTCAACGAGAAAGGTGGAGTAAACAAGCCACCACCGCCTACAAAACAAACCAAACCAAACCCGAAACCCACGTGCGGTTCCCTGGTTAAATCGTTCAGCTGCGGTCAAAACTAATGTGAAATTGTCATTTTTATTCATAGTATAATTAGAAATTAAGTTCTTTCAGTATAATTCGAAGTATCTAGTCTATTAGTTCAGAGGAACCAATTACTGTCAGTGTTGTATGTTCTTCCATCGACCATCTAGTAATATACAATTGATTACTGCATACTTTCAAGTTCAATAAAATACATATATTTTTCAGGCATTTAAAAACGATTTTAAGGTTTATGAAAAAGACGAAAAATTAGACACAATTATATAAGAAAAGAAACAGTTGTCCTAAATAACAACATATTACAAACACAAGATATTAAAAAATCTGAAAAATGGTGCCTGAAAAATGACATCCAGATCACCTCTGCTACTGCTGTCTTTTTAGAGGATGGATCTGATGTAGTATCAATGTAATGACATAAGTGATAACTATTTTCCACATAGCTCAGCTACTAAACTGTGTCAGAACTTAATTTACTATTTTAAATGATGATTTAAAAAAGTCATACTAATTATATACAATTTTTATTAAATTAAAAAAGGATTTATACATTTACAAAAAAACATGTGCACACATATTACTGATACACTTTAAAATTTCAATACATTTAAATGCATTCATTTATCAGTAATCTTTCTCAACTGAATCAAAATCTTTGACATATGCTTTGTCATTTTGTATCAGATATTACAATTTTAAGTTATGTTGTAGACAACACTTATCAGCTGTTTTGCCTCTCAATTGCATAAAATGAAAATAATAACTAAAATTTCCTATCATCTCTTTATTTAGTCCAACTATCTCTTTAGCCTTGGTTGAAGGCCAGAGTTAATTTAATCAGAGCTATAAAAAGATAAAACTTGATATAAATGTCTTAACTATCAATCATATACTAAATATCACAAGATTAACTTTAGTCTATATCACATACACACTGGCACTCAAACATTAATCTTCATACTTAGCATGCATACACAGAACAAGCAAACAAGTATTTACTCTATAATTTTTATTACAAACACCAAACATTCTTCACCCCAGCCAAGCTATAAATTCACTAAACAATAATAGCACCACTGTGCATGACTTCTGACAAAAAAAGCACTCCTTAAAATAAATAAATAAATAAATAAATCTGCAATTTAATTAATTTAACAGGTTAAGTATAGAAAAAATGTTAAGACAATTATGCACATACACAGTAATAATTGCAGAATGTACTAAATGGTAACTTTACGGTCAATGGCACATGTTTAACTTACAAATAATCTCTTACTGACCACACATACTTTGTGAGTTAGTTACTGTCAGAAAATACTAAGCATTGGTGACACATACTTTTGTTAACCTTATTCACAAGGAGAGGGAGAGAGAGAGGGAGAGAGACAGAGAGGGGTTGGAGTAAACAATAATGTGAAAATATATCCAAATATAAATCTGATGAAAATAAAAAACACCCCACATAATGACAGTCTACAATGGGCAGAGATCTCTAATGTAAATTGGTGTTATTTTTTAGCAGTCATGGTGATTTGACTATTTCTTGTGAAGTCAATAATTATCTATGATTGTGCTCAGAGTAAATATGATTTCACCCCTTAAACATGCACATTATTTTCTTTCAACAATTTTATCCTATTGGATGAGTAACATTTTTAACTTAGTTATAGAAAAAAGCTAGAAAACAAGGGAACCAATAACCAAGAGAAAACGGCTTTCTTTCTTAAACCTTGAAAACCCACTTCAAAAGTTAATAAATATTTAAATAGCTTTCATTTCAAATTAAAATAAAAACAAATATCAAACCACTAAATGCAGAACACTTAAAAAGCCAACAGGCTATTTGATTCTGGAACTTGCCATCAGGATTCTAATTTCTGCACAATTAAAAAATACAACAATGTTAATCTATAAAAGAAAATAAATTTTAAAAAAACTGACGATTTAATCTAAAAAAGAAAATCAATCAAAAAGATAAAAGTGATCAAATAGAAGAAAAAAAACAGGAAAGAAATAGCCTGCAATGATTATTTTATGAATGCTGAAAAAAATAACAAAGACTTTTATGCAGTACCTAAGATTGGAATGAATAAAAAAATGTCAATTATGAATAAAAATAAAAAAGCATATTAGAAAACAAAAACAGTCTAGGGTATTCTTATCACAACCTGTTAACAAATTTGGAATGTGACAACAAATGAAAAGCCCAACAACAACAAAAAATACTACAAACCAGGGAGGAAAACAAATCAACCCTGAAACAAAAATATAATATTTGATACCATATATTATCAGAAAATGACTAGTTAAAATGTTGAATGAGATCTGGAAGCAGACAGCCCTTATACAATCAACAGAACTCTGCTTCTTTTTTCAAAGAGTATTAGTAATAGTCTTCTCTAAGTAAATATGCAAAATTTAAAACTGATTCTCAAATAAGCATCAAAGTAAATGTCCATACTAAGCTAATGAAAATCAAATTAAGTATATTATATGATCATCATTAAAGTTAATAAAATCACTAATATACTTTAAAACCGCAATAAATCTTATGCATCTACAATAATCATGAAACTCCATTCTTTGAAGTTTTGTTCACTGATTTTATTATTATCAATATTAATTTATGCTGAAACCCACTTAAATGTTGGAAAGTAAAAAGAAATATTTTCAAGAAGCTCAGCCAAGAGAGGTATCTTTCCTTTAACACAACCATATATTTTGTCAACAAACAATTAAACCTACATCCCAGTTGGTTAATGGAAAACAGCTGCTAGGTGCCATTGCAAGATGAACCTGTTTGCATATACAAACAATATGGGTTCTATTACTATGGAAATTTGGAAAAACTAAATGAAACACTAATACAAAAATAAAAAAAAATATTCATTTAAAATTTACAAAGTATACAATCTTATATGCCCCAAAATGTGGACTTAAATATACAAGTTTCAAAGGCATTTTACTGGGGAAAAATGGTTGTACATTGTAATTGAGTGTGATCAAGTCATTGATCGTCTGTATCCTGTCTTTAGACAGCCTTAATTATAATTTGAGCAACTATAGAGATTACCACTTATTACTTATTATTATTACCACTTATTTCAGGGAATCAGTCTGGTGATAAGCTATTCTCTCTCCTAGCTTATATAATATATAATATATAATATATAATAACCTTTCTAAATAGATGATCAGCATACAATTGACTACAAAAGAGATCATAATGACTTTTCATTAGACTGAAAAAATAAAAACTCATCTGGCATACATTTCCTGCACCCATAAAATACACACACACACAAATCATTATTATGAGTCATGGAAATAATAAGTAATAAAATTAAAGCAGAAGAGTTAAAATGAGCTATGTAAAACTGCATTTAGCAAGGACTTCTTGCAATTTTATTTTTTTAATGAATGAATAAAGCAAATTGCATTTAACAGTTTCAAACATAAGTTAACCAATCAAAGTAGTGTTATTTAAAAAACAAAGAAACAACAATTTAGGGAGTATATAAACTTAAAAAACAACAGATATTTGTATGCAATGTTAATGATAGAAAGATCAGACTGCCCAACCAAACAGAATATAAAAAGATGGTTTCAGTAACAATAAAAATGACAAAAAGCCCCTCCACTATTGTTTTTAAGTGTACTGGCCTTTTCAATTTAATATGGTTTACTAATGTCATGGACTATGCCTCTTGATAATGCTGGCAAAAGATACATAATTGAATTTGAATCTGTATCCTCTTCAGTACTATCTAGCAGTGAAGAGGATATTACTTACTCACCACCTTTTAATGATTACATCATTTTGTGCTTTGTTTATTTACTTTTACTTATTACACTGCTTGGTGTTGCATATGCATGCACACAAACCCTCCCTTTTTTTTTTCTCCATTCAGCTCTATAATTTAATGTATGCAATGTTTATGATTTGCATAAAAATTGTTGTTGTTATTTTTTACATTATTTTAGTCCTTTGTTTATTGACTGCTATTTACTAACACAGAAGGCACCACTTTCTGTAAAAACTGGTTAATAGAATCATCTGTTTTAAGGAATTAAAATTAAGAGATTAGATTCAAGTCAACACAGTATGCTACATTTTTTCTAGTCATGAGAAGCAATTTTTAATTAGAAGAATAAAAAAAAAAGTTATTTATTCAAATTTTTGAAGAGCTTTAGGTCAAAATTAAACCACAATAAAACTCATTACCAGAAAATTTTAATGACAAACTGTAGAGTCATCTCTATAATAGGCATTTTTACTTAACTAATTCTCAATTTCAAGCAATTTTGGTAATTTTCTTAAGTAACCTTTCATAAACATATAATAAAATTCACATTACAAAGCAACTTTAAATGTTACATTCTTGACTGTGTGACATATGTCTCACATTCATACAAGTTACAACTATAGCAATAGTTAACATTCTTCAGTCATTTAATGGGCTTATATTTGCCACTTATGATAAAATCTCTCAAACAACAGACTTTGTAGTGACAATTCAAAGAAAACTAAAATAAATGACAGTTTTAAATAAATAACTGTATTATGAAGACAGCCTGTATACAGATATTGTGCTCATACTAACTAGTTTATAACTGTAACAGCCAGAAAAAAGTAACTGTGTAATGTTTCCAATTTTAATTTCAAGTAATCCATATTAACAGTTTCAGTTTAGTGATTCTCTTTATTTTAGAAGTACTTACACACATATCTATGAATTAGTATAATAATAATCACACTATATACAATTAATTACTGACAGTAATGAATGCACTTTTTAAAATTTTACACTGTATAAGTTTCTTTTATGATTTTTGCATATTAGAATAAAATCAATTAATTAAATATGGAATGGCTAATGGGTTAGATTTAATGGCGCCTAGTGTATAATCTAGTTGATGTTTCATGCATTGCCTGCCTGCCTTATCTAATCTGGCTGTCTCAACAATTAATTTTTAACAGTTTGTGTATTAAATGTCTATGTTCCCTACAAAAAATTAAGCAAGTTATAATGTAAAGAGAGAGCAAACAGATGCAAATATATCATTGCTGAAAAGGTTAAAGCTTGTTGAAATTAAACAGCAAAAAGTTATTAATGACAGAAATAGTCAATGACTATTGGAAATTATACAGAAATAAATCAACAATCAATCATTTAAACACTTCTAATGCTAATATTAAATAACATACCAAAAACTACACAGAACTGCTTGACTCCCAATAAAACAATGTGTTTGACAGTTTATTTTAAGATTTAAATTTTTTTTTTTTGATGCAACACAGTAAAATTGTTTTGTTTCAGAGGGAAGAATAGAAATATGAATATTAATTCTGATGCTTATTCTGGGAAAACAAGAAAACCCATATATTATAAGGTAGGCTGTTTTAAAAATAATTTTTATTTGATACAATATTTGAAGATTGGCAGTCAATGAATGATATTAAATAACAAACATTCTTTATATATATATAAAATGAAATAGGAACTAGTTTTATGCTAATTTTATTATGAATTTATTTTCTTGCTCACCAAATTTATACTTTTGTCTTCCCTAAAATATTTTATTTCTAGGCTTTGGATTAGAAGTCATATCTATCTATATCTATCTACTGGTATATATTGCATTAATTTATCAATAAGGGATATTTAAAATAAAAATTGTTTCCTAAATACTAAAAAATTCAGCAGTCAGATGACAATGAGGAGAATTTTGTGTCAAAGTATATATATAAATATATTTATGTCTTCACGTTTTTGTCATATATTTCCCTAACAAAATAAAACAGTGAAAACATCACCTAAAGTTTATATAGAAGTTCACTGCTGCCTGGAAAATTAAAAAAAAATGGTTGTAATCTTCAAAACATTTCAAAGGAAAGAGAATTAAACAATGCTTAAACTGACCTATTTGGCATGCTTAAATAAAAATAAAAATCCCACCACCCCGAATCTTGCATATCTATAAAAGTGTACCATGAACTGCATGACATAATATTATTTCTAGTATATTAAATAAGTATTTAAATGTGACTTAAGATTATTTTAATTGTCATCTAACCGGTTTGGTTTCCATTTTATTGTCTGCTGTCCATCACATAGGTGCCAATGTAGTGTCTGTGGGATGGGATGTAACTATTAGATGGGAAATCAAGGATGTGTCTATGATAGTGTTTCCTAAATTGTTTTGAAAGCAATCTTCAATATAGCTTTTCTTTCAATCTGGGGACCCATGAAGTGGGTACATGTTAACAATAATAAAAAAACAACATAATCAATTTAGTTAAATAATTTCAATTAAATAAAATTAAAATTACAAAAATTTTCAGTGGCTACCCATGATGATGCTTTATTTTGTGGGTGAGTGCTTTGATTCTTGGTTTTTATGTTGATAGAAAAATCATAAGTCCAGCTGAAGATCAACACAATTCCTTCTTTTAGTTTTGATTACAAAAAGACCTGAGGTATATTAGAGATTTAATTGCCAAAATTTGGGTGACCAGATAAAAAAATGGTTAACTTTTCTTGCTAATTCTTGGTGATTTTACTTCACTTAATAACAAATGTAATCACACCCACCCCAACTCAACCTTCCTACAACCTAACATCCACTTGACCAACAATTAGGTTATGATTTTGGGTTTTAGAGCCACTGTTCTAAGGATGGAATATAATATAGACTCATACACTACAAATACTCCACACACACACACACACACCCGCCCTCTCCAGAAACAAGTGAGGAGAGGAAGTTTTCTCCAGAGGCCCTACAAAGCTGAAAATATCTCTGATAAAAGGCTTACTGCATCCTCTGGAGAAAAGTCAGAAGGAAAAAAAAAATATAGAGGGTGTGTTTAGGGGTGTAAGAGAGGGTATATTTAAGGATGGGATGTTATATAGGGAGTATTCAGAATATAAGTAAACAATATCAAGCAGTGGGAGGAATACAAATATAGGCAAGATCAGATAATTCTGACAGAACTAAGTAAAGTTAAAATTAACTTAGCTAACATACAGTGTATAGCAGGTGGCAGTGGAAAGAACAAAAGCATGGTTCTTGTGGTTATGAAAATGTAATAGCATTCTTCATTCTCCAGAAAATCCACAAGTTTGGTGCACATGCTAAATAAATCAGCAACTAAAACTTAAGATTTACAATTTCAGGAAGCAAGGCTAGCTGTGTTCATGTAATATATTGATTTTGATGGCCAATTAAGTAACAGCATCCAGCAACAGAAGACAATTGCATAACTATTTAAGAATAAGAAACAAAACCAGAAAAAATACCTTTTATGCTGAACAACTTATGGTTCAATACATATTTGTGATTGATATCACTGTGTTGGAGAGTTAGGTTCTTTATTCTTTTGCAGCGGAAAGCATACAAAAATTATTATGCCAAAGAGTAAATAGTGGTTTATGTGCAGATGCTCCACTAATTTGTGAGCTTATAATGCCTCACTGCTTAAGGTCATTTGGTACATTATTGTAATCTATCAATCAATCTACCCATCCACCTATCTACCTACCTATCTATCTAGCAATACTTAATATAGCATTTACTGACAGTGATAAATAGTTGTTTTGAATGAAAATATCAGCTAAAATTTTTATTCATTTTTGATGGAGAAATGGTTGGTAACTTGTTTGCACTGGTTCCTCAGCAATTCTATTTTCAGAACTCATATTTGAAAAAGTTCTTGTTATCCACCACACAATATGTTCTTAGGAGCTTCAGTGGATAATGATGCCATTTTTTTTAGAGTGGTCTTGATTTACTCAGTCTAGGTTGTAAATTTACATTTTATCTAGTGTAAAGTCTTGGGATAAAAGGAAGGTTATCTCGCCAAATGGAATGTGTTTTACTGCCCTTTGTAACATTATATGTACTAACTGTTTATGCTGGAATTATCAAGCAGCTACAAATTAATTTAAAATGTTCATTTTAAAATGGATCTGCCTTATACAAACAAATTTAAATAATTAAACCATTAAATATTTTTACTATTTATCTGGTATGCCTTTCATATTACATATACAGTATAATACACTGTCCATCAGAAAAAAACTGAAAACAAACTTTCCAGTCAAACAAACACATTACGGATATTCATTAATGAAGAATAATGATATAAAATTTCTTCATATTACTTTTTCTTGATGCACCTCTCAATGTCCTTATAAGCAAACATGGAGAAAACATGTTTGTAAAATGAAGGTAAACTAAAAAAAGCCTCAAGCAATATAAAGAAAAGAAAAACCTGATATAAAAGTGTCTTCAATGTATTAAAAATACAAAATAAAACTCTGTTCTAAAAGAAATAAAGGAAGGAAAGATTAATTTTGAAAATACTGATATTTATCCAATGATGAGATTTTCTTAAGTAAAAAAAATATTTCTGAGGAGCATTTTTTAATCATCTGCATGGTCAAGTAAGACAAAGATTTAATCTATGTACAATTTCAAAATTACAGTTTAGATCCAGATGTGTTAAGTATATGATGTATAAAACTTGTACAAAAAGTCTCATGGCACTGTTAAAAAAATAATTGAAACATCAACTATAAATTAATTACATTTACTATTGTTTAAAAATATGCTATTTGTATTTCTTTTCATCATCATATTCCACAGAAACAGTACTTTTGTGTATTGGTGTTGAAGAAAGAGTACTATGATCAGATGAAGTATAGAACAGCGAGTCACTGTCTTCTTCACTTTCAACATCTTCATGAGCAACAACAGTTAGTGCTTCTGTGCCTTCTGGAACTAAGGGACGTAACTTATACTGCATACTCTGGCACTGCTGCACAGTAACTTTGTCCACTATGGATTCATCCCCCCATCCATTGTTGTGAGTCACTTCATCTTTACTAAGTCCACTAGCATCACAATCTGTAGATGTGAAAAGGTTTTCTGAAAATGCAGAAAAAGAGCTTGAATCATTCTCATACATTTTGGAACCAGGCGTTTTACTGGGCGAACTTTTCACTTTGGCTTCTTTTTTGGCAATGACCTGTGAGTCAACCTCACTTGGATCGGTCTGGCAGCCCTGCTGTTGGTCCCATTCCAGCATATGACAGCCCCAACCCAAAAGAATGATAGATGTAAGTAATTTGGTACTCACAAGGCTGCCAACAGAAAAAAAGTAAAAACATGAACAAATATAAAATATATAATCAAAATGGTAAATATAATTTATAAACATGATCAAATATCAGTTATAGCATTAGTATTTATTTATTTCACTGCTTGAGAAAAAAGCAAATCAACATGTACCTGAAAATTAGATAGCTCATTTGTTAACATCTGCCCTAAGAACAGAGTAACAGTTAGATTTAAAAAAAAAAATTAATATACCCCTTCTGAAAAAAAACTTGGATCAAAACAATATATTGTACAATTGACAGACAGAAACATGACAATTTTTAAAGATGTGCTGATCCTACCTTCTTTAATGCAAATGATATAATTCTTAATTTTACATCTAAGTGCTCAATTAAATCTTCAAATACAAAAGATATGTGCAAAATGACTACACACACTAAAAGACCATAAGAAGAGCAACAGCAGCATACTGTACATTAACTGAAAAGAGGGAAAAAAAGAAACAGCAATATACTAATTACTATACATTAAGTGAACTAAAAAAAAAGCAATAGATTAATACAGGGTTCATTACACGATCTTTGAAAAAAAAATCAAGGACTTTTCAAAAGCCTAATATAAAATTCAAGGACTACTAGTGTATTCAATAAAGTTCATAAAAAAATATTTGTTATAATAAACTTTTGACATTCATTTATGTTGCAAACAATTTATGACCTCATAAGCAAATATCAATATACAAAATTATGTATCAAATACAGTAATCATAATTTCACATAAATCTCACTATTCAAAAGTTTTGCTCTGTGAGAATGACAGGTCATCTGGTACATCATAAAATCATGATACAGTTCATTTTTAATCTAATATATGTATATGAAAAAGATATTTTAAAACGCTACCCCCCCAAAAAAAAAATTAAATGAAAAGACATCATTAATACTAGCAAAAATTGCAACATTATTACAGTACAAAAAAAAAATTCATTATTTATTTTTAATCGAACACATTCTTCTTTTAAAGAATTATAAATTTTGATTAGAATAAATATGTAAAAATATTCATAATTTCATGACTAATATATAATTTATCTTATGTATCATGTCTTCTTTTTTTTTTGTAGCTTAAATGTTGATTTCTGTCATGATATCTGTATCATTCTACATAATATATGCATTCACCTTAAGTGTTAGATAGCCAGCCAATAAGTCTCAGTTGTAAACTCTCTCCCTCTTTCTCTCCCTTAGTACATAGAGTGAATGTAAAAAAAAAAAAAAGTACTACAGGAATCTAGATTCACTCTCAATCATTATGTATTAGGATGGATAAAAAGAGTGTATCATCTGTAGTATTAAATTTCTCATCTTTGAAATCCACACTAATCTTTATTTATCAAGTAATAAATGAACTCAAGAATGCCTACTGTTTTCACAGAATTGTTAGTACATTCTTAAACATTGCATCCCTCTACTCATTATTAATTCTTTTTAGCTCAAGAATGTATCCTCTACTCATTATTAATTTTTTTTAAAGCTTGCACTTATATAGATATGTGTCTGAACAACATCCAGATCAAGAAACGGATTAGAATCCAACCAACACACATCTCATGTATATTAATAAATCTGTTTTGCAATAATATAGATACTGAGTATTTATAATTCAGTTTGAAACTAGTATTAAGAGGCAGTTAAGTTTATTTATTAAATTGAAAATTTTTATTTCTTGCCTTCTAAAATTTAAATGTGTTGTTTAAATGTATGTTTGACAGTTGCATGTAAAATATCACACTTTCTTTTCTTAAAATTATACAGTTTGAAAGATGTTTTAAAATGTGACAAAATTAAATGAGAAGACATATTTTAATACTAGCAAATAAATGGATACATTATGGTACCAAAATTATTTTTTAAAATCCAACATACTTTTGAAGAATTAAAAAAAAATTCAAATAAGAAAAATTCAAAATGGAAAATTATTCATAATGTTATGAATATTATATAATTTATTTTGTGTATGTCTTTCTGAGTGAAAATGTTAATATTTTTTATAACTGTAGAGTAAGATAGATAGTCAGAAGTCTCAATTGTAAGCTCGCTCTGTGTGTGTGTGTTTTGTGTGTGTTGTGTGCATTGTGTGCACTGTGTTTGTGCGCTGTGTGTGTGCAGTGTGTGTGTGCGGTGCATGTGCGTGTGTTTTATTAGTAGTAGTACACACAGTGAATGGCATAAAAATTACTTTAGTCTTAGACACAAGCAAAAGCTGGATCTATAAAAAATTTAAAAGAAATTAAAAAAAAAAGTCTTTGTGTGCAAGAAGAAAATTTTATGCACCAACATCAGTATCCAAATCCATAAGTGAAATGAATCAAGTGATATTTAAGATGGCTATTACTAAAAACAATTAATGTAAGAGCTGTGTGCAGCTGCAATGAAGAAGGTGCTGAAACGAAATACCAAAATAAACTGTAGTGAAATCTGAAAGTAACAAAACTGTGGTGGTGGTAATATGACTATAAAATATTTTCATGGCATTTTATTTGAAAAGAGGTGAGGTGGGATATTTCTTTAAAAATCAAGGACCTAAAATAATTCAAGGGTTTATAGGCAATTTTAAATGCTTTTCAAGTACTAAATAAAAATTCAAGTACTTTTCAGCTGTCATTTTTCAAGGGCTTTTCAAGATGGCTACAAACCCTGTAATACATGCAAACTGACCAGAAAAAGAAAAGAAGCACTAGTACAGCTCCCATGACTCCAGTAACTTGGAATGACCTGCTGCAAACTCGAACTAACAAGCACAATAATGGTAGTGGCGTAAATCCCAAGCGCCGTGACACCTGATCCGTGTAGTCTGTGAAAGCCTGAAAATTAACACATTCTCTAGATTTAATCTTTACAAACATCAATCATTTATTTCAGTGCTAGGTTATGATTACTTACAACTAACTGGAATTAAGCAGGTTCTAAATTATGTCACAGTTAAGCTATGTTATGAAAATACTTATTCATAATAACACTAACTATGATAATTCAAACAATGATGCTTCTTTACACTGAATATAGTAAATAATTACAAGGTAACAGGAAATTTGACTAAATACTAGGAGTGTACAATTCTGTAACATGCTTAAGCTACAGCTGAAAGAAACAATAGTAATTTTATTCTATGAAATGCTTTTAAGCGACAGCTGAAAGAAAACAATAGTAATTTCATTTGATTTAAAAGCAACAACTTTCAAAACCAAATGCAGAGAAAGCCACATCAATGAGATCATGGGTATATATTTAAAAATAAAAAGTAAATAGAAGTTTCTTGAGTGCTTTGAAAAAAAAAATTACAAAAGTCAACAACTTGAGGAAATATTGTGGTGTTAAAATAAATAAAAATGTAAAATTAAATCAAATCACACCACAATCCTCAATGCAAATCTTTAAAAAGGAGTAATGACAACTCTATGATCAGAATTACAAAAATAAGTATGGATATTTTAAAAGTTACATTTCTGTAAACATTATGCTTTAGATTCTTCAATTATATTAGTATGTATATTTTATGAGAGGTATTAATTTATTAAATACATATTTCCTATAACCAAGACAAAATACCCACATGCTTTCGACGGCTAGTGACCACATCCTGAGCCAGGTTGACAGAAAATTCACGATACACCTGCAATGATGACAAAAGTATTCTAAACACAAAGTGTAATTAAACTGCTTAATATAGATAAAATACATGTTAATACTTTGGTGTATTATTTTTTGGTTACACATTCAAATTTAGTACCATAGCCTTTTGTACTTTAAGTTAATATGGATGTGATCTCATGAGCATAATTTTATTTTTGGATCAATAAATATGACCTAAAAATTATTTAAAGATATATTTGTTTTAGAAATCAATAAAACCATAATTTATCACAGAAAATTTTCAATTTTACTTTTATTTATCACAAGGATTTAATAAAAAGTTCTAAAAAAATCAGTTGAGACACTAAATCTTTTAGTAACATTTCTATCAATTCACTAATACTTTTGTGTATACTTTAAAATTAAAATTATTCCAAAATTAAAAATAAAGGAATTAAAAAAAAAAGGAACACTAGTCTGATAAATATTAAAAAACAAGTTGTTGTGGTTAAATTTCAGTTAATTTTAACATTATAATTATTATTTAATATTTTAATATGCTGCAAAAGTGGCTGATATTGTAAAGTTAAAATAAAATGAAGTTAAAACAAGATGTTCCTAAATACTTACCATATTAACTTATGTAGGAAATATCAAAATGCATAAAAGAAATTGGGCTGACATGCAGTGAAGATAACTGCAAATAAGATGATAAACTATACAGAAAAAATCTTACTTACTAGTACCTCTTAATGAAAGTGACAACCTTTTGTGCCCCAATTTTTAAACCTTATTTATTAGTCTGTTAAATGTCAATGTGACATGACCTTTGGGTATTGTGCATGATGATATTTTTGTAAGTACCAGAGTTAAAATAACAACTCAGGTAAAGAATATGCTAGAACTTGCTGATATTATCCAAACCAGTCTAGAGTGGATGAGTAATTTTTGCTATCCAATAGTTTTAGGTTTACAAATATCGAACTAGCCAATAGGTAGAAACTGAAACTTACCTGTTGAAGAAAGTTCTATATTCTAATCACTTTGTTTTTGACGTAACTCAAATCCAATCATTAAAAGGCAATCATTAATGGAAAGAAGCAAGGACTACTGCAGCTTATGTCATTGAACAGGTTCTGTACAAACTATTATCATATCATCACTCTGTAACTCCATTTCTTCTATAATAAGAGTAGTCCTGTGAATTATTTTTTTATACTAATTTGACTGCTGAATTATGTGTTAGAATATAAGACTGAATAAATATTGGATTACTTGAATGGTGCTTCATGGAATATTGATGTTGGCCTTCTCATTGTATTTGTATACTGATTGTTGATTTAATAAATTGATTGTTAAATTTATTAACCTTTGTACATATTATTAAACTTTATGTTGGAGTAATAGTAGGTGTGTATTTGGGGCTCGTTAAATGTAAATAAAGATGGATTTTTATTACTCCTTTAGTAAGAAGTTTTCACCTAAGAAAATAGTGTATGATAGCAAAATGTCTGTTTTATTGTTGTGGAAGAGAGAAGACTTTTACTACAAACTTACAATCTGCCAAGTGAGAGACAAGTGGTATATCCTGTGAGAATTATTAATAAACATAAATTAAGATTTCTCTATCACTTGTAATTAGTAATGGATGATTAATAATAATAAACATAACTAGTAACAAAGGGATGCATGTCACAATTACATTTTTACAATATTTTATTTATTTTTAAATGAAGAAATTATCTCGACAACTGTTCATTTCTTAGTTGTGTGTGTGTTTTAAGAAAAAAATATTGCATTATATCTTGTGTGCCATGTTGCATCCTATCTTGTATGTCATGCTGTACACTATCATGTATGTCATGTTGCATGCTATCTTGTATTCCATGTTGCACACTATCATGTATGTCATGTTGCAATCTATCTTATATGTCATGTTGCATACAATCATCTATGTCATATTGCATGCTATCTTGTATTCCATGTTGCACAATATCATGTATGTCATGTTGCACACTATCTTGTATGTCATATTGCATGCTATCTTGTATTCCATGTTGCACACTATCATGTATGTCATGTTGCGCACTATCATGTATGTCATATTGCATGCTATCTTGTATTCCGATGTTGCACACTATCATGTATGTCATGTTGCACACTATCTTGTATGTCATGCTGCACACTATTTTGTATGTCATATTGCATGCTATCTTGTATGTCATGTTGCACACTATCTTGTATGTTATGTTGCATGCTACCTTTTATGCCATGTAACACACTATCATGTATGTCATGTTGCACACTATCATGTATGTCATGTTGCACACTATCATGTATGTCATGTTGCATGCTATCTTGTATGTCATGTTGCACACTATCTTGTATATTATGTTGCATGCTATCTTTTATGCCATGTAACACACTATCATTTATGTCATGCTGTATGCTATCTTGTATGCCAAGTAGAACACTAACATGTATGTCATGCTATCTTGTATGTCATGTTGCATTGTACGCTATCGTGTATGTCATGTTGCACACTATCCTGTATGTCATGTTGCATGCTAACTTGTAAGTCATGCTGCACAATAACTTGTGTGTCATACTGCATACTAAGTCATGTTGCAGAATATCTTGTAATCTATGCTGCACACTATCTTGTAGGTCATGTTGCACACTAACTTATATGTCATGCTGCAAACTATCTTTTGTGCCATGTTGCATACTATCTTGTATGTCATGTTGCATGTTATCTTGTATGTCATGTTGCATACTATCTTGTATGTCATGTTGCATGTTATCTTGTATGCTGTGTTGCATACTATCTTGTAAGCCATGCTGCACACTATCTTGTGTGTCATGTTGCAAACTATCTTGTATATTATGCTGCATACTATCTTTCCATGCTGCACACTATTTTGTATAGCATGTAGCAAACTATCTTGTATGTCATGTTGCATACTATCTTGTATATTATGTTGCACACTATCCTGCATGCCACATCTTGTATGACATATTTTGTCTTGTATACCACTGCATATTATCTTGTGTGCCATACATTATCTGGTATGCTATGCTATTTACTAGTCTACTATCTTTAGAATGCAAGAATGCAGGGAGAGGGCCAAAAATGACAGTTTATCTAGCCTCATTATATACTAAGACATACCTCAGCAGGTATTTCATTGAACTTGGTGATAAAGGCATGCTTAATCCAGTCCACCAATACTTCAGCAAGAAGCACTAGCACTGTGTCTGGGAGAATGTCCCAAACATGATCTGCAAAAGTAAATAATGGCAGGTTAAAGACTTGTAACAAAGCAACTGCCAACTATAAATTAACCCTTTGAACACTACGCGCCTGTACATAACAAACCCCTAACCCGAGCTCCCTGAGCAAAAAAATTTCAATTAAAAATATTGTTTTTTTAAATTTTCTACATGAAATCAGTTAGCCACTCAATGTGTGAAACACTTTATCGCCAAAATTCCTTCTTGAAATGATAATCTGACCAACAGCGGCTGTGAATTCGAATGCACAGGTAGTCTTTGCATGCAGAACATCAAAAGACTGTCGCCATATTTAGCCTTGTACACTACACTGATCTTGCGCGCCAAGATGCAGACACACAAAATCTTTGGAAGAGTTCATTTCTAGGGTAAGTCAGCATATACCGATGTTGTAGTATATTGGGATATAATTTTATATGTTCATCCCGCTATTGCGGGCAACCGGGGAAATCCGATTTTCTGGTAATCATGCTAAAGTGGGATCTCGAGTTCAAAGGGTTAAAGTCATGATAAAATATGTAGTTTCCAAATACTTATTAATAAATTTTCGCCTCTTTGAGGTTTGTTGTGATATTGTTTTAATTTACACCTTTTGGAGTGTCTCTATAATTAATTTAAAAAAATATATTGTCAAATAATAAAGATTGCTAAAGAATAAATTAAATAATCAAATAATGATGACAGCAGAAGATTAAATCATGAAATATGTTATTCAGTAAGTGATTTAATATGTTACATTCCAATGACTGCTTCTACTCCGATGTATCTGATAGAAGGTCCATGCATAAATTTTACTAGAAGTTGAGAATTAAACATTTTAGATTTTTATTCATGTAATATATTTTTCTATATATGAAGCGTAGATACTAAGAAACTAAGATGTTATTTAAGAGAGCTCTAAATGCACTTGCTAAAGTTTTAAAGAAGAGTAGTAGTAGTAGTAGTGGTCAACAATTCATACCTGGGTTCCAGTGAAACTCAGTCATATTGCGGATAAAAACAACTAGAAGCAGGACTGTATAATGAAAGCGTTCCTTAACATCTCCACAAGAAATCTGGCATAGATTGTTTTTGTCAACACGCTTGAAAAGGCTTCCTTTAATTTCCACAAACTGAAAACAGAACAAATATCAGCTGTCAGTACATTTTGGTAGAGTAAATATTCAAATAAAATTGCTCTCTGATAAGCTAAAGCCTATTTAATTAATTTATTCTTTATGCCTGCATGCATCTGTGCACAGAAGTAGGTTTCAATAAGTCATCAATATATATTGTTCAGCCTAGCATATACACTAATAATAAACTAGGAAAATGATTCCCTCATATACTGCTTTAAACAAAAATATCCATGTATATGAATGAGCACATGCAACTCTACTCCCTACATATAAAAACATATATGTATACAAATCAAAGTACTTACATTGTTCGACATCATGATTGTAAGTAGAGCTTTGTTGTGAGAGTTAAATGCCACATTCAGCACTGTTGCTTGGAACAAAATCAACAACGTATGAACAACTTCAATGTTAAGGTATAAAGTGAAATGATGAGATATTTGTGTATGTGAATATAACATAATTCTATCAAGTTCATGTGCAATGTCACAAACATGCAATATATTCTGACAAATTAGATACACCCTTTAAAATTATCCATTATTAATTAATAATATTAAACTATTCATGCAATAATTTCTAAACCTTGCTTTTCTAATTAACAATATTTAGAATAACACTTAAGTCGCTCCTTTGAATACAAATGAGTTATGTTCTCTTTGGCTAGACGTGTTTTAGTCATACCTGACTGAAAGTGAAATTTATTTTATTTAAATCATCAAGATTCTTTTATGGATGAACAGAAAGGTGTTCTGTGTGAGCTTTAGATATTTAGGATGGCTATTCTGTATGATCTCTAAGCTGCAGGTGCTAGTTTATCGACCTTGTCAAAGTACTTGATCAAGCAGGACCACATTATTACTGAAGTCAACAAGGCATAGAGAACAGCTAAATTGATTGCTGAGGCTGGATTATTACCTATACAAGACAGGAGACCATTAGGAAAGGTCATGTGACTAGGATGCAGCCATAAGGTCAGCCTCTATGGAAGGGTCTTGTGACCAATAATATAAACTAAACTAGTTAGTTGAGAAGGCAGAGATTTAAAGTCAGCTCCAAGTTTGTCCAAATGTCAGCAAAAGATTTTTGTGATGTGTGTAAACTGCCTATTCCTTGATGAAATGGGTAGATTCAGTAACTATTTAAACTGATCTCCATGGTTCTCGATGTATTATACTGAAATGATGCAGAATTTCTTATTTAATCAATAAATACCCATTGAAAACTGTTACTTCATGTCAACTTTAGTTTTATTACAAATGGAAATTTTTGTCTTGTAACAACTGTTTTAATTTTGTTTTAACATTCCGCAACTCCTTGATACAAATTGATTTAATTTTAGAGAAAGCAAATTTAAGTGCTATTTGTGATGGATTCAAGAACTACAAATGTCTATGGATTTGCATTCTATATATTTTAAATCACTCTTTACCAAACTGAACTGACAATGATGTGTCTGATATAGCATCTTAAGAAAAACTAACAACTTACAGCAATTAAATAAGGATACATTAAAGTTAAAATATATGGTAAACATATGACAATGCTTAAATAACATTTTCAAAACCAAAATGTAGGATCCAAAACTTGTACCAAAAAGAGACATGAATGAGTTTTCTGTTTACAGATATACAACTAAGATAGAAAAAAATTTAGTGACAAATGACTCAGACTTGTAAGACATAACTTATGCAAGGTTATTTATACAAACAAGCAAATATTCCAAACAACACAGATAAATCATTGTATTTTTGTAAAAGTTTGTTACAGTAGGACAGAATTTTCTTAATGCATCATCATTTTTATTTTAAATATAAAACAAAAATTAAAAGAACTTAATTAAAACATTACTTTGTTTAAAGGAGTTGTTTCCCCTTAGGTTAAAGTTTTAAGTGGTCATGGTTGATGTGTAGTACACAATCCTAATTGAAATTGTAATTCATGAGTAAAGGACACTCTCTGGGTGCTTATTTACAATGACTCTACATCTATATCATTCAAAACAATGATTAAGGTGAAATAAACTGATTTATGTAAAGGATACTTATGTACACCAGAGCAACAATGAAGTGGAAAATGACGCCATTATGGTTGCCCTTTCGTCGATTGCCCTGAGGCTCAGTGGCTGTCCAATACAGTGCATCCAGAATGTCTTGGCCAAACCCAGAAACGAGCCTATCAAAAAGCTGCACCCACATAAACAACATACTAAATGTATTAATTTACTGCTAGAAATTAGCTTGAGTTTTAGTGTTTATGCAGCAACACATTAAAATTAGGTGTTTACAATACAACACATTAATATCTTAATAAATAAACATGGAATGTAACCTACTGGCGGTTTTATCTACATGTATTTCTCACTAATTTTACTTGTAAAGATACTGAAAGAAAAATAATTTGTACAAGTTGAGATTTTTGGGTTGTTTATGTTTCAAAAATATCTATTTTAAATTAATTTTAACATACTGTTGCAGTTGTTAATGTTGGAAGATTTCTGTTACAAAATTACAGACAAATGCAGGTAACTTTAATGCAGTCCTCCATATTTACAAACTAATTGGTTCATGGACTGATGCCATAATTTGGGTAGTCATAATTTCAACTCTTTACTCATTTTATTCACACATGAAAGAGTAAATAATAAGTACTTATAGAATTGTACTTAATCCAAATGCTTCCATACAATTTCTTTGCCTAATTCAATTGTTTCAGGAGTTGGTCTATTAACAAAAAGTAACCTCCAAAACTTGTCATCATAAATATGAATAGGATATTCTAACCTCTTAGCAGTAACTGGATCACATTGTGATCTGGATTATACCATGGCTCAAATGGTTTATGGATTCAGTTTTTTGAAATTTTCCACAGAAATTTAATGTATATAGAATTTAAAAAGAAAACTAGTGTATGCTATATAAATACTATCAACTGTGAGTGAACTTCTATTGAATGATTCAATGAAATAATAATAATCATCAATATTTAATTATAGTGTGTTTAAAACAAACTTACATCTAGCATGTTGTAGAAAACATAGAGTTTAATAACAGCTTGTCCTCGAATTAAATGGTACATCATGGATGTATCAATGTAGTTCAACACAGCACAACTAGCTACAACCATGACTCCCTTCAAAATGTCACATATCTGAGAAGGTTGAAGCACACGCTGTGACCTATATAAATACAAAATATATACAGCCAAATTTGTAAAATGTAAATGTATTAAATACAATTAACAAAATCACACTTGCAATTACTTATTTAAAATAAATCAAAGGGATTCATCTTAGAACTCTCATAGGAAATTTAAAAAGTGAAAAAAACAACATTATGAACCCATCTAGTGTCGTAAATGAACACATTAAAGTAACTGTAACTCAGAATGTAAGAAAACTGAATCAATGTAAACATTACTCTTACTAGTCTAAATATAAAGTGGTACACATTATGACTTTCAAATAAATACATCAAACAGAAAAATAAAATCATTGCATTATTATTGTTTATTTTATAAAGCAAAAGGCTTTATAAGAACAAATATGAAAAGTGTGATTTCAGTTTGATTAGAACATGAAATAAAAACAGTAACACACACACACACACACACACACACACACACACACACACACACACACACACACACACACACACACACACACACACACACACACACACACACACACTACACACACACAGTTAAGTCTTCATTACTTATTACAATTTTAAAAATATGTTGTTTGAAAATACTGCTCAACACAAACACATTCTTGAATAAACCTAAACAAGCCATGTTCATTTTTCTGTTTACATTACAAAAATTACATGTTTTAAGTATAAACAGTACCAAAAAATATGCAAATAACACTGGAATGTTAAAATTCATAATTAAATTGCTATTGCTATAATTAATGCCCAACTCACCTACAAACCATTGCAAAGCATGGACATGTGATCAACCTGACCAGTGCAATAACAATACGCACAGGCAAATAGGTGACAATGAACAAAAAAGCATCCAGGCACTGAAGGGAGCCAAACAAGCAAAACTAGAACCATTTTTTTTTTTTTAAAGGAAGAGAAAAAGAAAACAAAAAATCTTGTGTTAATGGCATGCAATATAATTATTAAGAAATGAGTTTTTCAGTGTTAATTACTGTAATAAGTAGTTAAACTATCAAAAATAATGTCATATTAGTATAACTTATATACCAAAACCATTATCTTTAACTGTATTTATGCTTTCCTTTAATGATGCTTTAAATAATAATTAAGAAAAGTTAATAATCAGTATTATAATGCATAAAAAGAACCAAGAAAGTGCCTGTTTTATTTTAATCATAATATTAATAAAATAAACAGTTTCAAATTAGTTTTACACTGTACTGTACAAATATTACACAATCAATTTTATAGTCACAGGTAAAGCTGAAACCTTATTTTAAATTAGGATCCATAATTATAACAAGACTGAAAATTGTGTACTTTTGCATATAAGTGAGTAGTGTGTATGTGTGTGTGCCTGCATGTGTGCATAAGTGTGTGAACAAGAGGTGTTAGACAATTTGCAACAGAAATGGTAATAAAAAGAAGTAGAAAGCTAGTCCTAGTTAAATTGAAGAAAAAATAGACAGTATGGTTAAGAAAGATGAATCTGAGACACTTGTGGCAGAGAGAAGAAAAAGAAGTATGGGAATATAGATTCAGTATTATGAGTTACACTTACAGAGAAACAAGAGACAGAGAGAAGAAATAAAACTATATAAAGGTTTAGAGAAGTAAGACTAAGAGGCAGAGAGATGAGACAGAATTATGAGGTATACAGAAGAAAATAGTTGCAGAAACAAGCAAAGTGAAAATAAAAAGACAAAATAATACAACTACAAGAGACAAATGCAAGAAAAATAACCCAGATCAGATATCATTTTAGTCACAATCCAGTCACAATCATGAAATGGTACCTTTTCAAGCTCCCTAGGAGTCTGCATAAAGGTGTAAACTCTCTCTCGACGCTCATCATAGTGGCTCTCATCTCCTTCCAGATAGTAGCCACGCTTCAGTTCAGATGCAAGAAGGTGAAATACTGACTTGTCTGCAGATATTAAAAAAATATGTTTTCAAAAATTTTTGGAGTATACTAAAAGATTATTAAATCATTACTAGTATTATTCTTTAACCCTTGATAAACTGTTAGTGTTACACAATTTATTTCCTTAAGAAAATTTTGTGCAGTTAATCTGCACTAATAAAGAAATTTTCAGATTATGTAAAATATAAATTAGAATTACATCAAGTGCATATATATATATTGTACTAGGGCAGACATACTGTCAAGTTATATTCTGAGACAATAAATATTATCCAAAAGCTGATTCATGGATTTGTTAGAGTGAGTGGTATGCACTAAATAATAATTTTAACAGTGGTGCAGGTAATTTATCTTGAGTTAAAAGCTGATTAAATCACTTGCTGAAGAAGTAGTGATGATGATGGTTTAGACTTTAAAATGTTCACTGGCTTTAATAGTGTCAATATATGTTGTAAACTGCTACTGCTGGAAAATTCTTCTATAAATGAAGTAAAACAGAATAATCTGAATAATGATTTGAGATTTCTTTCTGGTTAATCAAAAACAAACAAACTGTCCCCGGTAGAAGTGGTAAACTTTCCAGTTTGAGGTGGACTTATCCTCAATGTGAGAGACCCAAAAATTCTAGGAAAGCAGAAGTTAACATTTCTATCCACAAATTCTGGTTTAGTCTATAATATTTATAATTAAAGATAGCAACAAGATCATAATCTAGCCTCTTATTTTATATATCAAGCAGGAAACACCCAATTATTGGCAGCACCCCTAATCTGTTGGCAGTTTATCAAGAATAAAGTGGATAAACTGACTCCACTTTTAATCACTAAAAATAGGTTATCAGCATCAACTATTATTTGCAGAAACATGCAGGCCATTTGTCAGATTTTAAGTGGATATTTCAGAATAAATAAATACATCAGAGGAAAATTTGAAGTGACCAGTGCACCAGAAATCAGTTTGATTAAACAGTACCTAATCTTTGAGGATATTTTCTTTAAGATTTCTTAGGAATCCTAAGGGAAAGAACAAGAGATGGTTTTGCAGAGGTATATCACTATCAAATAGTGAAACAGTAGAATTTCACATTCGAAACACAAGCTTTTCACTTCATTAGATATCATTTAATTTTTAAAAAACTCAAAATATAATATTATTCAACACAGAGGAGCAATTAACTTAAAGGGTAGATTAGGATATGCAGCCATGTTGCTTCCACAGTTTTCTCTAGCAAAAACATAAATAAAACCCCAGGATATATTCCAGAAGGCACAGGACAACCAGCAGAAAATCACTTTGTTTAAAATCTCAGAAAGAAATCAGTCAAATGTGAGGCAGAGCAACCACCTGGTTTGTCACCACTGTACTCTGCCTGAACCCCTTGATATTAAATGATAATAAATGAGTTATAGCTGAAATAAATATTGATTTGCTCAGTGCTTAAAAGAAATTATATTACAGAACATTAAAAATGAAATATAACACAATCTTGAGAACCCCAAGATAAACTCTTTCCATTAGTATTTGGTAAAGAGTTTCTGTTGCACAAGTATTACTATTAACAAGCTATTCAGTTGCAAATGAGAAACACTGATCACATACTACACAGATAAGACTTTTGACAAGTCAAGTAGAAATTGTAGTGGTCTGTTCTCTTATTCATTGATTTCTCCATATAATTATAAATTACCACAGGTGTTTCACAAGAAATAAAAGTTAATAGTTTCAAGAAAAGAACTTTGACCTCTTAACTATTATAACATTACCTCTTTTTTTGTCTTGTTTAGTTGTTATTGACAAAAACAATCCAACAGCAATTTGCCCTTATAGATTAGGCTGTTTCTCTGAACACCAATGCAATAAATGTAAATTAGATGTGCAGTTAATGGTATAATTCAAATTAGGTACTGGAAAAACAAATGACAAATTCCTACAAATCTTCTAATGTTCTAGAAATTAGAATGTGAATATGGAAATAATTCTGCGATGAAAGTACAGGACAATTTACAACTAAAAGTGAACTTCAACTAATATTATTAATAATCAGTTTTCTTATAAATTATTGTTGCTATTGATATTTTCCCTCCCATATTACTTGATAATTAATTTAAATGAATAATTAATATATAATTAAAAGTTTTTTTTCAGTGACTTTGAAAATTTGTATGAGAATGAACCCCCCCTCCCCCCAAACCATTCAGTATGGAACTTGGAAGGCTTATATTTTTTTGCTCAGTATACAATATTTATGTCATATTTCTCAGATATTAAAAAACAATCATGTAGAAACTAGAATTAAGCTATTATTCAGTAGTAAACAAAATAATGTTAGAGTATACTTTTACTTTTGAAAAAAGAGAAGCATAAAAATAGATTCAAGCAGACAAAATTTGAACACCAGATCCATTCATTGATTCAATGATTTTACTTATTTAATATTTTTAAAAGTAATTTTTGAGCTAAATTTTTGAAAACTAATTTATAATTAAAAATTAGTAGTATCACTAACAGATATATAAAGAAAAAATATTACTTCAGATCTTGCATTACTTTATTCTATTATTAATTATATTAGGTAATTAGTATAATAGACACTATAACTTTACTTTAAAAGTATAAATTAAAGTCAGCATGGGCATAAGCTAGTTAAAGCCATGAAGTAGTGAAAGGGGACTACCTTGCTTTGTGAAACACTACTCAAACAGTAATGAATACATGTTTCAAACCCAAAGATAATAATTAATATTGTTAAGAAACTATTTCTCCCTATCTCTTTATAAATTAAAGAACAGTGACATACCTTCCTCTCTATTGACAGGTGCTGTAGTTAAAAATTTTGATTCTACAACAGTACAAGGATGCAAGGGAATTAGGGATTAAAAAATTGTCCATACTAACACTGAAGTGATGTTAATAATAATAAATAAATAAAAATACTAAAGATAAATGCTTGTAATTTAGATTCTTTATATTAAGTACTAAAGTAGGCTAACTCATTTGCTGCAATCTAATGCTTTTTTTCAACTTTGAACTTAGATAGGAATGTCTTGGTTTGATTTACTTACTTATGACTTATGTTAAACATTCAATTTAAAATGGTTTTTTTTTTTGTAGAGATAATCTGATAAGGCATTGTAATTATTTTATATCTTTTGTGTGAGTGAAGTTATCATATTAGCCTACTTGTTATTTGTTAATGTTAATAAAATTATTGAATTTTAGCATATGTTATATGTTTATTTTTGCTTGTGTAACTTTAAAACAAATATATCTTCTGTTTTCTATGCCAATTGGATAACTGTTACTGTTTAGGTGTTATAAAATATTGTACATATTCGAAACTGTATAGATAAAGTTATAGTCAAAGGCGCAAAGCAGTGCTTACAAGGAAACTTTGCCCCTAAATGATTTTATTTCAAGTACACAATTAATTATAAATATAAATTCAATAAAAAAAAAATTAATCATTTAAAAAAAAAATAAAATAAGATATTTTGAGGGGTCTCGCATAAAGTTATTTTTCTTTCTTCCCTTTGCAAGATATACACTTGGTGACCCTATAATAATAATTTACATAAAGAAGTCATATGGATTAAGGGAGATATACTCTAAATTTGAAAATGTCTGTATATATTTCGTGCATTTGATTTTATCTAGACAAAAAGAATAGTAGTTAGTACCCGTGTAAAAAAAAAAAAATCTTACGAGGCATTTTTGATTGATGGTTATTGTTGTTGTGTGGTTTAGATTTTGTATCCTGTCCTCTGTCTCCGTCAGACTCGCATTTTGGTTCCTTTAGAGTCACCTGTTCTGGCTGTATAAGAGGTGAAGACGGGACCGCAGGTTTATCTGCTGTTGTTCCACTGTCAGACTCTGAACATCTTGAACGGTGACGCAGTCTGGTTGGGATTTCCCCATGCAAATTAATTTTAGTTGTCTGTGTTGTAGAATCACTTTCCATGAAGTTGATGTCGATATCAGCACGATACCATTTTTAGCAGTATTTTCAATTATTTTCGTCTGCGCTAGTCAATTTCTAACCACGTACTGTTGCGCTCTTCACTGACTAGATTTGATGCGAGAGTTACCCTCCATGAGTTGATCCTTCGATTAGAAACAGTATGGTTTTATTATGTGTATTTTTGTTTCGATGATCTACGATGTAGGTATTGAAAATTTGAAATATATATACCTTTTGCATCATTAAGGATCTGGAACTTTTAGTATATATTTTAGTAACCTTATAATCATTAAACTGGGTTTGGTTATTAAAGATAGAAGTACTAATATTTTTACTAACAACTCAGTGTAGGCCTACACAATATACCTACTACCTAGTAATAAAGTAATATCTTACAGTCACTCCTACATTGCGGCATATATGCATAAAACAAGACACTTAAAAATCACAATAACTCTTATTGGGCTAGATAGAAAAATTATGATTTATACACATGATAGATGCAGGAATACGAAAATTATCTTTATCAGTAGAAAGAATAAATGAAAAATAATCTTTACACACATACACATAATCTAATTCTAAATAAAAAATGAAAATTTCCCAAGAAAGTAAAAACAGTAATACCCTCACAGAAAGAATTTATCTCAGTAGTAATAGTATACAATAATACTCTAATTTTTTGTCATATAATAATGATTATTTCTTGATAATTGCTTATATTTAAATTTGTATTTATAGTTTAATAATATATATACTATAATATTTTGCATTTTTATTTGAATGTTTCTCTCAACAATATGTCTTACATGCATAAAAATTAAAATATTATTTTTTACAGAAGAATTGTGTGCACAAATTGTACAAGTATTCTTAATCTTATGTATATTTTTTTCTTTCTATGGTAGTACAAGTTCATCTTGAAGAAAATCTTTACATACCTTCCAGTTTATTAAACCATCATTGGTGAAGTTTCAGATCAACAGATGATTCATATGTATTCATCATGTCTGTGAATTTTGCCCTTAAGTGTTTGGGGTCAAGGATCAAGAGTGACAAAGTCAGTGTTGATGGATATGAGCCAGACAACCTCTTGCAAGGCTATACAGGTTGGCAAGCAAAGGGATTCCTTGCTGAACGTTTTGTTAAACCACCTGTAACTCTTACCCTTCATCTTCCATGCCCTGTCAATCTTTGCCGCATTATCCTTGACCCTCAGGTTGGTGGCCAAAGGTCAACAGCAGTGGAGATCTATACTGCAGTTTGCCCCAGAAAATTGGTCAGAACTGCAAACTATCCAAGATCTACTGTTGGACTGACTGGTTTTAAAGATAAAAAAATTAATTTTAGTCCACTAAATGATAAATCTGTAGTTTGTCCAGAATTGGAGCCAATATTTGTGAGAGTAGCCAGCATTCGTTGTCCTGAACCAGGCCAAGTGTGCTTTTATAATCCTCGTTTTTATTCATCAGATCATTTAAAGTCCCAAAGCATGATGGACTTATCATTCCCACATTGTGCTAAACTGCTTCATCACCAGAGATGGGCAGTGTCTGCAGTGGATTTTGTGGCTGTGCGGATTTCTGGTACAATCAGTGGTGGAGTGGTTGCGCTAGGACGGCTGGAGGTTTGGGGGCAGCCTGCTTACTCTTGCTCTCTTAAGCTTGGAAGGGACATAGACATGAAGTTTGCTGCCTACCTAGGGATCCAGGATAATAATGTAAATAAGTGCATTGATACTGCACCTCAGTGTAAGAGAAAAGCAGAAGATGGAATAGAAATGGAGTTAAATACTCAAGGCAAAGAGAGTTCTAAAGTATGCTTAGCAGAGAAAACATCCCATTTTACCTCACAGAAAGCTTCACACACTCATGTTACTGAAGAAGAATTTCATATTCCTGAGGAGTATTTAGATCCACTTACCTATGAAATAATGGTCACACCTATGCTTCTACCTTGTGGCCAGACTGTGGATATCTCTACACTTGACCGTTTTGCAGATTCTGAGGCATCTCATGGCCGTCAGCTCTCTGACCCTTTTACGGGTGTAATATTTACCTCTGCAAGACGTCCTGTTCTAAATAATGCACTGAAAAATCGAATTGACCGGTTTGTCTCTCAGCATGCTCACAGACCTGAACTGCACAATATACCCAGGGTGTTGGGCCAAAAAGAACAACATAGTGTTTTAAATAATGACAGGGGTTATTTAAGCACTAGTAATTTGTTATGCAATAAAACATGTGCTAGCATCACTTCTGCCAGCCTGCCAAAGCAAAGATTTCAGCAAGTAAAATGTGGTGAAGAAGACTCCATAAAACAATATAACCAATTAAACTCTGAGAGTTATCTTTCATTAGAAAGCAAGATAAGACCACTAACAAGTGAATCAAACATCCGAAGCAGTGGAGACATGATGTTAAAACGTAGAACATTTGCTACAGAAAAATTCACTGGAACAAGTTGTAGTGCTGAAATTACTCAAGTTAATTTAACTAAAACTCTTGCATCTAAAGAAATCTCTGAATCCAAAAACAGAGTCCACGTACCCAGCATGGAGGATGCATCATGTGCAAATTCACATGAAGAACAGTTAAAAATAAGTCTTGATCACTCCCTTTCATCAGTGCTACAGGGTCTACCCTCCTTTACTTCTGTGTCCATTAGCTCACCATCTCACAGGGAAGATCAGTATGGTAGGTGCCAAAATTGCATTTCTGTTGAAAAAGTGGTTAGGAGCACCTTGTACTTGGTACCCTGTCAGCATGTTCTGTGTCGCTCATGTCTTGTCAGTGCAACAGAGGGTTCTGCAGAAGCTACATGCCCTTTGTGTCAGGGAAAGTTTCTAAGGGCAGGTGTCACACGCATATACACTGCATAATTTTTCTTTGACAATACTGTAGCAGTTTACAATTGCAATGAAAGCACATACATATCTAGAGTTCTGCTGCTAACAGTAAAATGAGTAATTCACTAATTGTTACAGGTACTTCATTCTGCAAATTCAAAAGGAGAGTATATTTTTTTAGTAGAGATGCCATTCACCAAAGATTGTAGATTTATTTTTCATGGTATTCAGTTTATAGGTTTAACTCATAAGTGCACGTACATTCTGAACCACAACTTTGTAGGTATTGAACTGTTGACAGTTATAACATAAATAAAAGTATGTGGATCTCTGATATTTTAATGGTAATGATTTCTGCATGTTATTTATTATTATATATTATTGTTAAATGAAAACTTTGATGTTTGCAAAACAAGCTTGCAGATGTAGAGGTGTTGCAAGTATATGTATGTACACAACCAACATTTTTAATATTTTTACTACAAGTACAACTGTACTGTTAGTGATGTATGCTACTTCTGTTTTTGTGATTGTAATGTTAGTATCATAATATCAGATGAAAACTAAACATTATGGCAACAGGTCTACAATTCATTTGTAATCATTCTGTCTGTGATGCCAAAGCCACCTAGTTAATTGTTATGATTATTATTATTATTAATTAATCATCCATAACTAATTACAAGTGATGAAAATCTTAATATATGTTATTAATAATTCCCCTGAATGCATCACTCATCTCCCTCACTTGGCGGATATGCGGGTGCTATAAAAAACTTAACGTTTTCTCTTTTCCACAACATTATCGACAAACATTTACCAACACACAATATTTCCATAGATGGAAAACTTCTTACTAAAGGAGAAGACAAATCCATTTTTAATCTATATTTAGTGAGCCTCCATCCACCCACTTTCTTCTCCAGCATAAGGTTATCAATATGTGTAAGAAGGTCAATAAATTTATTAAATCAAAATCAAATATACATTTATCACAAATACAATAAAAAAGATTACTTGACATCATTATTTCCATGAGACCACATTCGAATAATTTTTATATCTATACAGTCTTATATCCTAAAATACAATTCAACACTAGTTCAATAAAAATCACAGGATAGTTCTTATCAGAGAACAGAAATGGAGTTATTGAGTCTTTAGAGATAAGCAAAAATATCTTATTGTAACCTTGTATAGATGAAGAAACAATTGTCTTTTTTGTGCACTTTTTGTATTAAAGTCACAAATTTATTGTCCACGTCAATTCCACGTTGGTTGTAGAACACTGATTTGCTGCTTATTCTCTTGAGCTAACCTGGGCACTCATTTGCTGTACCAGCTCCCTCAAGCAGAACAACGATTGTAGCAATTTCCAGTAACTTTCTTGTACCAGAAATTGCTTTATGTAGTCAGCATACCTTGCCATACCTACATCAATGGAGTGTAGTGTATTCCTTACACTTACAAAATGTGGTAGATGCTTTCCACATTTACCAAAGTCATAGCGGTTTATAATCAGTAAAACAGGATGAGATAACGAGAAACTGCTTTTCTCTGTAAATAATCAGGGAACAAATGCTAAATTTCCAGTTTATTCAATTTTAATTTCCAATTCTTTCTTACATTCAAGTTTCAACTTACAGTTTCCTGCAACAATAATTTTTAGCCCGATACATGCATACATCATAATAAATAAAGCATTATATTTTATTGAGCAGTTTCACTAGAACAATGTCAAGTGTTTAGCATACTACTTATTAGCATCATAGTCCAAAATTTGTAGAAATAATAGTCTACTCACATAATGCATCTCTACATAAAATGCAAGTATAACACATCAATAGCAAAATTACACGAAATATTTTAAGTCCATTCTCCCTCAGTCAGTTAACTCACCATGAAGCTAATACTAATAGTTGTCTTTCATGACCAGACTTCTTGACACACCAAATTCAAGTGATCAGACAATAGAAATTTCTACAGCAGGTAAACTTTTGATGTGGTCTCATTTTTGTAAATCATACCCTGGACAATAAAAACTACTCATCCAGTTAGAACTGGTTTGCTTTGCATCAGCAGTTTCTAGCATATTCTCAACTCAAGTGTATACTCCAACTCTGACACTATTCCCTTATTTTAAATCTCAATTCATCCCCAAACTCTCACACTTATATAAAAAATAATCTCACTAGAGTCCCAAACTCTTTGCATGTAGTGATGTACATACTACTTATATCAAATTTCACTAAAGGGCCTCAAACTCTTACCTCTATATATTCATTGGGGCCCAAGCTCTTGTATCTGTTTAAATATCACCAAGCCCAGAATTCTGCACCTCACTAAATCCCCAGATTCTTTCATTTATAAATTAAATCTCACTATAGCTGCAATCTGTTGTACCTGCATCAAATCTCAGTGTAGTGTCCCAGGCTATTGTATCAAATCTCCATAGTGCCTCAAACTCTTACACTTGCATCATGCATGCTATGTTGCAAATAACACTATACTATATATAAACAACAAACAAAAGACAGAAGTTTCTTGTCTTATTTATTCATATGCTTTTTGAAATATGTTTATAACTTTATGTTTAATAACTATTAACTATCTGCAAACTTCTTATGATGTTCAATCTTAGAAAGAAATACATGTATACTGATTTGCCATTACGTTACCAGAAATTGAACATATAGTTTTTGGCTATGTCATGAATACAGTCTCAAACAAAGCAGTTATATTAAGCTATTGTTCATAATAAATTGTCAAAAGTTTAAGATTGTTAATTTTAATTTTATTGCCAGATAGTGAGATACACAAATGTTCTAAATAAAATTCACATTTCAACTTATGTTCTTTGTCAAATTTTGTTTGTTCACTTGAAATAATGTTGCAGACTTAAATCTAAGCCAAAAAAAATACCCCCCCCCTTTTTTTTTTTTTACTTTTGACATTTATTTGTACATATACCATTACTATTGACTAATTGAGTCAGGAAACTTAAGTATATTATTTTTAAAAAAATATATTTATTTGTTTACAATCTGGTTTTGAATACAGCTGTTGTGTTAACAATAAAGAGGTATCATGCAACTCCTATGGCTTTGCATATTTTAAAATCTGTTCACTTAGAAAGGATGCATAGATTAACTGTTCAGATGTTGCTGCAGGAATAAGTAGAATTAATCATGAACACTAAAATTGTACAAATCCCCCTGTCTTTCTTTTCTCCTCTCTTCTTGTCCTTCATGACTAATAATCCATAACTGTACATTTCAAATTGCCTTGTCATGTCCCTATGAATTATATTTTGCCTGATTGTGGCATCTAAATACCCACAACATGCCAGTAGAATATATATATATATCACTGAGATAAGGCTGGATTCAAGTACAGATCTTATGTATTCATAACTACATTTCCAATTGCATTCTTATGCCCCTTTGAAATATATTTTGCATGATTGTTGCATTATAACATACCCACAACTTGCCAAATATATATATTTCACTGAGGTAAGGCTGGAGTCAATTACAGATCTTATGTATCCATAACTGTACATTTCCAATTGCCTTCTCATGCCCCTTTGATTTTAATTTTGTATGATTGTAGCAATTAAACACATCTACAATGTGCCAGTTGTGTATTTTACTGAGATAATGCTAGAGTCAATTACAAATTTTATGTATGCATAAACTGATTCTATAAGGTGAAAGCTGTCAGTGGCATCATAACTGGCAGAAGTTTTGGTTAAGTTTGTTGCTGTTCAAGTTAAAATCTATCATAATTAACATTAAAAATACATGCCTAACTTATTTCCATTGATGTCAGCACTCTTCATACCACTAGCAATGTCAGTTAAAACAATGACATAAGTATAAACAGAATAATCCATCCTTGAATATATTACCACTTTTTAATCTTGCTGAAATCAGTCATGTTCTATGCAAGGACAATTTCATTCCAAAAGATTGTACAGAGATGCATATATTGGCAGAATACTCAAGACAACAGCTAGCATATGTACTTACTAATTTCTTTTAAGTTTTCTTTGAAAATGGGTGTTATCTAATGATGTATGGATTGCATACTGATCTCTGGTCATTATTTCACAATTACGTAAGTTTTTTTGTTTTTGTTTTTAAAAAAAAGCATTTAACCAGAAATGATCACTGAACCTTTACTAATACAACTGTGACATGCCCTCAATTCCAATTTCACCAGTCTACTGTTAATTTGAAATTACAAGTGTTAATCAACATTGTTGTAATTAAACAGCATAATTTTAAAAACAAACAGAACTGACCTTTGCTAAGAATCAAATTCAAGCTATTTCACTGCTATTTTATACGTTATTTTGTGCAATATGATTGGCCAATATATTTGGTAATTTTATAATTGTCTGCAAAATTAAGGACCATTTGGACCTAAAAATTTTAAAAGCTCACCCCTTTCCTTCTCACCAGTTTTTTTTGTGTGTGTGTGTGTGTGCTGATTTTTGGGAACTAAAGTAAGAAGAGTGCATTGATGAAGACTGCAGAGATCAGCAGCCGATATGAACCGTCTTCTTCGTGACAAGTTCATCTGATACAAGGATGCCAGAGCTAAATAACAACTGATTAATGTTATAGACGCTGGCAACTGATATAGTAACTATCTTCCTATACTTGATTTGGTAACTAAAGCAACAAACCTTTAACTAATTAAATATCTTATTAAACAATCTCCCTCGACTTTTCTATCTCCAGCACATTCGCATTTGTACGGCAGGTCTTATGTTCAGTTTTAAACCATCAGTGAAATGGTTCCTTAATAATCGTCATAAAACCTCGATTGTCGTCGTCATCTGCAAGAATCTTTATCAACAAAACCTATCATATTCAAAGCGGCCACCGCACACAATATACATGCAACTATGTACGCATCTTAGCAGATGAACTGCAAATCAGTTGCACCAGACCAGTTTCTCATATATCTGTGGTAGTAAATTATTGCATCATAATGGATCAATTCTTTGCATATACACAAACCAAAATCGGTTGGTCTCATTTGGTCCATGTATGCAAGCCAAGGTTCAGTTGCGCATGTCAGGTGATACATCAATCCTGTCACAGCTGTCACTTGCCAAACTTTCGGCAAGTGACGCAGAACTGACATCTTCAAGCCATATGCGCATGCGCAAACCAAATCACCTAAATAACTCTCCCCCTCTCTCCCTTGAGCCAAGATGGCCACGTTGAAGAGAGGGGATATTTTACATAAAAACTCTATTCGAGGTCGGCCACCCAAACCAGAAAAGGAGAGAAAGCAGAAGCAAAGACAAGCATATCAATGGAGAGACGCACGCCGTGTGTATCTAGCTGGTTCTTTTGAAAGATGGCGGAAGTTACGAACTCGTCTGCAACTGAAAGATTCGAGCCTCGCGTGGCATTTGCTGGAGACTCACGACAAAGGATGTGACAAGTGCAAGTACGTATTCTTGCTTAAATACCCATCGACTACCAGTAGACACAGTATAAAATAACGAACTAACACAGTCTTTTCAAAGTTTAACTTGTTTCTCATACGACTGTTGCCATGAGTTCAGCAATGTTATACTTTAAGTGACGAAGCGGGTGCACAAGTGACCTACATTTATCAGTGGCATGTAGGGCATCTGTTCCTTGATAGTATAATCATCTTAAGATTTCTTCCTTAAAATATTAACAAGTAACATTCGTACAGATATTTAAAGATCGAACACCACGGGAATTTTAATATAGTGTTTCGGGAATACAAGAACTTTAGAAATAATAGGCATATTGTGTTATCATATTCAAAACATAGCGCGTCAGAATTGTCACTTGTTTTGACGCTGACGACGCCTAGCAGACAACCGATCACGTGACGCGGAAGAACGGGGGGAAAAAATCACACTAGTATTTATATTTTATATTAAAAAAACCAGTATCACTTAAAAAAAATAAAAGAAAAAACGGTACTCTGAAATTTATATGAATATAATTATAATTTACAACATCGACATACATGATTGCACGATTCACTCATTCAGTGTTGGTCTTAGTCACTTGTTGTCTAATGATGCATGCTACATGTTTCTAGTGCATTTGAATGAAATCATTCTTGTGTTATCGTATTAAACATATTAACATTTTAATTCGTCCTATCTTACTTTGGATGCTTTAAAATGTATACATTTTAAATTTAGCTACAAGAGCACATGCTTAATGTTTTGTATAGGCCTACTTTAGTTGCTATAGGACTATATATACTAATATAGTATAATTGTACAAAGTATTGCTAGAATAGTAGAAATAATAGTTTATTTTACAATTAATAATTTTTTTTAATTATTACGTTTACATTTTTAATGCAATTGCAGTACAGTATTACTATTAGATTATGCATAAAATGCACCAGTTGAAAGAAGTGGTACCTTTACAAATACAATATTTTGAATATACCCAGTTCCCATTTATTGAAACAATACATTTACACATTGCAGACTGATAGTGATACAGAAATAGCACAATTGCTATCATTCAGAAATGGCTTCCACTTTCTAGTCTCATTGTCAAAAAGAGAATGATCATTTTAAAGTTTAAGATGACTTTCAGAACCATTAGTGTCATCCTCAAGACAAGCACCTTCAGTCTTGTCATTATTTTTTTTAGTATTACTATTAGTCTAAAACTTTATCTTTTTAAAGTTTTATTGTTTTAAACTTATAAATATAATTAGTTGCTCTTTCCTTTTATTCTTGTTTTCCCATTTATTGCTCTATTTATCATTTTACATAGGCCCTGTTTATAATTTTACATGTCATTTATTAGCCATTAGGTATATGATAACTTTTATTAAAATGAAATCATTCCATCTTGTTTTATTCTTAAACTGTTTGTTATATTATGTAAATCATCTTTATCAAGTTTATTTGCTGATAATGATATTGTAAACTGTTTTAACTATAGTTTTCCTTTAGTGTTAGAACTTTTATGATTATGGATATGTACTAAAATTATTAATAATAATTATTAAGTGATGAAGTTAGCACATTGAATTAAATGTGTCCTATTTTATTTTTACTCATAACTCTTAATCATTTAATTGACCGGGGCATTTTATAATAAAGAACTTAAATAAAGCAGAATAACTTTTAAGTTTGAAGATTAATTTTTAAAAAAATCTTTAAAGAACACTGATCTTTCAGTTTTACATGAATAGTTATTCTGTTAAATATTTTAATTTATTTTAGAGTATAATGTTTTATGTGAACAGTTAGTCATTCTGTTGAATACTTTAATTTTATTTTTACTTTGATGTTTTAAGTGAATTACTGAATAGGTTATTATTCTGTTAAATACTTTAATTTTATTTTGAGTGTGATGTTGTTATGACAGAAGCAAAATACAAATGATAATTAATAGCCTTTTAAAGTATTTATAACATATTCTAAAAGATTTCACATCAATATATATATATAAAATGACATAAACATTTTATTGATTAAAATTGTTTAGTTTACTTTAATAGGTTAAGTATATGTTAATACTATATTAGAGTTTGATTAAATATAAGATAATTGTCATTGATTAAGTATTTATGCCTTTCACTTACTAAACAAACTATTTAATGTTACATCATCACTGATTCTAATATTTTCACTTATAGTTATACATTTTGTTGCTTGTTCTGTAGATTTGAACTGTTTATTAGTATTTTATGTCTAATTATACTTATAGTCTCAGAAATTTAATTGTCTAGGTGTGGATGAGTAACTATCATTTGAAAAGTGGTGCACACTGGGCAGAGTTGGTGAGACACATGAAAGGGTTGAAGAGTATGATTGTCAGAAAGCATTAAAGGGTGTATATCAGATTCAGAGGCTGGCAAACTTTTAGGAGCACGGACCGGATAAAACTATTGGAATAGTTCACGGGCTGGATAGATGACCAAAGGTCACAAAGTTCAGAATATAAAATGAGAAAAAAATAATTTTAAAAGATGTATTTTATGTAAAAAAAAACCTAACTTAGTTTCATTGAAAAGTTGGGTGATGTTGCTTACAATGAATCAGTGATTCAATGACAGGCTCAATTGACCTGGTGGACAAGCAGACCAGATGGCAATGTTAACTGTGAATAGCTTGGCGGGCTAGAAAAAAACCTTTGTGGGCCAGGTGTTTGTCTGTAATTATGTATGTATGCATACAATTTATATAACCATGTCATGCCTTATCTGATGCAATTTAATTTGTGTACAGCCAGGCTGGTGTTGCTGAACACAGGACAAGTGGTGTAGAAAGTGCAGCAGCAATGTCAGCACCTGCAAGCCAGGAAAAAAACCCTGAGAAGTTCTACCCAGCATTAGTAGTAGCTATGAGACAGCTGTGTCACACTCATTTACATTTTGAAGAGTGTGTTGAGCTCATGGGTCTCATTTGCGTGGAGATTGATCACATTCACAAGGACAATTTCAGCCTGAAGGAAGTTGTACGTAGTGCCACACGACCTAAAGTGCGTTCTCATGAGCGTGATCAGACCCAGTTGGAGACCAGTGAAGCTGAGGCAGTTGCTGCTGTTTTAGACAAAAGTGAGAAAGTTAATAAGGACAGCACACGTATGTGTTTAAGACCTGGCAAACATGTTAAAGATACACATGGAATAGATTTGCTTAGTGGTGCTTATGTTGCAGCAGAAACTAAAACTTGTGATGAAAGACCCAAAGACATTGACAGATTAGAAACTGATATAACTGGATCATTAAATCCTTTCTATTCTGGGTCAGAATTAACACTTAGTACAAAAGATCAGCCATCTTTGGGTAGTTCTTTATTAACTAACAAACCTGAAAATGATTTTGATCAAGTTGATGCTGTAAGAATTAAAAAAGTCTCCAACTCTAAAGATTCCTTATGGGTGTCTAAAACTTCTACATATCCACAGGGTGCCACAGTTCCTGACTTTTACTCTGGGAAAGGTGCTCACAATAAGATTGCTGGTTATGGAAGTATGCATGTTAGAGCAGAACAAGAGTCAGCTTATGACAGCGACTTTAGTGAACCCAAAGTGATATTTGCAGTGGAAATGCCAGTCTGCGCTTCTGCTAAAGAATCTGCATTCATTGAACTGCAGTCTCAGAAAGAATCTGTAACACAAAAATCTCAGCTGGATCCTTTTTCACAAGATACTTTGAAGACATACAGTGCTCTGAATTCGCTAGAAGTTCATCCTGACTCAACTCATCCAAGTGTCATAGTGTGTAATCAAGATACGGTGTCTGTCATGCATGTGTCAGGTGAGACCGAGACATCGAACCAGATTTACAGAGTGGATCTGACTGCCCATGAATCAGGGGAAGAGGCAGGGGCATCTGATTCTCAGGCAGACTCTTGCAGCATTGGGGAAGAGGCAGAGTTTACAGAAGATGATGAACTAGAAGATAAGGGAGGTACTGTTTTACAATCTGAGAAGAGACAAACATCTATGTTGAAAGCTTTTAAGAAAAGGCAGACAGAAGGATTTGTTGATATGGGCCCACTCCCTAGTTCATCTGTAGATGACCACGGTCAGTTCTCGTCTTCTCTTATTAACCCCGCCTTGTCATCTGGCACAGAATCAGCATTACTCAGCAGTAATTTGAGTACGATTAAAAGCAGCATACAGGACTCTTTATCCACATCTAACTCACAATCATTATCAGAAACCATGCCAACAGATGACTCACAAGAAGTGCCCAGGGTCTGCTCTAGTCAGATGAAGTCCACACATTCAGGTCATGCTATTCAGCCCATAGCTTCACGTCAAAGCCCTGAGTCTCTGGTTATTCCTGTAGATCGTGCTGTGCATTCAGATGATTCGCAAATCACTCACAGACATCGATCAACTGACATACCTGCTGAGCCTAGCCCTGAATCAGCAAGCAACACCAATAGTGGCAGTCAAGAGCTTGTTGTCAAATCGGAGCCCACCAGCATTGCCTCCCCTTCAGTCATTACCTCAGCAAGGACAACTCATTGTGTTAGAAGATATGTTGGTGATGTGCCCCTTGATATGTCAGTGGTAAAAGAAGAAGCTGACAGTGATAATGATACTGATGACCAACACCAAGACACATTTAGGAGAGATTCAAATACTGACAGGTGAGACATATTTCAAGTACTTGACATAAGTCAGTAAGGTTATATAATAAGTAAGACAAGTGAATCAGAGATATATTTATATTTTACATTAGCAAATAAGATTAAATAATAATTATTTGTATAACTTAACTATAATGTATAATATACGATTATATCACATTAATCCCTTTATCAGT
Source organism: Sinotaia quadrata (assembly GCA_028829895.1). Classification (NCBI taxonomy): domain Eukaryota; kingdom Metazoa; phylum Mollusca; class Gastropoda; order Architaenioglossa; family Viviparidae; genus Sinotaia; species Sinotaia quadrata. The sequence continues at coordinate 67,109,988 of CM054180.1, read as the reverse complement.
ACCTGAGGTAGGAAACTTAAACCAGATTTGATATAACATTTATATATCCCCATCTTAGATTCTACCTGCTGTTCAGGGTAAAACACAAGAACATGTAAAGAAAACAAAAAAAACAGTCTTTAATAATATATAATTACGAGTCTTGGTCAACTCTTTATTACAAATGAAATAGAATATTTACATTTAAAATATTTCACTCATAAAATAAAAAATGTCAGACATCTAGATCAGTAGATGTTAAAATAATTTCATGTAAATCACAAGTAAGTACTAAAGTAGACTAATAGTATTAGTAATACACATAATTTCTTAGCTTAAATAAATTCAGTTACAAATGATTTAAAATATTTCTTTTTAGAAATGTCTGGTGTAGAACTAGCAGTATACTGTGAAAAGAAACAATTAAATCCCTAAATAAATATAATAGTTGTTTGTATAGTCTTTTTATTTTCTGAAGGAATAATTGTGTATTTCAGATTTTAAAAAAAATCTGTGGAATGACTGGTCAGATAAATTATACTAATACTTTACTATTGTGGGACCATCATAATTAATGCATGTGGTGTATTTAGGCTTAATACTAATAGAGTTCATAGAATTTTTGTCAAAACAAACCCATTGACAATTTTCAAACTTAAAGGCATCATAATTGAACAAAGAGGCAAATTGACATTTCCTATCTGACAGATGTCAGTGCATAACAGCTTATGTTTAACAATTGTATAACGTTTTAAAGTTAAAGAAAAAATTAACTTTGAACTCTTAACACTAATAGTTATTCACTAATTCAATCAGTTTTTACTAGAAATCCCAGCATCAGACATTGTAACTATTAGTATTACATGATATGTTTGTATGCTCATTAGTTATACTTTCTTGGAAGAAGTCCAACCTTTCTAAAGTCCATTTGGGAACGGATGCCTACAACTGGCCTCTACATACATCTTGAAGACTGTTCAGTAGAGCTTAAGTGATCTAGCTGATCATTGGGCTCAATCATACTGACAACCTTCTTTTCATTCCTGTCAGAAGTTTTAATTTAACTGCAGCAATTTAATTTAACTTTCAGTTTCAGCATAAAAGCATTGCAATATGGCTCATTCTCTGGGCAAGTGTAGCATTTTTTGACATGAAGTGCTAAAAGTAAAGTGATTAAATCTAATTATTTTACATATTAAAGTCTACAACAGAGCCTAAAGCTCACATAAAAACATAAGAAAAGATAACATTTATAAAAATGATGATGTTATACTGTAGGAGTTTGAAATATGTAAAAAGCATATGTTTCTGTTGAAAACTTAGAAAGTATGGTTGAGGCATGCTTTACCAGAAAATTAAAAAAAAAAATAAACAGTATAATTATCTCAATAAAATGAATGCATTTTCCTTATTAACTTAAATTATTAACCTAATCTGGATACATACTTAAAACGGGGTATAAAACTCTTAACTTTGTCACTTGGAAGCCTCATTTGTCTTCCACTACCCAGTAATAAAATTGTCAACCATCCTAAAACTAAAGAAGCTCTATTTTTCTCAACTAAACATAAAATGGGCTAATTAGTAAGCTGCAAAGATAATAATAAGTAATAATTAATAAACAAAGTATTTAAATATAACTTTTAAAATACGCAATAGCTTATTAAATAAGCCTAATCGTGATGTTTATATTCTTGAATCAAGTTGAATGTAATTCACAGGTTTTTCTACCCTTACTAGCTCAGGTTTAAAACATACACACAGCTATTTGAAACTTTAAATGCAAAAGAAACCACATGGATATGTCCATAAATATGTAAGCTATTTATGATGTTAATCAGCTTAATCAAAATATAACTATAAGAGATTATCAGAAATCTTAGGTGTTTTGAAATGTCGATGATTCTGAAAATTTTCTCGCCATTGCTGTCATCATCTGCTTGATGAAAGTTATTTTTCTTATTTGGTACTTAAATTCATCACACCAAAGCAATATCTGAATATGACACTAGAGCTATCTTTCCGCAATATGGCGCCATCGAAAAATGTAACTTGTATTGTTGTAAGTAGTTCGCGATACTATTCGTCTATTGTCATTATTTTATATTTACAAACTTATTAATTTCTTTGTCATGTGCTAAAATGGAAACCAAAGCAAAATATTTTTTTAAAAATCTGAATATTTATGAATACTACGAATAAATTTGAAAAACATTAGTGTGTGAATATTTCGATTACATTGTTTAAATAGCACATGGCTTTTAAGTATGACATGTTGATGTTCGGTAAAATATTTGATTTTGATTTGATTGAGTGTAGGGGGCGCTTCCGCCGCTTTCGCGCTGGGACCGGTAAAATAAAAGTTTTGGATCTGATTTATGTGGGGGCAAGTGTGACAAAAAATGTGCCTTTTAGTTTTAAAAATATTATTTGACCATTTGAAGATAAAAGGAATGTAGAATTTGCTTTAGTTTAATGTATTATCACTTCCAAGAAAACCTTGATAATATAGTTAGTTTGTTGGAATACATGTATTTATAATAATGAAAATGAAAGAAAATAGCTATTTATATTCTGAAATTATAAGCATGTCACAAAAACTGAAAAAGAGGTGCCATTTTTCAGTTCAAACAAATTTGATTTACAAATAATTACAAAATAAATAGGCCTAAACACAAATTCATGCAACTATCTTATGTATGTCTTGCATCAATTTAGAATATATAGAATGATATTTCAGTGCTCAATTTTTATAAGGAAACACATGTCAAATGGACCCATCCTTAGTCAGTTGCTGAGTTAGTGGTACATTTGTCCAGAGAATGAATCATATTTAATTTTTTGTTCTCATACTTTTGAATTCTGTTAAAATTTCAGTACATTTTTATTTCTTTTTTACTTTTTAGGTTTGTGCTGATTTAATTAGTAATTTTTGGGAAATATTGTAATTAAATACTTTCCATAAAATTATATATTAGAGAGAATGTTGGAATCAGTATTGGAATTTGTACAAATTATTTTCTCAGTTTGATTTAGTAAGATCTACTGCATCCTGTTTCATTATGATTTTTTTATGATCCCCCCACCTTCCAGGTTTCAAACAGGTGATCACTTATGTGTACCAAGGTCTGTCTCGCCTACAAGATACAGTCTGCATTCGGGCAGAAGTCTCGGTCACAGCATGATATCTTCATTGGTATCAGTAAGTTCTTAACATTGTACTTTTATGATTCGTGCCTGCTGTACACATGTACATTAACTACCAACCCAGGGACCAGTGTGCACTATAAAAATTAATAGTATAAATTTAGTGCAAAATTTTATGCTTGGGCAGTTCAGATATTGAGAATTTAGATTAAGGTGGGTTTAGATTGCTATGGTTACTGTGTATAAGAAATCTAGAAATAATTAATATCTTAATAAAAATGGGAGTGTAAGAATGTTGATTTAGATCAGGGGTCAGCAAAGTCCGGCCTTTAGGCCAGATACGGCCTAGCTAGTATTCCAGTCTGGCCTAATGCTCCCCTAGTTATTTATTATTGGATCTGGCCAAATTGAATTGTTGCGGTTTTGTTCCCCTTCATTACTGCTGGTTGCAGCTCAAGCTGTGACCCATGCTTACTTTTAGAACTGATGTCAGGGTCTTTGAATGAAAGGTCTTTTCATACTCTTTTGACTGAGGTATGGGGTTAATGTACTCATGACATGTGGGACAAATGCAATCCAATCAAATGCAAACTATCTAAATCACTCATTCTTTCAACAAAGGCTTCCAGCATGTATTGAGTGTGCTTCTCTAGGCAAATTCCAAAGTGAAATTGGTAAGTTTACACTAAATTTAATACTGCATTATTGATTTAGATAAGTACTTTAGTTGCTATTCTTTAAAGGGGTTATACTTATAGTTTTATTATGTAGTTTAATATGATTAAAAGTTTGTTTCCATCATTTTTCATAGTAGTGAGTCTGTCACATGCTTGTGCATTTGAACCGGGAACGAACATTCATATCACAATTGACATAAAATGTAGAAAATATACTAAGTATGCTAATATACTAAATATACTAAAGACAGACGAATTACATACTTTGCAGTGCTATTCTTTCACTTTAATTTTATAGACAGATGTTTGATGTGACTTCGTTCTTCATAAATCGATGTTGAATTAGGTCACTACAAAATCAAGGAAGATTATAAGTATTTACATAACATTGCAAAGATGCTCCTTTCACTTCTAACTTTGACGTTCCACAGTTTTACTTGTCTCAAGTTGTCTCTTTAAATAATTAGGCCTATTTAACATTTCAACAATCTAACTATAGTTTATTTTAAAAAAGTGAGAAAGCGGAAATTATTTTAATTGTACAACTACAAGCACTGGCTTAGTTAAAGTTCAACATTAGTGTATGCACTGTAGGTAAGACTGGCCTAATCAATCCACATAGATCATTTTTTTCACATTTTTTTCTAACTTTTCTCTATCCCTACCCCTTGAAGTTGTACACTGTACATTGTACAGTGTCTTCTTTTTATTACACATTAAATTGCACAAAATAAAGTTCAAGCCTAGTAATGGTGTACTTTTGACCATTTTTTAATGAAGAAACTTGCAGATTATTTACCAACTTTTGTTTAAAATTCATTTTTAAAATGTGTACAGAATAAACCAAACCAAACTTCATATCATAGCAGCAGATGCAGCATTTAATTATCTTTATTTTGATACCAAATATATATATGTGTGTGGCACACAAGCCAAGATAAGAAACACTGTATACGAAAATACATATTCTGTCTTGTAAATCTGCTGGACAAAACTCGACATAGGTGAATAATTAGTCAAATTTTTATTCGATCCTTGTACTTTCCACATACAAGCAAGATATAACAAATTTACAATCAAGGTGCACTGCATCGTCTAGCAGGAGTCATTGTGTGCCAAATCAGCAGGCACGAACTGATGAAGGACTGTATGTCTGTTGTGGTGAAGTTATTGAATGCAGTGCTTGCTCATCCTCTCAACCACTGTATCTTCAAGCACGTGCGAAGCTGCAGAGGCTGAATACGGCAATTTGCTTTACCACACTGAAGTTCGCTGGCAATGTCTTGAGGCATGTCCTCACCCTCTGTCACAAGATCATTTCATTTGTCAGTGAGAGGGGCCTCAAAAGTTCTCTCACAAGGTTTGGCTCTGTCGGTTTGGCTTCCTCACTGATATCAGCTCTCACCTTAATGAACTTAACCTGAAGCTGCAAAGCCGTGACGTGCTCATCACGAACATGGAAGCCCATGTGCAGGCATTCGAAAAAAGCTGATTCTATGGGATAAACATCTATATAAGGGCGACTATGTCCATTTCCCTCACCCCACCCAGTGTGATGCAGCCCTCGTTGACACCGAAGAATGCATCAGTGTGCTGTCAACCCTGCAGAATGAACTCTCTTCATGCTTTACTGATGTTTGTTCTCATTTGCAAGAGTTCAAGATCATCCTCACTCCTTTTGACTTTCCCTAAAATGACGCCCCCCTCTGTGCACTTGAGTTGATTGAGCTGCAGGCTGCAGACATTCTCTTGTCCAAGTTTACTTCTTGCACTACTCTCATTGACTTCTACTGCCAGCTGCCACATGTTCAGTTTGCAATGTTGTTAGCCCATGCCAAGCATGTGATCGCAATGTTTGGCAGCACTTATTCATGCGAGCGGCTGTTCTCTAACTCTAAGATGAAGTTTTGTAAGAACAAGTTGCGCTCTCAGTCACTGACAATCACCTTAACGACATTCTGTTGCTAGACTCATCACCATTAGAACCTGATATTGTATCTTTCTCTAAGAACATGCAACATCAATTTTCCCATCATCATACTGTATTTTTGAAACTTTTCCTTGGATATCTTGTTTCTACTGGCCTTGTGTGCCTTCTTGACATTATGAAATGGCCTAGGTAGTCCGAAAAGTTTGCCGACCTCTGATTTAGATGAATGAATGCAGAAATGCTAATACTTTTGGTCATACTCAGATACTGTGATTTTTCTTTGAAAGTACATTAACATAGTTTCTTGATTATGTCATAGGTGATTGATTGTAGACGGACTTGGTTTTATATTTCTAGCAATTAACTCAGTAACTGAGATGGAAATGTGTTCCTTCAGATGCTATTTTACAACAGAAAAAACCTTAGTAATTATCTAATTTATTCTACAGATGTAAGTTATGTGTAAGCCAGTTGTCGCTAGCCGGTTGTATCTAGCCAGTTGTTGCAAACCTCTTGTCATCCGCCCACCTGTCGGGCCACCAATTATTTTCCTGCAGAATTAACACTTTCTGTTTCAGAACAACAAATCCTGGTAGCATCCTGTCAATCAAAAGTTTTACAGTTGTGCATACAGTATTGACAGCTTTATAAGCTGATATCAGTTAACTGTTCAAAGAAATAGAACAAGTTACATAAAATTAAATAATAATTAATATATTACACATTTAATAATTTCTGTATTTTAAAGGGCGGTAAAGAAGATTGTGAATACAATCAGCTCGAGTCATGATGACTGTTAGTGAGTGCAGTTTGGCACGACATCAGACACATGACATTATTTTGTCACTAAGCCACAATCAATAATTAGTTGTTAGCTATTTAAATAAAATATATTATGATCACTTTATGGAGAATCATTTTCCTCCCTCTTGTTGTTTTTGATGCTGCCTGTTGAGGATCTAGACTGTCTTTATAAACAGTCTAGTTCTGGCTAAACAGAATACTTTAAATGGTATTTGGTGATAATCTTTAATAGTCATTTATCATGATAATGTCACTTATGAGACTGAAAGAATCCTTTCCAGTTTGCAAGATGGTTTGTCATGCATTGTATGTAATGTACAGCTGCTATATGCTACTTTTAGAATGAGATAATGCTTGGTTATCATAAACTTTTTATAAATGATTTATCTGTAAACAGAATCTTGTATCAGCCTCTACATTTCAGATGTATTCTAAAGTTTAGTTCAAATATTGAAAATCTTTAAATGCCTGACATATTCACAGCCACTGAAAAAACTATTCAAGTGATGTAATTTTTAAATCTTACCATGCATCTCATCTTCTTGCATTTACATGGGTTTCCCCCCTTGTATTCATAGGAATCCAATGAGATGGAATCCAGTGGGACAGAAGATGCTGGCGGTTCTGATGCCGTTTCATCTATGGCCATTCTCCAGCAGTACACAGATAGGTTGTTGCAATCACAGTTAACATCTCACTTGGCCTCTCCACAAACAGGCACAGATGATGAAACGCCAACCAAAAAACCAAGACTGTCAGAAACAGAGGGTCGTCTGGAAAGTGAAGTGAGCTTGTTGTGGTCCAGGAAAGACATGACGCAGAAAGCGGAATACCAGTTCTTAGAAACTGATCCCTTTATGGACTTTGCTGAAATGTCCCGACACTTTCCCAATATGCAGCAGCGAACATTTTACCGTTGGAAACGTCGCATTAAAGATCAGTTCATGTTTGTAGAGCAGCGTCCAGGTTTGACATACGCTCAGTTTGCTACTTGCTTTCCCCAGGTCAGAGAAAATGTCTTCTTGCACTGGCATGGCCTTATAGCTCGAGGCCATAGATTTTTGGCTGAACCTGCAAATGGTAGCTCTCTGGGGACAGTTGTAAGTGGATCGTGGGCTCCTGAGCCTAGTCATTCATCAGGAACCCATTTTGAGGATGCTAAGGTAATCGATGGAAGCATTAGCACTGAAGACCACGCAGCACAGTATATATTTCTGCAGAAGAACCTGGGTCTTGACTTAGACCAATTCACTCATGTAAGAAAAAATAATTCTTTTTAGATGTGTTCATCTGTTTTCATAGTAACTTTCTTTTAATCCTGTGTTTTGTAGCGCAGGGTTAAAGCTCTGTAATCTATAATTTTAAAATACAAAATGGAGTTAATATCTAAGACATCCAAAACATCTAGGGCAAATTTACCAAAACACAACTTTAAGTAAACAAGCCCTTATATTTTTTTCCAGGCTGAGCTGTCAGACTGCTTTATATTTAACCCAGTTTTCAATTTTAGTCATATATTTCTCTCTGTTATATTGTATTTAACCTAATTTTGGTTTTCAAGAAAAGGTTTAAGTAATATATAATTTTCTGCCTTAGAGTTTTTTCCTTAAATAGAATTACTCCAAAGTGACTGAAGTATAGAAATGATTTTTGTATTTGTTTTTACAACATAAAATAGGTGTATCCAGGAGTATCAAGGGAGCTGTTTTATGCATGGAAGAAACAGATCTTAATTGATTTTTTAAAACTTCAAGCTAATCCACAGGTGGGATGTTTTTCTTACTAATTAGCACTTATTTTTTTATTTTTATTTTTTGCATCTATACACATGAATGTGAATTTTGGTTGTTTTCTTTCAACATTTGTGTGTGTGTGTGTGTGTGTGTGTATGCATGCATGCATATGACTATGAGAGAATCTGGTTGCTATCTCCAGAAAATAGGATCCATGACAGAAAACATGAACGCATGCATGCACACACACACACACCATTCTTCTTTTCACAGTTTATAATTTCATATAGGGGTATCTGACGACATTCAGCATTCACTTGTTAATAATTCTGTTCACATTTTAATTATTTATTTATTGTAAAATTATGAAATATAACTACAAGCAGCTCACATATTTGAAGTAAGATAGATATATTTAATTTTAAAATTCAAGATTTATATAAATGATATTTTTTTGGAATTTCTTTATTGATTTCTTTGATTTTCTCACTTGTACTACATCTTGTGTTTTCATTGATGTGAGTAAGATGAGGTACATCTATCTATCCTGCTGTATCAAGAATAATTGAGTTAAACTAAAATGTTGATATTTATGACTATGATGACAAATTTAATCAGATTGAGAGTGTTATAATTAGAATGTTTGAAATTTGTTCATGCTGCTGTTTGCCAGAAAGTGATAAAAATAATACACAATGTTAAAACGGTGAATCACCTTGTTTCAACAGATTTCTTATCAGGAGTTTCGTAAGCAAGCTTCTGTAACACATGATGTGTTTACATTTTGGAAGTCTCAGGTTACTCCTCACAATCCTGTGACGTCATCTACTCCAACAACTACATCTCTCCCAGCTCCAAAAGTCAGTACCACATGCTCACCGCTTCCACCTGTTAGTCTGCTGGCTGGAAGCACCAGCAGCAAGATTGGGGCAGATTTGGCAGCATGGTATGGGAGTTATGCACCTTTAATCGGTCAGCTGGGTTTACCATTTTGGCCCCCCCTAAATTTAATGTCTGGACAATCTCATCCACATTCTGCCAACAATATGAACGTAACTGGGTCTGTAGAAGATGATATCACTTTTGAACGCAGTGTTCATCCTGAGAAAGATAACCATGTTGACAGAAATGAACAAGCACAAAAGGATGATCAGGGAAAAGAGAGTGAGAAAAATGCTGGCGGTGCTCGACACCAGTCCGAATCCATAATATCTGATGGTGTGTCTGGTCCCCGTGGAAGGCGCCAGGCATTGAAACCAGAACACTACTACTACCTGCAACATCCAGACATCAGCCACGCAGCTCTCTCTCGTCTTTTTCCATGTGTTTCGGTTCAGCGCTATGGTCGCTGGAGACGAAAGGTAAGTCGATTTTAGAACTTACATCTGTGCTTTGTTTTGGTATTTTAATGCCTTCACTGAAGTGCTTATACACATGTATGTATGTCCTTCATATTTTTAGTGGGGTGAAAAATTAGACTGGTTTCACTATTTAACAGTAATATTTTTTTTAAATGTCAAATGCTATAGGTTACCAACATCATAACTCAATATTTTATGTGCTATAAGTTTGCTTTATTTTTCATTTATAGTAGCATTTATTATTAATTTTGTTTTTTTATTGACCAAAAATAATTATTTGTTTGCTCTTCCTGGAAATTAATCTGATTCCCTAGAAACTGCAATGCAAGTTCGTATTAATTTTCCTTATAAAACTAATCTAATCAAATTTTATCGAGAATTATAAAATAAACACAAAGTGTTGATAAAATACAAATTATAACCATAAAATTTTGAGCTCACACTACCACTTATATGAGAAAATTCTGGCAATTTCAATATAATATAAGATAGAAAATATAAACAAAATGGAGCCAGATGAGAAAGGTTATTAAAAATTATAGATTTATAAGAACAGTCTAATTTGATGGTAGCAGATACTGAATGTGAGAGTTTTTTTTTATTTTTTATATCTCTTTATTTATTTATGTTGAGACCTTGTAATTTGTTGTGTTTGCTATTTTATTTCATTCAGAATTATTTCTCATTGTCTTTGCAAGGTGGCTTCTGCATTGGCCTTGCTTCATCGAGAACCACACTGTACGGATGAGCAGTTTGCATTACACTTTCCTAATATCCCGGAAGAAATTCTTGGCAGTTGGCGGGAACGAGTGAAGCAGGGAGGAGGGCTGCACTCAACGGGTGGCCAAGATGTTGGTGCTGATCTCCACTCCCAGTCTAGCAGAACTACCACGCCAACACCTGTCAGTCCAGCCCCTAGTGGCCGCCACTCACGTGATTCAAGCCTTAGCACTGATGCTCCTGTTGATGAGACACCAAATTTTTTGTTAGAAGGTGTTAAAGCAAGTGCCAGTGAAAAGGCAAAAATTCAGAGCTCAGGGTCAGGTTTAAGTGAAACATCAATGTCAAGGCCATCTCTTTCACTGAGAAAACATTTCAGACCAAACAGGGAAGAGTTTCAGTTTGTGCAACGTTTCCCTAATGTGGATTTTGCAACTTTTACCTCCATATTTCCATCCATTTCTGTCCGTACATACTACCGTTGGCGTCGACAAGTACGTGATGGTATGGACCTGCTACGCACCAACCCATCTATTCCTTTTGCAGACTTTCAAAAGGTTGTGCCTGAAATCACAGAGGAATTGTTTGAAATGTGGTGTACTATGGTTCGGGAGGAAACCATTGCTGGTACATCCACTTCTCAGCCCCCAGTTACATCGGCATCAACTTCTGATAACAAAGATCTCATTGTCGGATTTGGGGATGTGCCTGGGGACTCAACTGTACATCCATGTTCACCAAGCAGCGATACTGAATTATCAGATGTGGAGGTGGTTGAACTGGAAGGTCAGCATAGACCTGAACAGCATGTATTGCATCTTAATCCATATATGGACTTCGAGGAATTTAGTTGTACCTATCCAAATATACCTCTGCGCACTTTTTACCGCTGGAAGCAGGAAGTGCGACAGGTAATGGAATACATGCATGATCACTCTGATGTCCGTTATGAAGATATTGCATCAGTCCTTCCAGATGTCTCAAAAGAAGCTTTCTGCAAATGGCGAGACCTTGTGACCCTAAAAGCCCATGAAGATAAGCACAAACTGAACCACAGCACAAGTGACACTGCAGGAACTGACGACACTTTGATCACAGCTTCACAGCTTTCTCCAACAAGATCCCGCACATATTCAATGCGTGACACATTACTCAGTTTATCGCAGAGCATACAGGAGACCAGGCCTGCTGATGTGGCTTTTGAAACAAGACACCAACGTGTTGATGTAAGCGAACCACGCAGAATCAGTGAGCAAGTGGCTGAGATATTGAGTTTTGAAGAGGAGGAAGGTGGTGTTGGGAGGGGCAGAAGACAGGTCCGTGAAGAGTTTATTCACGTGATGTTAAACCCTACTATGGACTATTCGCAGTTTGCCATACAGTTTGGAACTGTGTCACAGCGAACATTTTACCGCTGGCGTCGTCACATCCGAGAATGGAGGGCAGTTATTGGCAACAATCCAAACATAAGTTATGAATCTTTTGTGCGCACTGCACGCGATGTGCCAGAGACAGTGTTTAATGCATGGCGTGAGATGGAGGTTGGATCTAGATCAGACCAAGGACACAGAGATACAATCCAGCAAGGCATGATTTCTGCATCAACTGCCCAGCATTATAACGCTTTAGATGTGTCGGAGGTAATCGGGGATACTGAGAAAGGCTCAGTAGGCATGGAGTCAGTAAGTGATGTAGGTGCTGTTAATGGTGGAGATGAAGGGCATATTGTTGCATACAACCACTTTTTGCGGAACCCAACTCTTGCTTATGAGGAACTTGCATCACAGTTCCCACTTGTCTCTCCTTCAATCTTTCAACAGTGGAAGAAAAGTGCTGAGATGAAGCTTGAGTACATTCGTAGCATTCGCAGCACCAATTTTGCTGATTTTAACAGTCTGTTTCCAGATGTTCCTGAAGATATTTTTCACATATGGAAAGCCATTGTGCTCAAAGAACCACAACCTCATGACAATTTTCTGTTTCTTGGCAGAACTGATCGTCAGTTTACTCATACACCTGTTCATAATCAGAGCTCATTATCGTCCAGCACAATCCGATCGAACACTTCTCACTTCAAACATCAGGACAGTGATATTGGCGGTGACAGTGCCAGTCCCCGAAATTCTCCTTCTGTTTCAAGATCAGCAAGGTCACAAAAGAACACTCGCTCTCCCAGGCAGGGCATGAGTAGTGATAGGCGAGAATCATCTGCATCAAAGGATGAACATAGCAAGTATGAACCAGTAGTTACAGTCAAATCTGAGTTGCCCAGTACTCCTTTACCCTCTTTCACAGAAACTGTTTCTAATCTCAGTCGTCTAAGTGCCATGTTGCATCACCACATATCACCAAGGCCTGTCGACCAGACTGCTACTTTGCTGAGCCCACCTGCCCCTCCTGTCCGTCCGTATACAGCATCAAGTCCTGTTGTTACGCAAGGGCTAGGAGGCAGTTTTTCTACTGCATTAGCAGACATTGTTGGCTGTAATTTGTCTGGGAATGGTTCTAGTCTAAATAATCCACACTTTCAAGATAGTCATACCTATCTTGTTACAAACCCTCAGTTGTCAGAGGAAGTATTGGGCGCAGTTAGTGCTTGTGGACAAGACTCAAATCCTGATCAAATTTTGGCTGGTTCAACACGCACTGAAAGTAACACAGATGATGCTGCACATTTCTTGCAACGTCAGCGCAAAATTCACCGTCAAGAATACATGTTTTTAGAGCAAAATCCTGATGTTGATGTTCAGGAGTTTTTACGCCTCTTTCCTGGTGTGTCATTACGCACATTCTATCGGTGGAAGCGTGAAATACGAGAGGATCACGAAGGAAAAAAAACTCCTAATTAACAACAGACAGTTATTGTTATATTAAAATGTTAGTGTGTTTTACCTGTTAGCATGTTCAAAAAAAATTAATGGACGTTTGTTTGGTGTGCTAGATCAAAGATATTCTGGTATTCGGGGTGCTTTTTATTCTCTGCAACTGCATTTATGTTAGTGTTTTATTAGATTACATCTTACATCACTTAGTACACATACCATTGCCAACAGATACTGATTTTACTTACTTTCTGTTTTAACTATGATTAGTACTACAAGCATAAAAAGGAATTATTGACTAGACCATTTCTGTGTCAGCCATCACTATATATTATTGTATGAGCTTTCAAGAATAATTAGAGGAAGCCATCATCATTAGAACACATGAAAAAGAAAACAACACACACACAATAGCAGTGCATCATTTTCAGTTTTGATTGTAGAATTATTAAATTTGAAACTTGAATATCAGATTTCTTCAGGATACTTTTTTTTGCTTAGTGTTACAACTTCATTGTTAATGTAAGTTAGCCTAAGTAAGTAATAACTAATCATACTTTCATCATGTGCACAAGCACTTTATAATTTTATATGCAAATATGTGATAACAATTAATATGTATTACTGGTGAATAGTTAAATGTGCACTAAAATTGTCTGACCCTATTAATTCCATATTAGGCATTATGTTGAATTGAAGAAGCAAAATTTCCATATAAGAAATGTCTAATAGTGTTATTAGTGAATCAGTACAAAAGAGACTAATCATATTGAAAAAAAAATAGGTGCAAAATGATCTCTCACATCAGTCAGTAATTTCACAGACTGGACATTCTCTTCCTAAGGTTGTGTTAAGCCTTGTTTTGGAATCTTGTTTTTTGTTAAATGTTTAATAATTGGGAACAGAAATTTGTCTCTCAGTGACTTTGTTTGCTGTTCTTAACTGTTTGCCACTCCAAAGCAGTGTATATTATCCACAAAAGTGATGTAATAATGTGAGTGGATGATGATTGTTTTACGAGGAAATAACACAAAATTATTTAGTTGCACTATTCAATTTTGTCCCATTTTTAACCCATAGCTTTTAGCAATTATTGCTATGGCATTGATTTAGGGCAAGTGAAAATATATTAAAAGTTTAACAACCAAGGTATTAAGAAATTATTTTATAGTGAATTTATATTTAACATTAATATGAAGATTAATTTTAAAAACATTTAATAAATAACATTTAATATTCTTGCAAGTTTAAACTATGTATTTTTTAAATTTTAAATCCATTGTTTTAGTGTTGAAATCACATCATCTAACATTAAATACAATTGATTTTAGATTTTAAATAAAGAAGTTAATTCTTTTAATGAATGGGAAAATTATAAACTAGATTTTACAAAAGTTATAAAACTTATATTAGACAGTATTATCTTGTTTTAATATAGATATTGTCTAGTCATATTACTTAAAAAGAGAATACCTCAGAAACTTAAACAATTAATTTTTCTTTAATCTGTTTTTCATGAATTTTGTTTGCATAAACTCTTGGTAAATTAGTAATCAAACAAAATTGTAGTATCATTAATAAACATGCAAAAATGCTTTCATTTTGTTGTGGAAAGCCCAAAATGAAAATTTATCAATTGGCAGAATACTCATATTTGTGCGCATGCATGCAAACTTTTGCTTAATCAAGAGGTGCTGAAAGTGATGAGTTGGGCAACAGTTAAAAACAATGAAGAAGTACCATAAAATATTGATGTATTTTATAGCTGTATTTACTCTGAAAGCAGGATGACGGAAGTTTTCTTTTTTCCCCTCTTTGAGTATTGCTGTTATATTTTATTCACCACTTAATGATAGCCAGTGCTATTGGAACTTGAGACAAATGTTTATTTCATAAATTGAATTCATGTTTCATGGATCTTGAACACACATTACATTCATGAATTTCTGCCAGGCAGTTTCTCTTGCTATCTTGTGGACTCTTGCAGTGATCAAGAAGCCTTCTAGCAACAAAGAAATTTCAATTTGCTTGTGTGGAGAATTATTCACAATGTGGGATAGAATCATTTAGTGGGTAAAAAGCAATGATTTACGTGAAATTGTTATCTGTTTCTATTTTTCGACAGAATGCTCTAGAATTAGTTCTAGTGAAGGTCTACCCACTGCTCAGGCAGAACTCAGGTCCATGAGATTATCTGTTGACTTTATATGCTGGTTCAACATATTTTATCATGTCAACATGACCATGATCTGTTGACTTTATATGCTGGTTCAACATATTTTATCATGTCAACATGACCATGCACATCACAACTAATAATTATGGTTTCTGCATCCTAAACATGTCTCAAAAAAAGCATGTTGACCCAGATTCATTTTTACTTTTCTATAAACCACTACTTCAGATTTGACTAAGTAAGAAATAATATACCATCTTAAACACCTTTTCCCCCACCCTCCCCCCAAACATACACACCATTATTTCCTTATTTTTAAGACAATCCATAAATCAAAATAAAGGGAGATAAATATGAAGATTAATTGCCTGACACATGAAGTTCACTGTATCTTTCATACTACATTATTACTTTTGAGTGATCAGCATAATAAATATGATTGTGTAAATAATTTTTTTAAAGATAATTTTAAATAAGGTTGATATTTCGATATTTACACACTGAGAATAAAATGTAATATGTAGATGGATTAATGAACATAATTATTTTTTTTTGATATTTTTTTTAATGTAGGTCAGTGTTTGGTAATTTTGTCAAAATTTAAAGAAAAGCACACAGAAGATTCCTATTAAAAGACAGATAATAGCAGTAAAAGAAACCCTTACACTTTCCTCCCATTTTGATATGTTAAATAATTTAAACAAATGGTAACAGTTGATGTTTAAGTGTAATATTATATCTACTGATTAGCTCTTGTCTTCAGAATTTGTTCTTAGCTAATCTTCAACTTGTGATTCAAAATATATTAGCATGTGTGTGTGTGTGCGAGAGAGAGACTCAGAGAGAGAGAGGAATTGCATTTGCTAATGAACAGAGAACTGCTTACCCACTTCCACCACTCCCCACCCTCAATATTGTGATACTAATTCTTTCCTCTCATAAAATGTCCACATGTAAAATAAAAATTAAAAAAGAAGTCATTGTTTTGTTTATTTGTTTTTTTCCTCCTCTATAAATAAGCAAGCAAAATTAATATAATAACTTGTAAAGATCGAGTAAACAGGAATTTAGGTCAAACTTGTCAATAGCTTGCTATTTGATTAAAATAGTAACAAATTTCAGTCTTAGTCTCAATTGATTAAAAGCATATTGTAAGATTTTTGATGTACTGATGTACACAAACAAGCTTGATGATGACAAAATTTGCACAGCTACTCTTTTTACTGAAGTTACATTTATCAGTGTTTCTACATATCTTAACTGCAAGTAAACAAAGAAAACGCTTTAACCTGTTTTGACCCAGGTCATTCATTTAGCCACTCTACATTTTAATTTAGCAATCTTGCTCATCATCCAGAAATTTATATTAATTTCACTTCAAATCAGCAATCCATATGAAATTTATTGGCTGCATAAAAATTCTTGAAAAATAAGAGTATGGTAATGTATTTCAGTTACAAATTATTATTTTAAATTTTTCTTTAAATATGTATGATGTAGATTCCTGTTTCACTTGGTCTTTGAAGTGGCAAGCAACATTTTAAAAGATTCTGTTTAAAGGATCTCTGATAATTATATTGTACAGGTACAAATTTTACACTCATTCTTCTCCCCTTTGCTTGCTTTTTATTCAGACTGATTTCCCAGTTGTAAATGGCATCTCCATGATACATTTTCATCTATGCACATTAAGATATTATTACTCTTCTGATTTATAATTGTTTCTTTTTAAGTATTGTTTTAATGTGCTACTAATGTGATTGAATATGTATAGTGAGCCATATGCTAATATGAATGTGTGCTTGTATGAATTAACTTTATGGGCAAATAATAAAATGTAAACTTTAGAAAATATTTATTCTATGCAACATTTCATTTATTTTTAGTTAGAACACAAAATGCATATTGATCTGTGTATTTAAAAAAAAACTAAAGTACTTATACTTTTTCCTTAAATAAATTTTAATTTGATTTTTGCAATAACGAGAATTGTAGTATGTTTACATTGGGATTTGGGACTTGGTAATGATGTTTGTCAAGAATTTCTTTTGGTTCCATATGACTAGGAACATTAATCAGTCATGGAATAATAATGCAAGATGTGCCTTCAACAACAAAAAAAAGTTTATTTTTGTTTCTTGTTCAATGAGGTAATCTTTTTTTCTTGTCTTAACTTAGTTCCTCATTATCTTGCCTCATTGCTAGAATTTTCTTTGTGAATATATTGTCCTTTCTCTTTTGTTTGATGACATGGTTGTTGTTTATGGTTATATACCACCTCCAACCCCTTGAGAGAAATTAAATAAATAAAAAGAGGGTGTGAAAGAGTACAGTGTATGTGTGTTATTTTATTCCCCTCTCAACAGTTCCATGCAAACACAAATGGTCTCTCTCTCATGCACCATACTAATACCAGCGCATATATCAGAGACAATAATAGCAACATATATAAAAGCTTAGATTTTATCAATTTTTTTTTTATTCACTCCTCATCTTCAGTAATAAGTGTGAATAAAATTGTTAGTTTGTGTATTTCACTGGTAATGCTATCAGCCATTTGTCTGCTTTTTTTTCCCCATTCCCATGCATCTATAGTTCTTTTGTTTCTATCGTAGTCTTCAAATTACTTAGTATATTTCATTTTTGACCTCAAAGAGAAGATAGCCAGTTACATAGAAACAAACAACAACAAAAATTAAGCAAAGACAAACTCAACAGCAGACAAACACTTTAGAAAAATCTCAATAAATTTTCATTTAGAACTTGAAAAATTTGCTGAATTTATGTTAAATAAGATATTTTCAACTCTTAGTAAACAGTCTATCTTCATGTTTAAATGTCAATGATTGTGAGTTATGATAACACATAATGGTTGTTTACTTTTAAAAATGCTCTTAGTACTTAGAACTTAGAAACCTTCCAAAATGTATTTCTCTAGGTGAGGAAGGTTAATTTAAAAATAAAATAAAATATTATGTTTGAAATTAAGGGATACCTTTAGTTTTAAAAGAACTGTCAGCAAAATCAGAATAGCACATTAACAGTGATTCAGTAATAGAAATATTATATATATAACAGTTTATTAAACTGATTAATGCAACTTTAACAAAAAAAAAAGAGTTTGATATTCTCAATTTTTGATATTGGGACAGATTATTCACAGTGTTTTCTTGTATGCGTACAAAGAGATAATTTCTATTTCTTGTCCCACTATACACTCTCCCTCTTTAAAATAAAATGTTATGGGATTTGCTTGCTTGTCCTAAAAATTCTTTTTAAAATCCACCCAGAATTCTTGGGATCTCAAATCTGATTGCTGACTAAACAAAATGAGGTGTTGTTAAGTTTACCTCTAAAGGGTTAGAAATAATAACAGAATGATTTAGTGTAATACAAAATGTAATTGTAATATTTGGACCTAGACTACATAACTCATAAATTAGATTCATCATCATTAGAAGTTCGTTCGTAGTTTTTTTGGTTTTTTTTTTTTGGGGGGGGGGCTTTCGGCTTTCGCGCTGATCATTAGATGTCCTGGAAATTAGTACTTATGTATATGTCCCACTCAAATGTCTAAATTAATATTATAAGTTGCTTAGTTTTAAAAAATGAATAATGTAAGCATGGTATCTGTGATGCTTGTTTTTATTTGTGGGTATGTTTGAAGTCACTGAGCTAAGCTACCGTCTCTTTAAAAGAAAAAAAAAGTCAATCCAGGTAGTCTGCAAGTTATAGCAGAAGAGAAAGAAAAAAAAAGACTCTAATCAATTCATTCGAACACTAAGCCTTTTGATAAAATCACTTCTCTTGAGATTTCCTGTGTGGTTTAAATTCTGCATGAAGTTGTGGTATATAAAAGATATAACTTCAGTAAACCTCATGTGGTACAAAAACATAACTTCAGTAGACCTCAAACAAATAGCAGAGGCAGGTAGTTGTAACATTCTTGACAGTTGAACAATAAATCAAGAAAACTATCAAAGTCTGCATTAAAAAAGTATGTTTCGTAAATATAATTAAATTTGTTTCCGTTAAGTACTCCAGCAGATGTGAAGATAATGACGGGGGATAATTGTGTTTGTGAAATCCTACAACACCACCACCATAACCTTTTACAAAATGAGATCATACAGTTGTCTCAAGTGTCACTGACTGTCAGTTCTCGAGGAAGGTAGAGCACTGTTGCAATCGGGTTAACTCTTCCTGCACAGTAAAAGCAAAAGAGGCATGTATATTAAGCAATATTTTAGGATAGGGGCACACCATCGTAAATATACAGTGTGATCTGTAATGTTCTAGAGGCCACTGCCTACGACCTTAAGATTGTGCCAGTGGGTTTAAGTTTGAAATGAATAATCAATGTATTGATATGCACCCGTAGTTGTAACATTACAAAACTGTCAATGTCTACCCGTAGTTGTAACATTACTAATACATTCACTGTCAATGACTGTCAAATACCTGTAATTGTAACATTGCTTATACTGTCACTGTCAATATGTACCCCTAGTTGTAACATTACTAACACTGTCAATGTCTACCCGTAGTTGTAACATTACTAATACATTCACTGTCAACGACTACCTGTAATTTGTAATATTGTTGCTGTCGGTGAGTACATGTAGTTGTAACCTTACAAATATTGTCAATGTCTACCCGTAATTGTCTAACATTACTAACCCTGTCTATGCTTACCCGTAATTGTTACATTGCTAATATTGTCAATATCTACCCGTATTTGTAACATTGCTAATACTGTCAGTGTCAATGCCTACCTGTAATTTTAATATTGTTGCCGTCGGTGACTACCCGTAATTGTAACATTACTTGTCACTGTCTTTGACTACCCGTAATGAAATCGATCACCCTAGGCTGAAAAACAAACAAGACACACTTACCGACACAAGTACATAAAAGATAAAATAAAACATATGTAAAAAAAAAAAAAGACACCAACCAACCAAACAAACAAACAAAACCTGCGCTATGGTGATTATTAACAAAAGTGCAGCAGGGTCCATCTTGCAGTCGTCGACCATTGATTCTCCATGCTTAAGAGACGTGTGTGGCAATGCTTGGTCACTTTTGACGAGAGTCGCGCCAGTCGTCAGCACGGTGTCAGGAAGCGTCTTTCTCTTTCCTGGCCCGCCCCAACCCGCCCCACCCCAGCCAAGAGTTTGCGCCCACTGCGCACTCGCCAGCCAAAGAGTTACCAGAGAGAGTGTCACGTAAAAGACAGCAGCGGGACTCATGTTGCCCTTCTGCAAAAGAACAATGTGCCTGCTTAATCAGGAAACATCAACGCTAAATTAAACAATTTATTTATTAGGAATTAATTTTCAGTGCAGCAGTTCAGAACAAGGATGTGTATGCGTCCTTGTTCAGAACTGCACTGTTCGTTTAGGAAATATGAAAATTGTGTATGTGTTGACATCGTTTTTGTCGTCGTGTATTTACGTCATTTGTTTTTGGTGGTGGTGATTGCGTGTGTATGTAAGTATGTGTAACATTTTATTTTGTACAATTAATTATTGGGGTGGCGGTAGTTTGTCAATTTTTTTCTTGTATTAATTGTACAGTGTCATTCGGAAAAAATAATTTTAATTTGTACATTCAGGTCAGTGTAGCTATTTTGGGGGAGGTTGTTGTTTTGTGTGATTAATTAAACAGGAGCCGCCGTTATTTTGTTCGAGGAGAGAGAGATTTCTTTGTCCATATTTAGTGTGTACTGATTGTAGGCCTATACTAATTACATAAATGTCGCTGCTTTAGTGGTTATTTATCTCTTTGGCGCTTGAGCGTGTGTTTTGGTTGGACATAATTTTAGTTTGTGCATTCGTTAGATCAATGTCGCTGTTTGGGTAGGGGTGGAGAATCCCTTCTTAAATCGTGTATACTCAGAATTAGAATGATATTCATGGGCATTCATCACCCCTTCGATTCCTAAAGCTACGGCACTACGCGTACTGGAGCCAATCGCAGATCGCGACTCATACACCAATGAAATAACAAGTTCCAAATAGAATTAGTAAATGTTTGCAAAATATAAAGTAAAATCATTGGTTAACCGGATGTGACATGAGATCCACACTTATTTATCATGACATCACTACGATAGGGATACTGCGACATAAGATTTCTGTTGTATACAAACTGTGCTCACATTCATTCAAAATGTCGACACAAAAGGGTCTTTCGTTTCTAAATATGAAATTACACTGTAAACTTTACTTAAAGTTTCAAATCTATCTATCTATCTATCTATCTATCTATCTATCTATCTATCTATCTATCTATCTATCTATCTATCTATCTATCTATCTATCTATCTATCTATCTATCTATCTATCTATCTATCTATCTATCTATCTACCTACCTACCTATCTATCTATCTATTCTACATAATTGTGTCCATCCATTACTGAAGATAGCATGTTTATAAACAAGAGAGACATAAAATCTCATCTTGTAAACAAGATACGTATTATGTTCACTAATAACACGCATACATTTAGAAACGCTACGAATACATAGTCCACACTTAGAGATGCTACGAATACATAGTCCACACTTAGAGATGCTACGAATACATAGTCCACACTTAGAGATGCTACGAATACATAGTCCACACTTAGAGATGCTACGAATACATAGTCCACACTCAGAGATGCTACGAATACATAGTCCACACTTAGAGATGCTATGAATACATAGTCCACACTTAGAGATGCTACGAATACATAGTACACACTCAGAGATGCTACGAATACATAGTCCACATTTAGAAATGCTACGAATACAGAGTCCATACTCAGAGATGCACGTTCGTAAACATTGAGAAAACCCGTTTATAATAAATGAAATCAGACATTCTACAAGACACATTTAGAGACATGAGTACATTACCCACCGCTGACCACAGTGAAATACATGTAATCAGACATTCTAAAAGATATGAGTATATTACTCACCGCAGACCACAGTGAAATACATGTAATCAGACATTCTAAAAGATATGAGTACATTACTCACCCCTGACCACAGTGAGTGATGCATATCCAGAATAATACATTGAAAGATACTCGTGAATGCACATACATAATTACGGATTCAAAGTGGCAAGATGAGACACAAAAAACACCAACAACAAGCCCCAAACCCGAAATTCTGAAAACAGAAAATCGTAGAAGCTATATATTTTACACATTGGACCGAAAGTGTACGTAACGGTCTTAATTAATGAGTAAATACATAAGTCTGAAAACAGGTAAATTAAATTCACGCTATAGAAATGCAAGCGCAGTATTAAAAGAAAGCAAATGCATGTCAAACTCACATCACATCCGGTTCAAGTACTTGCCTTGGGGTGTTTTTCTCTCCAACGATCTTCTGGGACGCTGCTACACTATAGATGGCAGTGGATAGGCAGGGTCTCTGGAGATCTCAGAGGTAGGTAGACCTTTAAATATTCTCTCTTAACACCAACCCTCATTCCACCCCTACCTACCCCGAACAGATTCCCACCTTCACACGTTTTTCTTTCTGCTCTTCCTCCCTGACTCTGGTCATTGACTCTCTGCTGTGAATTAGTATTGTTAGAGCCTCATAAATAACGAATTAGGCAGGTGGCCAGTATCGTCTATCAAATTAGTCGCCAACTTCCCGGAAACGCGCACTTATTTTAGGGGATTTTAAAAGTTGTACTTCTTTATTTGTTCACGTTAAATTTAGTTATCATTCATTTTTAAATTGTTCTTTTCAGTTTAAAGCAATGCACTTAAATTTGTTGTGTTGGTGGTTGAATACGTTTTGGGCCTCACTTAACGATTGATGTTTCTTTTTTTTTTCTTTCCATATTGTTGCTGAGGCCGGGAAACGATAACAAAAATCATTTTAATAAATACAATAAATGACCTTGAAATTCCAAAACTCACCCGCTTTTTCTGCAAACATTTTGCAAGCATGTGTAAGTCCCCTCTCCCCATCCAACACTCATGTACATTGAAAAACTATTATCTTAAACCATAGACCTGACGATAAGTTAGCAGTTAATCGTAAGCAGAGCTTCAGCTATACTCATGTATCCCCATTGTCTCAATCCCCAATGAATTGAAACTGCGTTAATTTTTTCGCTCTGCAAGACTTAAAATGACACAAGAATCTTGCCACAAGCCTAGTATGAAATTTTTTTTATACAGAACCAGCTATCAGGTGTTGCAAAAACAGTTATGTAAGAATAATTCC
This sequence comes from Sinotaia quadrata, assembly GCA_028829895.1. Taxonomy (NCBI): domain Eukaryota; kingdom Metazoa; phylum Mollusca; class Gastropoda; order Architaenioglossa; family Viviparidae; genus Sinotaia; species Sinotaia quadrata. The sequence goes on along the minus strand of CM054180.1, from coordinate 67,086,394 downwards.
AAACTTTTAGAGATGAAATATGCTGAAATTTAACACTGCCATAATTTGACTTTTGCAGAAAGGAGTTGTGCCTCTTTTTTCTTTGATGCTTTAGATCCACTTCAGACTTCAATGACTACTGTTTTCTACCAGATTTCATTGGTGTGTGAATCCAGCACTGATGTCGAACTTATCAGTAAACATTTAAGTTGATTCCTGTGAATTCCTTTTTAGAGCCAATATGGAGAAAATTGAGGCCTGAGTTTGGTCTCAAGAATTCATGAAAGTTTCCTGAACATTCTTTGTGGTGTGTTGAGTAGTGCACGTGAACATTCTAGAACAATCCACGTGGTGTGTTCGATAGTGCACGTGCAGTTCTGGACGATTCTCCACAGTGTGCTTTGTGAGAGCATTGAAGATTCTGCGGATGTGTGACTGGACGTGTGATTGGTCACGTTAGGGTTTAAATGTGATTCAGTCTTTTCTAGCATCTTTCTTACCCATTCCCTCCCACGTCACACATTTAGAGTTTATGGTTATTTTTTTTTTAAACTACACACACACACACACAAACTACACACACACACACAAACTACACACACACACACACAAACTAAACACACACACACACACACACACACACACGCATGCAATCTTGCGCACGTTCGTACTAATACATTTAATCGCACTTAAACTTACATGGAATGGAGAACTTTTGTCACTATTAGGCCTGCTATTGATACAAATTGCCCGTTTGTCAGATGGGCGAAACACATTAGTATTAGCAAAATCAATATCTAGAGTCCCATATCTTCTAATATGCAGCTCGTATCTGGCAAAGCTTTTAACAATAGAATCTTATTTATTGATTACTTTAATTATGCATCCAACGATGAGTCACTCTTCCTATGAACCTAGGATGAGTATCGCTTAAATACGGGCAGGAATACTCTGAGCGCCTCCTAAAAAGCTAGCATTTTTAGCGACATACTAAAATAATAGGTCAGAGATAAAGATTTGAACGTTTTTCTTTAAAGTAGGTCATGTCAGCATATTACTGTTGCATTCATTTGTGCAGAAATTAGGTGGATTATTTTTCCATTGGAGTTTAGTTTTAAATAAAAATAAAAGCCCCAGGTAGCTGTAGTTTTAAAAGCAAGTGCACATTGAAGCCAAATGCGACTGACAAATGCGAATAGAGTTAATATTTTCACTAAATAGTGTATCATTGTAACCGCGGACAGGTGTGTGTATCTTTTCACTATTACATATTAATGCACTTCTGTCTCTCCCCCTCTATCTATCTATCAAGGTTTAAAATTAAAATAAGACTGAAAATAAATTAGATCTGATGAGACAAAATAAGCACAACGTAAATTGTTTAGCTATACCCGGGAGTAGGATGGAAACAAGAGTATAGAATTTATTATTACTACTTGAATCTATTTATTTTTAAAAAAGTCTTTTGAGTCTCTGGCATAGTTTTAGTATATTTGATCTCTTTTAGTTTTTAATTTAATATTTTAATTTTCCAGATATTCGTGGGGTTTGACGTCGCCAATGTTGACCTTAACCGATTTGTCTCTGAAATCTGACATGAGTCTACGAGATAAAACAGCATCAGTTACAAAAATCTAAACACTCCATTGATAGTGTTGAAGAACATACTTTAATACACTGGCTTCTAATAATCCATACTAGTTATCTTTTTCTTCACATACGTGACTGCAGTTTCATAACACAGTAGTACGTACATTAGTGTGCACCAAAAACAGGACGGACATTTCCAATGTAAGAGAGAGAGAGAGAGAGAGAGAGAGAGAGAGAGAGAGTAAAAAAAACGGGTCTGCAACTTGCCATTCAAGGGATGGAACTACCGTAAATTGCTCTAAAAACGTATATATAACCGCAGAAAAGATTATTGCCTCCCTTGCCATGGAAGTCTTTTTTTTTATGTGACGGAGAACAGTTAAGATCCGATGAAAAAACAACTAAATACATCAAGCACATAATTTAGGCTATATACATAAATTAATCACAATTTATAATGTATACAATCATAATGTTTTAGTAAATTCTTTTTTTTTATGTTTTGGTCCTGCAAAACTTAAGTAGCAAAAAGAACTTTTCATTTAAACAGTTTTAAAATATACCAGTCGTAAAAAAACCCTAAGTTCCCGTGATACATGAGATCGCCTCTTGAAACCATATTGTGGCTACATGTATGCTTGGTGGTTTGGTCCATAATTCAAATTTGGTTCAGCAACACACTGAGCGAAACAATTGTATTTCATTTATATAGCCAAATGATTCTTCGTGTTTTGTGTCTTGCTAAATTCATTCGACAAGCTAAATTTACTTTTAGTAAGCTAAATCTTAAGGATTTGACTAGCATCCTTTCATAACAAAAGTCACCCACAGTCTCGGCATAATCGTTAATAGCAGCAGCACACACACACACACACACACACACACACACACACACACACACACACACACACACACACACACACACACACAAATACGCCAGCCAAAAAAAAAACACAACCGCACAATACAAAAAAGCGCAACTAGTAATAACCTTCAAAACGCACGCACGTACGCACGCACACTTGAATTTAAATTCATATCTTACAATGAAGTTTTCGACGGGAGTGAAAAATTTATTTAAGCGAAATATTGCTTGAATCCATTTCCTTATCTTGATTAAATAAAGTCCAATGAAATTAAAACGCGTGTAAAACAAAATGTAGGCACACTGATGACAAAACAGAACGAAAAGAAACATATTTGTTTTAAGACATGAATTCAATATAAATGTGGTGTTGTTAAAAGGCTACGTGAATTTCGCACAGCGAAAATATTCACTCTGTGGTTTACTTGTTCAGTCTTCATTTCACGATGCATATTATGCGGTCCCAGAGGGTGGGCAATAGTTGGCACTGGTAAAGACAAGTCTCATGCAATCGAAAGGTGTGCAAGGGATGACAAAGTGGTGAAAACATAAAATCAAGGCGTGCAAAGGATGACACTGGTGAAGACGTCTCATCAGGTGTGCAAAGGAAGACGCATCAGTGATGACAAGTCTATTAAAAGTTTTACACAGGGATGACGCAGTGAAGAAAGGCAGGTTTCATAAAATCAAGGTCAGGGTAGAGAGGAATATCTGGAAGCAGATATTTAAATGCATTAAAAATTTGTATAATTCATCATATTATTTTTAATAAAGTATGCGTTTAAAGAGTAAGCAAGTTGTGTCTATGCCTTGTAAGCAATTTATACGTATACTTAGGCCTATGTGTATACAGTGTAAGTACAATATGTAAATATTTTTAAGTACAATGTGTAAATACATTAGAATTGAATTAAGTTCACAAACTGTAAGTAAATTATATATATATAATTTGTAAGTACATTATAAGTTTGTGGTAAATAAATTATAATGTATAGGTTGAAGTACATTATACATATAGTTGTAGCATATGCTTTGTAGATACGTTTGTTTGTGCGTTGTAAGTAAATTATGTAACAAGTACATTATGTTTAACGCTATACATAAATCACGTGCATACACACCAAGTAAATTATAGGTCTATGCGCTTCAGTAAATTATGTAACAAATTATACATAAGTCACCTACATACACTTATTATATACAAACTCTTGGATAATAATACGCACCCCCCCCCCTCATAATATATATTTACTGTTGGCATATATATATGTATTCAAATTGAAACTATTATCTATGAAGACCAGAAATGAGGGTGAGTCTTTCAGTGTGGGATAAAGCTGCCTGATTGCTAGACCCCGTAAAGACCCGGATGTTTGAAACAAATAGTCTGTTTTTGGACATACGTTGATTGTTTGCTGAAAGCGGGTGAATGAAAGAGTCCTATCACTTGACTGAAGTGTGAAGATGGCTAGCCGGAAACAAGTTTAATTAGCAGTCAGAAAGGCGAGCTATAGCTATTGCTACTGGTCTGCGACCACGGTCATATCGTCTCGGTGACCAGAGAGTACATGAGAGCTACGTTTGGGCGGGAAGGGGCGGGGAGGGGGGCAGCTCAGTTGAAGAGATATGTCTGGCTATCGCTCTACAGTTATCTGAATGGTAGGTAGAGAGTTTCGTTTTCCAAGCTTTCCGGTAAGGTAATTAGACGTTTTGTTTTAGGTCATATGTAAAGGAAGATACAACTCTCATGATACACACACAAACCATGAGACAAAATCATGCACTTTTTGTAGAACAGATAACACAATAGAACACTTACTATTACAATGCAATCAATACACAGAGGAAAGGAAAATCATCAGAGAAAAACAGACCTACTAAGTCTACCATTCTCCACCGAAACACTACTATACCCCAAATAACGTAATCAAAACCATATATACCTAGCCCTTATCACATACCTCACAGAGACAAACACATTACACCTACTTTAAATCATAAGCGTGCACACACACACACACACACACACACACACACACACACACACACACACACACACACACACACACACACACACACACACACACACACACACACACACACACACACAAATCTTTCTCAACCAACACACAACGAAAAGGAACTCAGCCCACCTCAAAACAAACCCACCAAAAAGGCAAAGGCATAGACATATAAAAAAATTTAATATATATTTAAAAAAACAAACAAACAAAAACCCAACAGAGGGAAGAGGATCAGCAACAGTCGACACAAAGACGTAAACGAAACAAAACACCCAACACCAGCAGAACGCACCCCCCAACCACCCTCCCTGAATACAAGAGAAAGGAGGAAGGCTCCATAGGAGCCAAACAAAAACCGAGAACTTCTTGAAGATGAAAAGTTTTCCTGCAATTCCTGTGGAGCGAAGAAGTTAACGGTACTACTACTTCTGCTTGCGAAAGTCCATCGTAGAGAGGAAGATTTGATAAGGGAGCTAAATTTTCGCTTTTTTTACTATTCACTTATTGTTTCGCTATTCACGTAATATACATGTCTGCTCGTAGGACGATTTGACAAGGTATACATTTCTCTTTGGGCTCTGGTAAAATGTTAACATGTTTAATAGAAATGTATTAATGATTTTCGAATAAATAGAAAAATATTGTTGGGGAAAAAAGCTGTAACAATAATATAATTATGTATAAAGTATATTACAGAGAATGCGTGTTGTCAATATGCTATGGTGTTTGCATGTGTGTAGAGAAAACAGTGAATGTCATGGTAAGAAAGAAAGATGGATTGGTGGAGAAAGTAGTACGGACGTAACATTTCTGATAGAAGCCCATACATTATGTGTGTAGCAAGCCCCCTCGAAGTGTGAGGTAAATGATCCTAAGTGACAGACGCGTCACTATTGAAATGAATGACAGAAGTTTACCAAACTAGGAACTACAATCATCCTTTTCTCTTTTCTAGAAGCCGGGTTGGGACCTCATGGTTACCCCCCTGTAAGAGTTCTCTGTCTTGATTACCGCTGTCCCCAGTGCTGAATTTGTCTCCTCAATTTGTCTCAGCCTGAGTACAATGCAAAGTTTATGAGATCGCAGATGTGTGTGTGTGTGTGTGTGTGTGTGTGTGTGTGTGTGTGTGTGTGTGTGTTGGAGAATAGAATTGTTCTCAATTAAAGGGAGGTAACCACTACCAAACTATTGGGTCTTTATCGGTCAAAACTGTACATAGCAAGGTAGACACACGGAAGACTGACGTATCCAGATATTTGTTTCTCATTGTTACAAAGTCTCACCCTGGGTATAAAGTGATAAAATCTGTTAAACTCTATTGAGTGATAGACTGTAATTTCAAGAAATTGAAGTGACTGTATGAGTTAATACCTTATACATTTGATTGTTGGACCAAGATACATGTCTATTGTTTTGTCTATTTATGTAAACAAATAATAAAGGTAAAAATCATACTTTTGTAACAATAGTCGTTTTCTCACTCATCTTTGAACTCGGGTTCTTTGAACATGCTCTGGACACATTCACTGTACCGCCGTGCTTCGTCCTGTCATAAGCGGAAATGCTTATTAATGAAATGTAGTATGGCATTAAAAATCCTATTAATGAAATGTAGTAGTGAATTAAAAATCCTATTAATGAAATGTAGTAGTGAATTAAAAATCCTATTAATGAAATGTAGTAGTGAATTAAAAATTCTATTAATGAAATGTAGTAGTGAAATAAAATCCTATTAATTAAATATAGTGTTGCATTAAAAATCCTATTAATTAAATATAGTGTTGCATTAAAAATCCTAATGGTGAAATGCACTATTGGATCGAAATATCCTAATTAGAGAAATGCAACAGAGATTGACAAAGCATTACATACAAATTACTAGTGATGACGTTGCACAGATACATCTGTTATCGAAATATTATATACAAATTAGTATTGATGACATATTACACAAAAACAGCTGTTGGCAAAATATTACATGCAAACTACTACTGATGATATGTTACACATAAATAGCTATTAACGAAATATTACATACAAATTACTATTGATGACATGTTACACAAATAGAGTTAACGAAATATTACATACAAATTACTACTGATGACATGTTACAAAGATATAGCTGTTAACGAAATATTACAAACGAATTATTTTTGATGACATGTTACACGAGCAAGGCAGTTAGCGGAATATTACATACAAATTAATATTGATTATATGTTACACAGATGTAGCTGTTAACAAAATATTAAATAAATTGACCACTGACGGATTGTCACACATATTAAGGAAATGATAAACAAAATACGTATTTGATGACATATTAATGATATTTTACAAAAGAAACACGGACTTATAGAATACACAAATGGTACATATTTATAAACTATTACACAGGCACGAATTCACACAGAAATAAATTAAGCTACAAAAATCGTATTATGGAAGTTGTACACGGATAATATGCCAAAATATTTCTTAACGAAATATTATACAAAACTTATATTAGCTATGTTGATACTACAAAATTATTATATATAGACAATTTTAAAAATTCGTTTATACGAAATTTATCGATGAAATATTAAGCTGAAATACTTACGATTATATAATGTTACTCAATGTTAAGGAAATATTACACAAGAAGACCTATTGAAGAAATGTTCGTGAAATTATTAGGCTAAATGTTTCATTTTTCAACCCCCCCAAAAAAAAAATTAAAATAAAAAAAGTAATCATTGTAAAATCGCACGTTAGATTTCTTTATTATATACCTTTACTATATACTTGTGTTTAAATTTATCCATGTGTGTGTGTGTGTGTGTGTGTTGTTTCGAGTCCAGAGTGGTAATCGATCTTTGTGGGTCTGTAGTTCTCTCTACACATACTTTCCAATCAAGGGAGATAATCAGTCTATGTGGTGACTGCAGGCATATAGTTTGGGTTAGTTTGACTATGTTTATACTAATAATTAAAGAATAGATAAATGACGCTGAAACAACTCTTCGGCGCTGTGCTCGTTTAAGTGGGTTTATTGTAAGTTAGGCACACATTCGACTCTTTAAAAAATGGACTTACTATTAATTCCGTCTGGTTCAAACTTTGATTAGTGAGGAGAAAAGGTTCACTGTCAGTCTGGCGATAAAAGAGCGCTTTTTTTTTTTTTAAACTTTCGCTGTTCAACTACTTTCCATTAGATGCGGACAGAAATTTTGCAAACACAAATACGAAGATGGATAACGAGCCAGATAGACAGAAACAAAATATTTAAATTCATCAAGCAGTTAAAAAAAAGATAAAAAGCAATTTTGTTCTTTTTAATCAAACGTTTGAATTTAATGCTCTCCTTTAAAGCAGATTTTAAAAAAATAAACTCAGAAGAAGTCGAAGTTGGTGTAGTAAATGAAAGTGAGTTGTTCCTTTTCATAAATAAAAAATATTATAGTGTGAACTGCACCTACTAGTTAAACACTTTTCACTTAATCTGGAATGCAAACTTTAATTATTAGTTAAACACTTTTCGTTTAATCTGGAATGCAAACTTTAATTATTATAGTTAAACACTTTTCAGTTAATCTGGAATCCAGACTTTAATTATTAGTTAAACACTTTTCAGTTAATCTGGAATCCAGACTTTAATTATTAGTTAAACACTTTTCAGTTAATCTGGAATCCAGACTTTAATTATTAGTTAAACACTTAATCTGGAATGCAAACTTTAATTATTAACTAAACACTATTATTTAATCTGGGAAGTCATTCATTGCTTAAGAAAAAATTCCTTTGAAGAAATGAATACAATTCCTTTTGTGAGTAGGAATGAATTAAATATTAATTATATATGATTGCAGTATTATATCTTACCTTGAAAATCTTGTTTTTAAAATATTTTATTTATCATCTGAAAGTGGTATTTTGTGATTTAACGTCTTAGTATTGACCTTGGCTTTGTAAAGTTATTGATTTTCTTATAAATGATGAATAAAAATTTTGTCATTAACGTAACATTTCAAAGCTCAATTGATCGTCTTTGCTAATTACAATTTTATAATTTCTTGCTTTGTCTTTAAATCTCTTGTTTTCTGTATTATTAAAAATTAAAACGTGTAACTCATATTAATCTGTCATGCTACGTGTCTATTAATCGCAATAAACTTATTGCAAGGAAAAAACAAAGTTTATCTGGACCATTTTAAAGATTTCGGCACCAGCTTTGACTTCACCATTCAGTAACTATCACGGCCTCTAGATTGCAAGAATGTAACGGTTTGAAATCACGTTTTAAAATCTGGTAAATGAATGCGCAGTAACTCATGAGCTGACAATCCACTTACCTGTATGACCTGTACAAGGTGGAACATGACACGGAAGTCGGACTGCGCCCAGCACGCATCTTTGCCTGCTCGAAGAGACGATGTTTCTGACCGTTTGCCTGTCCCCCACGTGGGTGAAAAGTGGATCTGTGATAGCGCAGGCGTAGCCACATATGTGAGCAGGAGAAACACCATGGTTCCTAGTAGTATGAGCGTGCGTGCCATCGTGAGACTGGGGGACAACTGAAAAGAACCGATAGATAGATACATGGAGACTGGGGGACAACTGAAAAGAACCGATAGATACATACACGAAGACTGGGGGACAACTGAAAAGAACCGATAGATAGATACATGGAGACTGGGGGACAACTGAAAAGAACCGATAGATAATGGAGACTGGGGGACAAGTGAAAAGAACCGATAGATACATACATGAAGACTGGGGGACAACTGAAAAGAACCGATAGATACATACATGAAGACTGGGGGACAAGTGAAAAGAACCGAGACACACACACACACACACACACGAAGACTGGGGGACAAGTGAAAAGAACCGACACACACACACACACACACACACACACACACACACACACACACACACACACACACACACACACACGAAGACTGGGGGACAAGTGAAAAGAACCGAGACACACACACACACACACATGAAGACTAGGGACTAATGGAAAAGAAACAAAGGCACATACATGAAGATTGGAAAACAACTGAAGACGAACAAAGAAGCAAAGATGACAATAGAGGACAAGAGCTAAAAATAATATAAAAGAAGCAAACAATATAACTTTAAACAAGTACAAGAAGTAATAATAATGATAATTCAGAAAAGTACCGCAACATAAACAAGAAAAAAATTCCCAACAACTTAAACATTAGCAAAATAGTAGTAATAAAAAAAAAGACACACATACAAACAGAAATCAAGCAAACAAACAAACAGCCACAAATCTGTCATTGTATAGTTTCTGCAGTAAGACAACACTGGCGTAACTTTAAAACCTTTTGATGACCCCAACACGGGAACATTACTATTCAATGACGTCCTTATCTGTTGACGGTAAAGCATGAAAACAAAAACAGCTTACATTGGCAGTAAACACCGCATTAAATCTCGGAACCCTGTTAGGTGGACATAAATCTTTTATACCCTTGAAACTATTGATGCAGGAGGTAATTGTGGCTGTTGTTCTTTGCACAATCAATCAAGAAATAAATCAATCAATGAACAAAAAAGAATAAATGATTGAACAACCTTTGTTTGACTGCCTATTATGACGCGTTGTCTGGACAAAAATAAAACAGTGAAGCCACCTTCAAGACAAAATGTATGATCGATAATCCAGCAAATAGACAAAGCGGTTTTATGAGTGATGTTTTCCCTTGGCCATGAAATGAATACTGCTACTTACTGGTACGTAAAACTGAAGAAAGTGTTTGTCAGGCAATCATAAACGCGTGGGTGAGAGATTTAAATAAAAGAATTTTACTTTATTTTGAAAAAAATTAAGGGGAAGGAGGGTGCGTGGAGACATTATCTTTCTTCTCCCGATTTAGATTATTGGTCGGACCCTTTCCCGCAAAAATGTTTTTTTTTAATTTAGTAATATTAAGATTGCAATTAATATTCATCATTGCAGAAATAATTATATAGAAGATCTACGACGTTCAGGCCTAATGAGGAAATTCACAGTGAAAAATTAGGACAAAGGAAAGCATGGACATTTACTGGCATGCGGAGTAAAGAAGATGGATAAATTTGCCAAGAAAAGGAAGAAGGAAATTGAAATATTGACGGAAATTGGGGAAGATGGATAAATTTGCCAAGGAAAAGAGGAAAGAAACTGAAATATCAACAGAAATTGGGGAAAACAGATAAATTTGCCAAGAAAAGAAACAAGAAACTGGAATATTGACGAAAATCGGTACACTGGATAGTACACTGGATAGTACACTGGATAGAGAGATATTTACGAGATTCAAGAGGTTGGGGCTATTTTCGAGACCAAACCGGATGGCAGAAATATTTTCAAGAAGTGGGAGTACGGATTATTAATGTACAGTACTGCTTTTACGTGAATTTGAACTAAGGCTGGCAGTGAAACTAAGGATAATCATGACTAAGGAAAGTAAGTCATTTAGTGAGACTTAAGATAATCATGACTAAGGAAAGTAGATCATTTAGTGAGACTTAGTATAATTATGACTAAAGAAAGTAGGTCATTTAGTGAGTTTTAGGATAATTATTACTAAGGAAAGTAAGTCATTTATTGAGTCATTTATAGATAATTATGACTAAGGAAAGTAGGTCATTTAGTGAGACTAAGGATAATTATGACAAAAGAAAGTAGGCCATTTAGTAAGACTTAGGATGATCATGACTAAGGAAAGTAGGTCATTTACGGAAATTAGGTCTAAGACAGACCTGGATATTATGGGGAATGGTTTTAAAATTTAAAGAAATGTATGATCTGTGTTCGTAATCTGTATCATAAGTAAAAAAATATAATAACAAACATGGACGCGAATAATTTTGATTGAAAGTACCAGAAAGCGAACTATATTAAGCAAAAGCGGAAAATATTTATACATACAAAATGGTGTCTTTATTTTATAGTAACTCAAGGAACAGACTTAGGTCCACAGAAATAGACGTAAAGGAACACACACACACACGCGCACACACACACACACACACACACACACACACACACACACACACACACACACACACACACACACACACACACACTCACATATTCTCACTGTCTCACTCCAAGACATTCACCCACTTACACCGACACACCTGTACACACTTACACCGTTGTAAACATCAATATATACTACACAAACTATAATTAAGCAATGGGTTTTTTTTTTATATGCATATAGGTTTAACGGAATCATGCATTTTACATGACTCATAATGACATGAACAATTCTCAGGAAATGTAACTCTGTATCTCCGTTAGGTAACTCCGTGTTTAAAGGATCGCTAGACCATTCTATTGAGTATGTATGACCCCAACGCCACCTAGTCAAGGGTTATGATTATTATTAATTAATTAATCGTCCATAACTAATTGCAAGTGATGAGAATATTAAGTTATGTTAATAATAATTTTCTAGCAGACACACTCGGCTCTCTCACTTGGCGGATATGCGGGCGATGTAAACGTTTTCTCTCTTCCATGACATTAAAGTAAGATATTAACCGTCACACAGTATTTCTGTAGATGGAAAACTTCTTACTAAAGGAGAAGACAAATCCGTCTTTAATCTATATAGTGATCCCTCAACCACCCACTTTCTTCTCCAACACGAGGTTATCATTATGTGGAAGCAATTCAATAAATTTAAGAATACATTTATACATTAAATCAACAATCAAATATACATATAACAAATACAATAGGGAAGGTTAATTGACATTAATATTTCCATAAAAACAAGTTCAAATAATTTTAATATCTATACAATCTTATAACCTAACACACATTTCAATACAAATCACAGCATAGTTCTTATCAGAGAACAGAAATGGAGTTATTAGAGATAAGCGATAATAGCTTCTACTGTAACCTTGTATAGACAAAGCTACAACAGTCTTTTTGCATGCTTTTGTAACAAAGTCACAAGTTATTGTTCATGTCACTTCCATGTATTTCCCTCCTCACAATGTAGAACACTGATTTGCAGTTATTCTCTGAAAGCTAATCTGGCACTCTGCTGTAATAGCTCCCTCAAGTAGAACAACAATTGCAGCAATTTCCAGTAACCTCCTTGTACCAGAAATTGTTCAATGTAGTCAGCATATTTTGCTACCATATATCAATGGAGTGCAGCGTACTCTTTACACTTACACAGAAGATTCCAATAAAACAAGGAAAGGCTGCTTTATCCCTGAAAAATAAAACTAGGGAGCAAATGCTAAGCTTCCAGTTTATTCCTTTCTTACATTCAGGTCTCAACTTACAGTTTCCTGCAACAGTATTTATTAGCCCAATACACGCATACAGCATAATAAATATAGCTTAATAGTTTATGAATAGAGTCACTAGAAACAATGTCAAGTGTTTAGCATCCTACATATAAGCATTATAGTTCATAATTTGTAGAAATAATAGTCTACTCACATAATACACCTCTATGTAAAATGCAAGTATAAAATATCAGTAGCAAAAATGCATGAAATATTTTTTAAGTCCATTCTCTCTCAAAGAGTCAGTTAACGTACTATTAAGCCACGTCCACCTTTCATGACCGGACCAAACCAAATTCAAGTGATTAGACAATTTCAGCCCATTGGCTGGACTCGTTCTCGTAAATCTTAACCATTGGATAAAAAAAACTACTTTTCCAGTTGGAATTGGTTTTCATTGCATAAGCAATTTCTAGCATATTCTCAACTCGGGTGTGTACTTCCAACTCTGACACTTACATGAATATCAACTTAAAGAGTGCCCAAAGTCGGGTCACTTCGACAATTTAAGAATTTATGTAACAATTAAGTCTAGAAATAGGGATAGGCAAATTTATTCCACTATAGTGTGAATAAAAACAAAAAGGTAACAACAACAACACTAACACAAGCGAACGCAATAGCAGTTGACAGCGAAAGAAGCAATCGTCCACTACACATCACAGCACTAAAACCGACCCCGACCCCCAGAGCTACGTGGCAAGGGTTCACAAGCTTACCTTAGAGAATTACATCAAAGACGACAACTGCAATGGTGAGTATGACGAGAGCCGAAACAAAACAAGTCACTTATATAACGACATCGACTTGTTCTCCCGAAATGCAGACATATTAAATTATTTACAGGCGACAACAACGTACTGTCAACTTCATTTTGATTTAACTTGCGTTTAGAATATTTCGGAAGACAGAATCGGAGGTTCGTCGAAGCGCGCCGCACATTAGTCATATTTCAGAAAATAAATAATTAAACAAACCAACTTTTGTTTCCTAGTTATCGTCTGTAACACGCACCGGAAGTTCGACAGAGTGGCGTAAGTAATGATTTCATGTATGAAAGAAATAATGTTGGCTGTAAATTATTTTGTCCCCCCCCCCACACCACCTTTGTCAATAATTTCCACGACATAGATCAGTCCTTGAAATAACAGTATTGTGAACCTGGATGTAAGAATCTTCAATAATGAGTAATGTTTTGTACATTTTATTATTTATTTTGTGAAATACTTTATCACAACAGTATAGAAGTATCTGTGGTCAAAGCAGTGGTTTTGAAAACTGACATTTCTGCCTTCCCAACAGAATATCTAATTCCGCACTGAGCAGTGAACCACAAGCCAGAGCACATTATCTCTACACAGGCTTCCACAAACATCTAAGTGCAAGAGAAGATTGATTAAGAATACAAAATACCTATTTTAAGATTCTATTTAAAAATAATACTGCAGCAAAATTGATCTACTTGTTCTTCTTTTAAAACAAAAGAAATACAAATAGCTCATGAAACAGCCTGTCCACTAAGAACTCAGTACATGTTTTATTTTTGACAGCTGCTAGATTGCTGGGAAGAAAGGATTAATACTATGTTAGTATTTTTGACAGCTGCTAGATTGCTGGGAAGAAAGGATTAATACTATGTTAGTATTTTTGACAGCTGCTAGATTGCTGGGAAGAAAGGATTAATATTATTTATTTGACAGCTGCTTGACTGTTCGGAAGTAAGGATTAGTACAACTTTTTGACAGCTGCTAGATTGCTGGGAAGAAAGGATTAATATTATTTATTTGACAGCTGCTTGACTGTTCGGAAGTAAGGATTAGTACAACTTTTTGACAGCTGCTAGATTGCTGGGAAGAAAGGATTAATATTATTTTTTTGACAGCCGCTAGACTGTTGGGAAGAAAGGATTAGTACAACATTTTGACAGCTGCTAGACTGTTGGGAAGAAAGGATTAATATTATTTTTTTGACAGCTGCTAGACTGCTGGGAAGAAATGGTTAATAATATATACTTTATAACTTAAAAGGAATTTTAAAAATATGTTTTACGATAATGTAAAACAGCAATGAGATTTAGCAGACTTCACTATGGTTTTTGTTTTTAAAATAAACCTGAAATGTTAATTGCTTTTGGTAAAGTTATTTGGTGAAGTCACTTCCAGTTGGAATTAGTTTTTCTTTCTTTCTTTAATAAGAAAAACTGGCTTCGTTTGAAAAGATTTTGAAATATGTAATGACCATTTCTGGCAGGAATGCAACAGTTAAATATAAATTTGCATCAAGAACGCTATAACAGTGCGCTTGTAACGGAATCAAAATTTGCACAAACCTCTTCCGCAATTTGTTTATCTCAAAAAGAGACAAATTAAGAATAAATAATTAAAGCCACCATGCAATTTGTGTATCTCAGAAAGAGACAAATTAAGAATAAATAAATAAAAACACAATGCAATCGTCCTCCCCACTCACCAAGCCCAGAAAAAAATCCACACACAGCAATAACCATAAGTATTATGAAAAATTAAAGACAGTCAGATGTACGAATTTCATCACAAAGAGATACTGACTTACAGTTGTATGTGGAACTGTCTCAGAGTTCTTGTGTGGTCTGTGGTGTTACTCAGGGTCCAAGTTATCTTATCCTGTATATATATATCTCCAAGCACTTCCAGCGCCATCACCTCACACACTCGTACAATAACGCCCTCTGTCATTTGGGAGGAGGTGGGTGGGTGACTGGTGGGGTAAGGATGTGTGAGAAGTTGGCATTTGCCTCCATGGTCGCTTCTGCGGTCAGGGAACAGCAATAACGATTCTGCAAGCGAGGAATCTTTGTCACACCTGGCATCTCATCCATTTCGCGCTGCATCTTCTGATCTTTTCTGATTCTCGCTGTCTCCCAGGAGAATTCCGAGATTCGATCCCGAGGTGAGTTTCCTAAACAAAGGAGTTTCTCTTGACCATGCTCGGGCACACCGTACCATTAATAATGCACGAAGCGGCCACTTGCTGACCTGTTCTTGTACCACTCTTGTTTTAGAACATATATAATTAATAGGTCATGAAAATTATGGTTGGAACGGATCCAGTTTTCCGAGATTTTTCATTTGTTTGCGTAGGATTCTGTTGTCATATTGACGGAAAAGAGCAATGTGTTTGTTCTCACGTACATGCTATTTTAAGCGTTCTTTCTGTCTGTCTGTCTGTCTTTCTTTCATTCATTCATTCATTCTTTCTTTCTTTCTTTCTTTCTTTTTTCTTTCTGTCTTTCTGTCTGCCTTTCTTTCTTTCTTTCTTTCTTTCTTTCTTTCTTTCTTTCTTTCTTTCTTTCTTTCTTTCTTTCTTTCTTTCTTTCTTCTTTCTTTCTTCTTCTTTCTTTCATTCATTTTTTCATTCTTTCATTCTTTCTTTCATTCTTTCATTCTTTCTTTCTTTCAATCTTTCATTCATTCTTTTTTCATTCTTTCATTCTTTCTTTCATTCATTCATTCATTCATTCTTTCTTTCTTTTTCTTTCTTTCTTTCTTTCATTCATTCTTTCCTTCCTTCCTTCATTCTTTCTTTCATTCATTCATTCTTTCTTTCATTCTTTCTTTCTTTCTTTCATTCTTTCATTCTTTCTTTCATTCTTTCTTTCTTTCTTTCATTCTTTCTTTCTTTCTTTCTTTCTTTCTTTCTTTCTTTCTTTCTTTCTTTCTTTCTTTCTTTCTTTCTTTCTTTCTTTCTTTCTTTCTTTCTTTCTTTCTTTCTTTCTTTCTTTCTTTCTTTCTTTCTTTCTTTCTTTCTTTCTTTCCGTTGCCTACACCCGAATCATTTACTGACCACTTTATCGATATACTTGACAAATTACAAACACCATACACCGGGTTATAGATGATTTTATTCGTCCAAACTTTCAAACGTTTGCTCTTTGAAGAATGTCCTGGTGTAGATTACAATTTCTTTCATTTCATCTATCAAAGTTTTTGAAGTACCTACCGAAATATGAAAGGAAAATAATCTTCTGGATCAGATGGAATCAACAATAAACTTTTGAAACTACGATCGATTCATTGTTTGATATTTTAGTTTTTAAACAATAGTTTATCGTTAATCACTGTCCTTATTTATTGAAGCGTGCTAAAGTCACTCCACACATAGAGTCTGATATTTTAGTCCCTGTTTTTAAACAATAGTTTATCGTTAATCACTGTCCTTATTTATTGAAGCGTGCTAAAGTCACTCCACACATAGAGTCTGATATTTTAGTCCCTGTTTTTAAACAATAGTTTATCGTTAATCACTATCCTTATTTATTGAAGCGTGCTAAAATCACTCCACACATAGAGTCTGGTGATAATGGAGCTATATTTTTATTGTAGGACAGTTTCTTTCTCGTAAATTCAGACTATCTGAAGTTCGCATTTTCCACCATCTATTTACTACATTAAAAGCAGAGGATTTCTCCACCTACATCAGCCTGGCGCTAGAAAACATCAGTCTTGTGAGACTACTTTTTGCCGGATGGCGGAATCTTAGATACAGAGTGTGAGCAATAGTAAATGTATAGGTATTGACCAATACTAAATGTATAACTGTTGTCTTGGTTACAAAGTGTGAAATATAGTAAATGTACAGATGCTGTCTTGGTTAATAGTGTGAATAATAGAAAATATGAAGATGACATCTTGATTACAGATTATAAGCATACTACATATAAAGGTGCCATCTTGGTTACAGATTATAAACAATAGTAAATATATAAGTGCCATTTAGGTTTAAGAGTATAAACATATTATGTGGCAGAGTAAATTTGCCTATACCTAATTTTAAATTAATTGTCATATAAATTGTTAAATTGTCAGAGTAACCCGACCTTGGGCACTCCTTATGATGATATTTTTGTAAGTGTCAGAGTTGGAAGTAAACAACCAGAGTTGAGAATGTGCTAGAAATTACTGATGTAATGCAAATTAATTCAACTGGGTAAGTAGTTTTTATTATCCAATGGTTATGAATTACAAAAACAAGACCCGCCAATGGGCTGAGATCTAAAAGTTTACCTGTTGAAAGAAATCTATTGTTTAATCACTTGAATTTGTTGTGGCAAAGAAGTCCACTCTTGAAAGGCGGCCGTTAGCTTGATGATGAGTTAACTGACTGGTTGAGAGAGAATGGACTTAGAAATATTTCGTGCATTTTGCTATTGATATGTTATACTTGTGTTTAATTAGATGTATTATGTGAGTAGACTATTATTTCTACAAATGTGTGAAATAAGATGGTTGTAAATAGTGTACTAATCACGTCATTGTTTTGATAAATTGTATTTATTATGCTGTGTGCGTGTATTGGTCTAATAAATACTATTGCAGGAAATTGTAAATTGAGACTGGAATGTAAGATAGAATGTAGTTATAAAGTGATAAACTGGGAACATAGTGTTGCTCCTGATTATATTTTTTCAGGGCAAGCAGCCTTTCTATTTAACATTTTTCTACTTTCTTTCCTTATGTGATCTGAATCCTGATTATTGTTTGTGAAGCGCTATAGTTTGTGAATTGATAAATTGTTATTTTGCTTGAAGGAACTCACATGGTGAAGAGGCACTCAAGTTGGTTTCAATAGCGCATCATTGTTTTCAATGTGTGCAGAGAAAGACATTAACATGGACAAAAGGCTCTGACACTGTTGCAAAGCAGCCAAAGACTATTGAGACAACACTTAATTCATGTTATGTAAAAACCATTATCACCTATCTCTAATAACTCCTTCTGTTCTCTGATAAGAATTTTTCTGAGATTTTGTATTGACATTATTGTTGAATTGTATTTTAGGATATAAACTGCATAAAACAGAGAAATTATTTAACGTGTTTCCATGGAAATAATTGATGTCAAGTAATTTATTACATTGTATTGTCATATGTATATTTATTGTTGATTTAATAAATTTATTGTTAAATTTATTGACCTTCTTACGCATATTGATAACCTTATGTTGGAGAACAAAGTGGGTGGATGGGGGCTCGCTAAATATAGATTAAAGACGGATATGTCTCCTTTTGTAAGAAGTTTTCCACCTACGAAACATTGTGTGACGGTAAATGTTTAACTTTAATTTTGTGGAAGAGTGAAAACGTTTACAGCACCCGCATATCCACCATGTGAGAGACGAGTGGTGTCTGCTGGAGAATTATTAATGTCATAAAGTACGATTTTCATCACTTGTAATTAAGTATTAATGATTAATTAATTAATAATAATCAAAGTCATTAACTAAGTGGAATTGGCGTCACACAATAGTAAATATATAAGTGCCGTTTTGTTTTAAGAGAATAAACAATAGGAAATATTTAAGTGCCGTTTTGACGAGTATAAACAGTAATAAATATACACATGTCGTTTAGACTTAAGAGTATAAACAGTAGTAAATATAGAAGTACTGTTTTGACTTAAGAATATAAGCAGTAGTAAATGTACAAGTACCGTTTTAACTTGAGATTATAAACAGTAATAAATATACATATGTCGTCTAGACTTAAGAGTATAAACAGTAGTAAATATACAAGTACCGTTTTAACTTGAGATTATAAACAGTAATAAATATACAAATGCCGTTTTGACTTAACAATATAAACAGTAGTAAATATACAAGTACCGTTTTGATTTAAGAGTATAAACAATAGCAAATGAATGGATACCTTCTTCAAAGATCTTGAAATAAAATTTGATATTGCCAACTACTCAATATTTTTAGAAATATGAGAGTCTACAGTTTTCATTAAAGCGCTATCTACTTTTCCCCCACTTCTTAGCTTTATAACCGTATTCACACTGCATCAACGATAAACTGTCACCATTCTAGGCCCACAATATATGGTGTACCTCGCGGTTCGATTCTCGAGCCATTTCTATTAACCTGTATGTAACGACCTTCCACTACACCAAACTCACAACAATATCTAATTAATCATTAGACCCTCATTCACTTTATCCTAGCATTGGCATTAGTAGTCAAATTCACACACACACACACACACACACACACACACACACACACACACACACACACACACATATCCACTACATATATGCATTCACATTCGTGCACGTCTAAAGTGACAAATGTTGGCCATGAGGGATGTGTTTAAATAAAAATATAAATGAGGAAAACAAACAAAAACATATTAAACATTTCAGATGAAAAAGAAATATAGAGTTGACAAGGACATATTTCTGGCAGAAAGATGTTTTTTTCCTAATTATGTATTGCTTTGTGTGAAGCACAACATAATTTAATTAAGGAGTATTTATTTGATCTTTTTCGTTATTTCACTTTAGCATATATTTTTGAAGTATTTGGATAGGCACATTTCTTGATCAGTTGTTTATTCTGCAAAGGCACGTCAGCATGCGGTTCAATGCAGAGCGACAGACGCTGGTGTCCTTGACCTTTATGCTACCATGAAAGAAGACTTTCTATAAGTTTAATGTAGCGCACTCGAATCTCAGTGGATCTTACTGACTACAGTGTGTGACGTCAGAATGAAGAACAAAAAGTAGTACTTAGCACACTTTAATACCTAAAACACAAGAGTGAGATTGAAATGACGTCAGACTAAGGAACACAAAGTAGTACTTAGCATACTTTAATACTGAGAACACAAGAGTGATTGAAATGAGGACATCAGTGATCACAATCTGACTTAAAGATACTCATCAACTCATTTTAGTACACAGAATTAAACTAAAATAATAACCACATATGGCAGAGTGGGATTCAAAGTTACAAAGTAGAATACGAGAGCAGGAATACAATGGTAACGTCATTTATCTGAGTGAGATTCAAAGCTACCCCTCACGTCACTTTACATTGTAGAACTCAAGAACAAGAATTAAAATGATGATGTTAAATTTCAAATTGGATTTACGTTTGGAATTAAAGTTACCACTCACTTCTTCAACTCACAGTTTACTGCAACATTGTTATTTATCTTTTAAAAATAAATATCTACAATACATTTTTCTGAAAGAATCTCGTTGATGAAATATAATTATAGGTGTGTATATTTTAGGGGAAAAAAGCACTGTGTGTATATTGGAGGGGAAAAAAGCACCACCACCACCACCACCTAAACAACGTCATGAACCACAAGAGAGGCAGCAACTGAAACCACCATCCTCCTCATTTAAAGGTGTGAACTACAGAAAACAACAGTGGAACAACAATGTGGCAAAGTAAATTTGCCATTCCTATTTTAAACTCACTTTTGAATTTGAAGGGAAAGAAGAAAGTCCGGCTTTGAAAAGCAGTTGTTAGCTTGATGGTGAATTACACTGACCGATTGAGAGAGAATGGACTTAGAAATATTTCATGCATTTTTACTATTGATATGTTATACTTGTGTTTATGTAGAGATATACTATGTGAGTTGACTTTTATTTCTACAAATGTTAGAACTAAGCTGCACACAAGTAGTGTGCAAATACTTGACAAAGCTGCACACAAGTAGTGTGCAAATACTTGACATTGTTTGATATGCTGTATTTATTTCACCATGTGTGTGTATCGGGCTAATAAATACTGCTGCAGGAGATTGTAAGTTGAGAATGGGATATAAGATAGAATTGAGTTATATTGTGATAAATGGGAAACTTAGGTTCGCTCCTTGATTGTATTTTGCAGTGAACAAGTGGCCTTTTGACTTCTGAGTTTTGAGCTTCAACTTTCGAGTTCAACTCTCAAGTTTCCAATTGCTTATTTTCACATGATATACGAACCTCCTGGTTTACTGTTGTAAACCGCTATGACCGACCCTGATAAAGGTGGGAACTGGGTGTAAGGTAAGAAACACTGCACTCTACTGATGTCTGACGACAAGATTTGTTAACTGCTGAACAATTTCTAGAAATTGTGGGACATCACTACATTTATTGTTCTGTTTGAAGGAGTCAACAATTTGAGAAGTGCCCATGTTAACCCCAAGCAGCAGAACGAGTGACACACATGGAGCAGATGAAATTTGAACTGAACTATAAATTGTGATATTTTGCAAAGTGCGCGAAAGACTGTTAGGACTATGCTGAATCAGGTCACGTAAACTATAATTGTCTTATGCATGTGTCATTGTTCATTTAACGAATTTGTTTTAAAATTTATTGACCTTCTTATGCTTATTGATAATCATATGTTGGAGAAGAAAATGGGTGGATGTGGGTTCGCTAAATATAGATTAAAGTAGGATTTGTCTTCTCCTTTAGTAAAAGGTTTTCCACATTATGTGACTGTAAATGTTGTTTTATGTTGTGGAAGAGAGAAAACGTTTACAGCGCTCGCATTTTCGCCAAGTGATAGATGAGTGGTGTTTATTGGAGGATCATTAATAAAATAAATTAAGATTCTCATTGCTTGTAAATGGTTATGAAAGATTAATAAATAATAATAATAATAATTTTCATTAACTATGTGGCGTGCCTTTCACAAACAACTACTACTACTAACATCAGCAGGGGTACTACAACCGCCAAATCAAGGACATGCTATAATTTTTAATGTTGGTGGCTCTATAGTCTATACGCACCCCATCTACCGCCAGCCTGGAGACGATACAGAAGACCACACAAAATTAACCAGAGGCAGGAGACGAACAATGAACACCACTGAAAAGGACAGAGGTTTGAACATCCCGGGCGTGTGTACTCACTAGATATAGATCTGGTGCGGTACTAGCCTGGGCTAGTACGGTTTCCGGAAGGTGCCAAGAAAACAAAATCGAGTACGCACGGGCATCATGGGCGTACAATTGAAAATGAAAAAAAAAACTGAACGAAAGTCGACTTAGCCACTTAGGCCCAACCGGCTAATCCTTTTCCCCTCCAACCACACCAATCCCCAGCGCGAAATCGGCCCAGGTAGGAAGCACTTCCCATAAACAACAACAACAAGGAAAAGCAAACAGTGAAAAGAAAATAACTATACTCTTTTAAAACCAGAATGGCATGGAGATAGCTGGCGGGAAAGGGTAGATTAAGCTAGAATTCCTGGTTTGGCCTGGAGAAAGTAGACAGAAGTAAAATAAAAAAACTGATAAATTAATGACATGACAAAGATTACATATAGCATCGATGACAACATGGCTTGGAGATGACTTTGCATAAAACGGGAAGAGAGCAAGGCAAACATTTATGAAATAAAAAAACGACAGCCTGTCACAGAAGCAAAACAACACGACCTGATATAATTCTGACAGAAGAAAGACAACACGTCATTGATATAACTTATGACACAAACAAGACAACATGACATTGATATAACGTGTGACAGAAGTAAGACAGCACGACACTTAAATAAAGTATGACACATCGAAGACAATATGACATTTAAAATCTTCTGACAGAAGAAAGATAACACGTGATTGATACAACTTACGGCAAAAGAAAGTCAACATGATATTTATACTTCTTATTTAAAAAAGATAGATAACATGACATTGATATAACTTATAAAAGAAGAAAGACTGAATTAACATAACATATTGAACAGGAAAAACATCATGACAATTATATAACTTATGCAAGAAGAAAGACTGAACTAACATAACATACTGAACAGGAAAAACATCATGACAATTATATAACTTATGCAAGAAGAAAGACTGAACTAACATAACATACTGAACAGGAAAAACATCATGACAGTTATATAACCTATGCAAGAAGAAAGACAACAAGAGACTGACAAAACCTATAAAAGACACAATACAACGCAGCATTGGACTAACTTATAAAACATAAAAGACTACAGAAATTGAAACAATTCATGAAACATGAAAGAGAATGCAGCACGGAAACATCTTATAAAACCTAAAAATAGAGTATTGTAATCTTTACATCTGTATTTTTGAACGACTGTTTATCTGTTTGTCCGCTACAAAGTCGAAGAAGATTCTCATTTGAAGCGCAACATATTTATCAATGGATTCATCATGGTGACAGAAAGATTTTAGACTTATGGTCAGAAGCCTGAACTGGGGATTTTAGGCTCACAAAACCCTAAATAATGAATTTTTCACTCAAAGAAAGACACCTGAAGAAAAATGCATTTCATTTTGCACAGTGGTGTCCCCTTATTCATATAAAAGCAGGTCTAGTCAACAGTCTAAACAAGGCATTGTGGTATGGTATCCCCTTATTCATATAAAAGCAGGTCTAGTCAACAGGCTAAACACGGCATTGTGGTATAGCCCAGGTGAATGTTCAATGACAAAAGCGCTTTGGCCACAGAACATGTTTAGGGAGGTGACCTTCTAACGTTTTAGTAGCTTAGCATAGTTGGAGACTTAGTTCTTAGGGTGGTTTACTTTGCAGGGAATTGCCTTACATTTGGTATATGGGCTTTTTTCAAAGAGAACATTTCACCGTAGGACTTTTGGTAAATCGGTCTTTTGGTAAACTAATTTTTGGAAGGATGGACTTTTGGTAAATCAGGTGTGAAGTGCGTTTGGTAGATAATTAATTTGTTGAGTAAATGTGTAGTTTACACTAAGATATATTGGGCTATGACCCGTGTTGCCATACAGATAATCAGACTGCTCATATGCGCACGTGGCAGACAATGATAGTTTTATTGGGTTGAGTAAATATATATATATATGTCAGAATCTGCTTCCGTCTCCACCCACAGACCTCCAATCCAGAGTCTTCTATAAGCACCCCACACACGAACTATTGTCCATCAGGCGAGTATTAAACGATTACCTATGTGATCATCTGCAATTTCACGTTAATGTTACTGCTCTTAAGTCAACAAATAAAACTGCCTCAGTAGGAAAACATCATTCCATAGAACGAAGAAATATCAGCCATTTTTTAAAAATATGACATGCATTTATACAACACAAGAAAACTACCATCATCTGCCAGGTGCACTTTGGACTGTAAAAAAGAAATATTTACTCAACACGTCGTCTAAAACTCGACTTCAGACAGTAAAAGAAAAAGGGAATCAAATAAACATGATATATTTACTCAACACATTGTCTAAAACAGGACTTCAGACAGTATATATTTACTCAATACATTGTCTAAAACAGGACTTCAGACACTATATATTTACTCAACACATTGTCTAAAACAAAAATAAAATAATAGGGGAGTATTGTAGGCTGCATTAAACGTGAACATTTTATATATCAATTTGCTTTGAAGATTTATTTATCAATGGATTTATGCATATTTATAAAGAACTAATTATAAAAGTCTTATTTTCCAACTGACGAACGCTATGTATATAGTTTAATTATTTTTCTTTACTCAGGCACCGCCGGGTTATCTGCTAGTAAGTTATAAAAGATAAAAGACGACATTGAAATAATAAATAATAAATGATTAACAAATAATGCATTTTGACATTTAGATGACTGTTATAACTAGAAAGAAGAGAGTCAACATGGCCTGAACATATTTAATGAAAGAACATACGAACATCAAAACTTTGACAGAACACCATGGTATACATATAGCTTGTCAAAGAAAGAAGTCAACTTGACGCGAACATCATAAATTTGACAGAACACCATGGTATATATATAGTTTGTCAAAGAAAGAAATCAACTTGACACGAACATAACTTGTGTATAAGAAGAAAAAGAAATCATATGGATATTGTTTTGAGTGAAACGAAACACACTGTTTCGGAAATTCTTTTTTAGAAGAAGAAAAACACGCTGGCATTAATATTATTTGTAAAAGAAGGAAGAGAACAGGCATGGATATAATTCGTAAAAGAAGGAGAAAAGGGTGGATAAAACTTGTGACTGAAGAAAGACACAAGGAAACGGATATGAAAGAAGAAAAAGAATGACTCCATTCAAATAGAGAAACTACCCGTTATGAACGTGACCCATGAATGAAAGAAGACACCACTAAACAAACATAAATTTGGAATAGAAGAATAGCCATTGTATGAACATAACGTGAAAGAAGAAGATATTGAATGAACATAAGTTGTAAAATAAAAGAAGACACAATTTTATGAATATAAGTTATGAAAACAGAAGACAGTATTGTATAACATAAAGAAAGAAGACATCATTGCTTGTATATAACTTTTGACAGTGCCTGAGCTAAGCTTGTAAAAAGAGGGAAAACACGTCATCGAAAAGATATAACTTGCAATTGTATAACATAACTTATAAAAAAGAAGACATCATTGCATGTATATCACTTTTGACAGTGCATGAACTAAGCTTGTAAAAACAGAAGAAAAAAACGTCATGGAAAAGATATAACTTGCAAAAGAAAGAAAACATCATTTGCAAGAGTATAACTTGTGAAAGAAGAAAAACATAAATATAACTTTTGACACAAGGAAGGCACAAGATCATAACTAATGCAAGAAGAAATTGTCGCCATGGTACTGATATATCTTGTAAAAGAATAAAACTAAGGAAATAATGGAACGAAAGACGACCCTCTCAACAATTAAAAAGTTGAATGGAAATACATCCAAACTTAAACAACATGAATTAAATTTTGAAAAATGGAACAATTTTTCAAATGTAATATTTTTTATTGAACAGCGTACTGGAAAAAGAATGAAGTTTTTGCATAGTCAAACGAAAACATGAAGCTTCAGACGGAAGATACAAAAAACAAAGAAACAAACAAAGGAACAAAACAGAATGACAGATCACACAGGAACACATTTCACTATGACGTCACACGCATGCGCTCGATTTGCAACCGCACCAGGTGCACCGAGCCTCCGCAGAGAGCCAGGAATAGGGATCAGAACATGCGACCAACAGCTTGAATGTACAAAATCAGAATTAGGTATCAGAGCGGTCCAGCATTTGCAGTGTTCTGCATGTTTTTTGTTTTTTTAAAAATATTTATTTAATTTTTATCTTTGAGCTTGTTTGCTACGTTCCTGGCGCCAGTTATTTTTTTTTAAAAACAGTTCTGGATTCTCTCCATGTTTCAAAATGTTGATCGCAGTACCTTCCTCTGTACCAACCATATTTATTAGGGGACTGTCCATTAAAGAAACGTATCATACCGGAAGGAAGTGGGTTGAGGATGGGCTTAGAAAAAACTTTGACATGCTGTAGTAAGAGGAACGGAGAGCAGGGATCTAGGAATTGTGAAACAATTTGTTGTTAAATTTGTGTTTAATTTAAT
The DNA here is from genome assembly GCA_028829895.1 of Sinotaia quadrata. Taxonomy (NCBI): domain Eukaryota; kingdom Metazoa; phylum Mollusca; class Gastropoda; order Architaenioglossa; family Viviparidae; genus Sinotaia; species Sinotaia quadrata. Next base: position 67,059,449 of record CM054180.1, on the reverse strand, counting down.
TTTTACAATTTGTTTTTGTTTTCTCTTGTGTGTGTGTGTGTGTGGCTAACTAAGCAACAATAAATCCTCTTTATAGAATGACACTGTTTATTACGTCAGCATCGTTCGACTATGAGCTTATGACGTGTGCACGCCATCTGCAAAATAAACAATTGAGATGTCGTGAGCACTGGCTGCAAACAGCCACAGGCTATTACCGAGTTTCTTAACACTATTTACACTGTTTACACTATTTACATTATTTACACTATTAGCACTATTTACACTGCGTGTCTCCTGTACAAGTCAGAGTCCGCCCAATCCAAAGCATGCATACCACAGAGATGTGAATAAACATAGGTTTCATGTGTACTCACTGTCCTGCATATAGAGACCTAAAATCCCTATGATAAACTGCTTAATTTGGCTTTAAATGAATATCTGATACCTTCCAAATAGGATTTAACTTGCCATTTCCGATTTTTAGCCATACTGTAAAACATAAATATTTGCCTTTAATATGAATGATTCAATTTTGATATTTAAATGTCATCGTGACGTGTACGTTGTTCTGTTGTTAAACGATACGAGGAGTGGGGGTGGTAGTGGAGTTGAATCCGAGCCACGACACAGTTTCTTTCACCAACTAGTGACCTGTGACAAACATACATGAGAGGGATAGGCTATTATAGTTGCACTTTTGAGGATCCTGCTTTAAATTTAATTCCTAATTCGTGCATTTTATCCTAGCTCACTTTTCACATGGTTTCTGTGACTTTAAACGTTGTGAGAACAATGTTTAAAGTTACGTGACCTTCTGTTTGTGAAGTGTGAAGTGTGCGTAGGTCTGTCTTCTTTCAAAACTTGTTACGTTGATATTGTTCATTTTGGCTTTTGCTTGATCTTACTTATACAATAATCGTAGTCTCTTGCACCAGGAATAAGTCTATCTATCTATCTATCTATCTATCTATCTATCAATCTATCTATCTATCTATCTATCTATCTATCTATCTATCTATCTATCTATCTATCTATCTATCTATCTATCTATCTATCTATCTATCTATCTATCTATCTATCTATCTATCTATCTATCTATCAATCATACAAGCATGTGTTCATACATTACACACATTTAGACACATGTACATACATATACACATTTATGATGTATATTGCATATTTGAGTTGCGTAATATGCTTTCAAGGTTTCTGTTTGAATAAATTCTGTGCTCAAACATTTATAATACGATTTCTGAAATGGCTCCTAATATATATCACTTCATTACCCATTATGAAAAATAAATTTCCAGCATAACCCTTGCTACAATTATCTCAGTGGGATCAGTGAGCGGCTTATTGTTGTAAATGCCATTTCTCAAATTTTGTTATCGACTAGATAAATAAATCTAAACGTGCACTCATCCAGACTCACACACATTCAGTCATGACCGACCACTCTAAACAGTTTTGACAACACAGAGACACAAAAGCACAGAGTGCATGTACAGACACACACACACACACACACACACACACACACACACACACACACACACACACACACGCACACACACACACACACACACACACACACACACACACACACACACACACACACGCACGCTCGCACGCACGCGCGCATCTGAAGCTATAGCGTACCACAACTGTATTGCAAAAGTGATTGTTCGTGATTTTATGACTACTTTTTTCTTATTACACAGAAATCTAAACCATCCTCGCCCAACTCTGTTGTTCTAGCACTTCAAAGAATGTCGCTTTGGATGAGGAATTTAGTGTCACGTGACGGAAACAGGAACCGCACAACGTCCAACAAAATATTTTATTTAACGTTTATGAACGGAAAACACATGAAAAAGAAAAATGCCCTTGCAAAAACATTTTTCTAACGTACTTAGCTTTAATTGTCATGAGGTATTAAATATCAAGAGTTAATATAACAACTGCATTTATGGATGTTAGAAACAAGATAGCTTAATATACATGAGAAAGTAAACATTAACTAATCGATAAAAGAAGCTTCACCGGCTTGTCACTTCATTGCCCTTTTATATTAATTTCCCATTTTGTTCGAAAAGTGTAACGATTCGTCGGTGCTACATATAATGCTAGTATCACATTCATATCGCAAAGCAATTTCAGTAGGCTAACTCTAATTTTTAAAATATTCAAAAAGCAGACAGGATGTTGTTTGTACCACAAGAAAATAATGTTTTCTTTCCGGAAGTAGAGGGCTACATACTGGCAGGGGGGGGGGGAGGGAAATAGAACCTTCCACATTCTAAGCAAAGGCGGTATAATTGCGTTGTAAAAATACGATTTTTGTCAAAATAACGAGTTCTTTTTTATGCATGAATAATTTAGTGTGCAGCAGACGAGCAGATACGGTAATGTAGCCCGTTAGGCAAGTGCTCTAACGCAGAGCTTTTACACTCTCTGGTGGATTGTACAAATCTAGGCGCTCTCTGATATGCTGTTAAATCATCTACATAATCCAATGGATTGTACAAATCTAGGCGCTCTCTGGTATGCTGTTAAATCATCTACATAATCCAATCGTTTGTACAAATCTAGGCGCTTTGAGATATGCTGTTAAATCATCTTCATAATCCAAATCGATTGCACAATTCTAAGTGTTCTGCAAAATACTATCAAGTCATCAGCATGGTCCCAATCTGGACAAATATCAAATTGGCGTCCATTTTACCAGTATTTCAGAATGAATTGGATCTGGTGAATGTGAGTGAATGAGTGAGTGTGTGTGTTTGTAAGTTGTTCATCTTTTTCGAAGTATGTCACTCTCTGCATACTTGTGCTATCACTCAATAATTCTTAATCACAAAGAGTTCTCACACAAACAAACAATCACAAAGAGTTCTCACACAAACAATCACAAGGAGTTCTCACACAAACAATCACAAAGAGTTCTCACACAAACAATCACAAAGAGTTCTCACACAAACAATCACAAAGAGTTCTCACACAAACAATCACAAAGAGTTCTCACACAAACAATCACAAAGAGTTCTCACACAAACAAACATACATGCATTCTTTTAAAAATCAGATAAATAAACAAGCAAACAATAGAACAAACAAACAATCAAACGAACGAACAGACAAAAGAAGAAATAAACAATCATCAATCAAACGCTCCCCCCAATAAAGACATACAAACAATTGAATGAACATACTGTCACAAGTCTGATAAAAATGTCCGACCTGATGACCCACTTGCCTTGTTTACTTCAAATTCGAATATTTGAAACCCTTGGCCCTTTGTTCAAAGCTTCCTTTTTCTAGGTGCTTCTAGAACAGGTCAAGATGTTATGTAACTTTAGGACCATTGTCCAGTTCTCGAACCAACCACATGCTTTGCGAACAGTCACGTGATACGCAATATACCTTTCTATATATGTACCCACACGCTTCCGCTCCCTCACTTCGAGCACATTTTAGCTAATTCCATCAGCTTACTCGGGTCGTGAGAGGCAGCCGGCGCCATAGAGAATCAAGGTACCCTTCGACTTCTCTCAAAGGTATCATTTTATTTAATAGTATTTGCCTATGTATTGTTTAAGTATGTATTTGTGCTATGTATTATATGATTTCCATATACGCTTGAGCATGGTTCAGAGAAATAGCTGAAAACCTATATGTTACGGAATATAAATTTATTGTAACCATTTTTCCATTTCTGTACTTTAATTTATATTGTTTTAATTCACTAAGAGCCAGAATGCTGCGCTCGAGATGAATTCTTCATGTAATTCAATTATTGCGTGTAATTTAAATTGTAAATTGTGAAGCGCTCTGTCGGCTTGAATTACCCCTTGTATGAACATTAATTTAACGTTGTATCTATTTTATTGCTTCATACGTCATGACTGTTAAATGGAACACATGTGAGACGATTATATTTTTTCTAAAATCTAATTGTAAGCGACGCGAAGTCGAAACTCTTTGTTCAGCGTATTTAATTGAGCCATGCCTAAGTAGGACCTGTTAGGTTGAGAATTATATCCAAACACGTTGCATCCACAGGTCGGCTCATGGTTCATGTTCACCCATGCCTCACCTGCATTAGCTTATTGGTGTAAGCGTGTCGAAATCCACTCTGAGGGCCATGCTGCAAAAATTCCAGTTCCTAGCCACTAACAAAGGGACATCATTCCTTATGCACCACGTGTGTCGTTAAAGGGGGACTGAGGGAACGAACCGGCATGACTGAGTGTTGAGACCAAGGATACAAGAATAGAGCTAAGTGCAAAATCAAGTGTACAGATCTCAAAGGAACACTTTTCTGGCAATTTAGATTGACAAAATCAGGCATAGGCGCGTAAAGACAGAGTGAAGACTATTCGCGTTGCATTCGATTCATTGTTAATTTGTTAAACTTTATTAAATCTTATTTTCTTTGTTAATACCTCTTAGTAGTTGATTTCTATGCACAATAGACCAATTAGATTAATTCTTAGATTTGAATGGGGGCGGATGAGCAGAAAGATTGATGACGAGTGCATATTAATTTAGAGGGATTTAACTGTTTTCAAATCTAGCTAAAAGTTCGCAGTTTATTAGTCTGTAAATTTGTCGTCTGAACTACAAGACGCACTTTTAATTAGTCAGATAATAAATTGAGCAACCAGTCTGCGTAGAATATGAGAGGAAGAATTAATTATATTTAAAGTCTTTTAATTATTCTAAGCAGGGTCTTTAAATAAATACTGGAAACGTAACAAGTGTGGGTCGTCGCGGGATTGATATGTATTAAATTGTAAATTGTAACATTTTTATACATAGGGCGCATCATAACCTAGAAACGAACGAACGAACAGAATTGCCAATTGTTCTTTTGATTTTTGTATCACTGATTTTCTTTGCTTTTGTTGTGACATGTGCATGTATTCTTTTGCAGAGTAGCGTGCATGTTAGTTAATGTTGATATATTTAAGCGTAGTTAAATATGTCATGTTAGCTATTGAATGATCTATTTAGTATTGTGTTACTGAGTACTTCATTGTGAGGAGTCGAAGGTTATACCGCCAGCTAGGAGAGTTATCGGTAGTAACAGACTTCGGACTATTATATTTAGGGTGCTAGATATAATGTGTAATGTTGTATGGTAGGAGCCGTGACATTACGAAAGTCTTGGAACAGCGGACACTGTGACAAGCAGGTGAAACGTGTAAAGAGTTAACGCGTAATTTATTTCGGAAGGTGTTCCGAGTAAATTAAATAATTTTTGTAAGGTTGTAGCCTAAAAGTTATTTTCGGGATAAGCGGAGTTATCGCCGACGGTTAAAACACACAATTCACGAGATACATTCTTATTGTAGCCAGCGCGCTAAGACAGTAAAATGGATCGCAAACAGGTTATCGAAGACCTGAAAGAAGCCGGTATCATGATAGGATATCAAGGTGACGAACTGACGAACTACATTAAAACTGAGTTAGCTCTAGAGAAAGAGAGAGCGGAGAAAGCGGAAAAGGAGAAAGAAAGAGAAAGGGAAGAACGTGTAGCTGCTCGCGAGCTGAAAAGGTTAGAAACTGAAAAGTTAGCCGAAGCTAAAAAGTTAGAAGCCGAAACAGAAACAAAAAAACTAGAGGCTGAAACTGAGGCTAAAAAGCTAGCAGCAGACACGGAAGCAAAACGCATCGCAGCGGATACAGAAGCCAAACGCATCGCGGCAGACGCGGAAATAAAACGGTTAGAATGGGAAGTAAAGAAACTAGAAGTTACTAATCCAAACCGTGACCGCAGAAGCAGTGGTGATTCGCATTCTAGCGATGGAAATAATCACAGTAGAATTGAAAACATCATTCCAAAGATAAATATGGTCCCATTTGATGAGAACAAAGATCAAATAGACGCGTATTTAAAAACGTTTGAAAAGTTAGCCAGAGCAACAAACATTCCAGCGGAACATTGGGCGATAAATTTATCGGGGTTATTGCAGGGCAGTGCGAAAAACGAGTTCAATAAGCTTAGCGATTCTGAGTCAGATAATTACGACACAGTCAAGGCCGCATTGTTGAAACGTTACAAACTCACAGCCGACACATACCGACGTAAGTTTAAACAGGCCACGAAAGCCAGTTCAGAGACGCACGCACAGTACATACGACGCGTAGCTGACTTGTTCCAAAGATGGATAGATCTAGCCGAAACTCCACAGACGTACGCAGGTCTTAGGGATGAAATGGTAAAAGACCATATTCTCGGGTCATACAAATCAGATCTACTGATTCACTTAGCAATAAGGGAAAAATCTACGCTAGAGGAGATAGGCAACGCCGCCGATCGCTTTGATGACGCACATTCTCAATTCTCGAACGCACACGCGAACAACAAGTCTCGACCGAACGAACCGCAGACTCGAAAGGATAAGAAAAATGACGGGAAGGCACCTAATGAGCGTGATGATAAAACATCTAAACCCGACACTAAAAACAAGTCCGACAAACAGAAAGATAAAAAGAATCTTGCATGTTACACTTGTGGTGATAGTGGCCATTTTTCACGAACATGTCCTGAAAAGAAAACAGCTAAAGTTTACGCAGTAGAAAGTCATACACCTAAAACAGAAAAGTCGAATCGAACACCAGTACAGGCAAACGGTCACGATACAATCGCTTTGCTTGATACAGGGTGTGAGCTAGACGCTATTGTAAATGCATCATTAGTTAACCGTACCGACTACACAGGGGAGACAATCTCTGTCACCTTTGCAAACGGCGAACAAGACATTTTACCAGTAGCTGAAGTCTCGATTGTTTCAGACTTTGTAGAAGGAACAGTCAAAGCGGCAGTTATGGAAAACTCACCGCATGACGTGATCCTTGGTTGCAAGTATGTTTTGCCGTGCAAAAAACAAACTTCAACTGAACCACCACTGGTTAACGCTGTAACCAGAGCAGCGAGTAGTAAAGACAAATCTGTAACTGCACCGATGTCTGCCGCACCAGCCGTAGATAAAGCAACAGTTAGCGAGATTAAAATATTACAAGCTGAGGACGAAACACTAGACAAGTTACGCAGACAAGCTGTACTTGTTAGTGACGTCAACACTGACGATTCGAATAAGAAAGCGTGCATTATTCTGAAAAAGGGTTTATTGTACCGCTATTCGAAAGTGGGAGACGAATTTCGGAAACAATTAGTCGTTCCACAAACCAAACGAAATGACGTATTACGATTAGGTCATGAGAGTCTTTTTGGTGCACACATGGGTGTACAAAAAACAACTAGTCGTATTACAAGTGAGTTTTATTGGCCGGACATCACTGCCGATATCCGTAGATTCGTGTTAAGTTGCGACACATGCCAGAGAACACAGTCTAAAAATTCAATCAGACCCGCACCGTTAGGAGAGCCTGAACTGATCAGTGAACCCTACAAGCGCGTAGCATTGGATTTGATTGGGCCTATAATACCCACATCAACGAGAGGTAATCGATACGTGCTGACCACTATTGATTACGCAACAAGATTCGCCGACGCAGTACCATTGAAAAATATTGATACTGAAACTGTCGCCGAAGCCCTTTTCGGTCTTTGGAGTCGTGTTGGAATTCCTACTGAAATTTTGACGGATCAGGGGAGTCAATTCATAGGCAACGTAATGAAGGAAGTAAATCGCTTACTTTCCATCAAACATCTTACTTGCACACCATACCACCCCCAGGCAAATGGTCTGATTGAAAGATACAATGGGACATTAAAAACAGCACTTAAAAAGCTCGCCACAGATAAACCGAAAGACTGGGACAGATACATCCCTGCCCTACTATTTGCATATAGGGAGGTGCCACAATCTTCCACCGGGTTTTCACCATTTGAGCTACTTTACGGACGTACTGTACGCGGACCGATGATGATTTTGAAGGCACTTTGGACTGATGAAAAGACAGATGACGAAGTTAAGACAACTTATACATACGTCACTGACTTAAGAAACCGTCTTGAAACTATAGGCAAGATAGCACGGGAAAACTTGACGATAGCTCAGTCTAGACAGGCAGAATATTACAATAAGCACACCAAACCTAGAGAATTTGAAGTTAATGACAAAGTGTTACTGTTGCTTCCTGAAGCACATAACAAACTTCAGATGAAATGGAAGGGGCCCTTTGTAGTTACCGCCAAGCTAGGGGGACTGAACTATAAGGTGCAGACAGGAAAGAGAGAGAAAATCTTTCATGTTAACCTACTCAAAAAGTACATAAGCCGTGAGGATCAAACCACTCAAGCTGATTTTGTCGTAGCGACGATAGTTACAGAAGACGAGGGGGATACTGATTGCGTCACTGGTACTTTACCAAACTGTCCTTTACAGACGGACGAAACTGTCAAAGACGTTAGGGTAAATGAAGCCTTGACAGAAAGACAGAAAAAAGAAGTGAATGAATTGCTTAATGAGTTCTCATCTACTCTGACAGACAAACCAGGGTTGACAGACTTAATAGAATTTTCACTGAAGCTGACTGACAACAAACCGATACGTTTGAAGCCGTATCCGTTGCCACACGCTAAGATAGATGACGTTAGACGTGAGATTAAGACTATGCTAGATCTAGGGGTCATAGAGAAGACTGACAGTGCCTACGGATCACCCATCGTGTTGATTAAAAAACGTGATAACTCGTTCCGTTTTTGCGTAGACTACCGCAAACTCAATCAAGTGACAGAGTTTTGTGCCGAACCTCTTCCTGATCCGGATCTCATCTTCACTAAACTAGCTAACGCTCATTACTATACCAAAATAGATTTGTCACGCGGTTTTTGGCAAATCAAGGTCAAGGACACTGATCGACACATACTAGCTTTCACTACACCAGTAGGAAACTACACATGGAAAGTTATGCCTTTCGGAGTTTCAAACGCTCCAAGCATTTTTTCTAAAATGATGCGGTCATTGTTAGAACCACTGTACGGACGTGGAGTTGAGAACTTCATGGATGATTTAATTCTAGGCACCCAGACATGGGAGGAGCACTTAACACTCTTACGAGATGTGCTAGCCAGATTAAAACAAGCCAACCTCACTGCCCGCCCTACGAAGTGTGAAATAGCACAATTCTCCTTAGACTTCTTGGGACACAAGTTGAGTCATGGAACTATGTCGCCAAGTGAAGCTAAGATAGCACAACTTAAGGACACTTCACAACCGCTAACAAAAACACAAGTTAGAAGTTTTCTTGGTCTTGCTAACTACTACAGAAAATTCGTACCAGATTTTAGTGCCATTGCATGTCCTCTGACTGACTTGACACGTAAGAATATGCCTACAAAAGTAGTGTGGACTGATGCATGCCAAAACGCTTTTGACACACTGAAATCTAGACTGACTTCAGATTTAGTTGTTAAACTGCCAGATCTGACAAAACCATTCTTGTTAAGGACTGATGCTAGCAACACAGGATTAGGAGCAGTGTTATTACAAGAACACAATGACACCAAACACCCAGTTGCATATGCAAGCCGTAAACTCACAACTACTGAACAGAAATATTCCACCAGTGAAAAGGAATGTCTTGCAATAGTTTGGGCCATAAAAAAGTTCGAAAACTATTTGTACGGAAAAACCTTTGTCATTGAGTGCGATCACCAGCCGTTGGCCTTTCTCGGACAGGCGCAATTTACGAACAGCCGTTTAATGCGTTGGTCTTTGTTTCTGACACAGTATGACGCAAATATTCATTACATCAAAGGTTCTTTGAATGTTGGCGCAGATTACATGAGTCGTGCTTGATGCCATCAAGTGCCGGTACTGATAGAATGTTGTTTAATCGATTAACTGAACCCTACGGATTCCTTCCTGTAAATATGAAATATAGTTGCACACTTTATTTCTAGGAATGTCGAAATTTTTTTTGTGTAAATTTTTCTTCATTGTGGACTTCTACATTTTATCATACATAATTTGTAGGAGGCATTTTATCTTTGGTAAGATAAACGCCTCAAAAGCAAGGGGGTGTCACAAGTCTGATAAAAATGTCCGACCTGATGACCCACTTGCCTTGTTTACTTCAAATTCGAATATTTGAAACCCTTGGCCCTTTGTTCAAAGCTTCCTTTTTCTAGGTGCTTCTAGAACAGGTCAAGATGTTATGTAACTTTAGGACCATTGTCCAGTTCTCGAACCAACCACATGCTTTGCGAACAGTCACGTGATACGCAATATACCTTTCTATATATGTACCCACACGCTTCCGCTCCCTCACTTCGAGCACATTTTAGCTAATTCCATCAGCTTACTCGGGTCGTGAGAGGCAGCCGGCGCCATAGAGAATCAAGGTACCCTTCGACTTCTCTCAAAGGTATCATTTTATTTAATAGTATTTGCCTATGTATTGTTTAAGTATGTATTTGTGCTATGTATTATATGATTTCCATATACGCTTGAGCATGGTTCAGAGAAATAGCTGAAAACCTATATGTTACGGAATATAAATTTATTGTAACCATTTTTCCATTTCTGTACTTTAATTTATATTGTTTTAATTCACTAAGAGCCAGAATGCTGCGCTCGAGATGAATTCTTCATGTAATTCAATTATTGCGTGTAATTTAAATTGTAAATTGTGAAGCGCTCTGTCGGCTTGAATTACCCCTTGTATGAACATTAATTTAACGTTGTATCTATTTTATTGCTTCATACGTCATGACTGTTAAATGGAACACATGTGAGACGATTATATTTTTTCTAAAATCTAATTGTAAGCGACGCGAAGTCGAAACTCTTTGTTCAGCGTATTTAATTGAGCCATGCCTAAGTAGGACCTGTTAGGTTGAGAATTATATCCAAACACGTTGCATCCACAGGTCGGCTCATGGTTCATGTTCACCCATGCCTCACCTGCATTAGCTTATTGGTGTAAGCGTGTCGAAATCCACTCTGAGGGCCATGCTGCAAAAATTCCAGTTCCTAGCCACTAACAAAGGGACATCATTCCTTATGCACCACGTGTGTCGTTAAAGGGGGACTGAGGGAACGAACCGGCATGACTGAGTGTTGAGACCAAGGATACAAGAATAGAGCTAAGTGCAAAATCAAGTGTACAGATCTCAAAGGAACACTTTTCTGGCAATTTAGATTGACAAAATCAGGCATAGGCGCGTAAAGACAGAGTGAAGACTATTCGCGTTGCATTCGATTCATTGTTAATTTGTTAAACTTTATTAAATCTTATTTTCTTTGTTAATACCTCTTAGTAGTTGATTTCTATGCACAATAGACCAATTAGATTAATTCTTAGATTTGAATGGGGGCGGATGAGCAGAAAGATTGATGACGAGTGCATATTAATTTAGAGGGATTTAACTGTTTTCAAATCTAGCTAAAAGTTCGCAGTTTATTAGTCTGTAAATTTGTCGTCTGAACTACAAGACGCACTTTTAATTAGTCAGATAATAAATTGAGCAACCAGTCTGCGTAGAATATGAGAGGAAGAATTAATTATATTTAAAGTCTTTTAATTATTCTAAGCAGGGTCTTTAAATAAATACTGGAAACGTAACACATACAATCAAACGATCGAACAAAGTAAACGAAGAAACAGTCTTGAAGAAGCAAAATTCACAGACAAAGAAAAAAGCATTTACAAATAACAATAAATTAAGACAAATATAAACGTTTATTGGTTAATGCATGTAATTCTTATTTTGAAGTTTTGCTCTATCTAGAATAAATAAATGCAATGGCTTCTAGTTCACATAATACATATTAATAGCTCGATAAAAACAGATTCACTGTTGCTTTATTGCTTCCATTCTTTAAGAAAATGCTCGATCATGTTTGCATAAACTTCATTTAAGTTTAAAAAATAAATTGTCTATGTGCAACAGTAGTACAATGTACATATATGTACATCACGAATTATAAAATACTATTTCTAGTACCATTCTCCGTAAAGTGTCTGCTACCAGGACCTGAAAATGAAGGTCGACGTTTTCAAAAGTTCACTTCTTCGTGAAAGAAAAAAGAGAGTTTTCCATTAACATCAGTCTTCGACATTCAAGTTGTGTATCTTTGGTGTAAATTGCACCGTCATCAACTTCCATTATCACACATATTGCTTTTACCACTAATACTGCCATTACCACGTCTACTATTGCCATTACCATCACCACTGCCATTACCACCACTACTACTGCCATTACCACATCTACTATTGCCATTACCATCACCACGGCCATTACCACCACTACTACTGCCATTACCACGTCTGCTATTGCCATTACCACATCTACTATTGCCATTACCATCACCACTGCCATTACCACCACTACTACTGCCATTACCACATCTACTATTGCCATTACCATCACCACTGCCATTACCACCACTACTACTGCCATTATCACATCTACTATTGCCATTACCATCACCACTGATATTACCACCACTATTGCCATTACCACAACTACTACTGCCATTACCACGTCTACTATTGCCATTACCATCACTATTGCCATTACCACCACAACTGCCATTACCACTACAACTTACATTACCACCACTATTGCCATTAACATCACCACTGACATTACCACCACTATTGCCATTACCATCACCACTGACATTACCGCCACTATTGACATTACCACCACTACTTACATTGCCACCACCACTCACATTATCACTACTTCTATTACAATTGCAACCACCATTTACATTACTTCCACCACTACTAACATTACTATTTCTACTACTCCTACTACTTTTACTATCATTATCATCATACGACCACAGCAATGTCAGTACAGAGCACCTATTTTGAAACTATTCAAGCGTGTTAAAAAAAACTTAATTAATGAATAAACGTGCGTCTTGAATGTAAACATTCCTGAATAATATGAAAATATTGACCGGTTTAATGAAAAACAAACAAAAACAACCCCTTACCGTCACGAAATAGCAATAATGAAAAGCAGCCGAAAACACTCTAGCTTGCAACTGTGCCAATTTAAAATTCAGTCACTGACAGCTAAAGGAATGCTGACTTACTGATAAGGTTGAAGTGAAATACTTTTAGAGCACTTTGAAAAACACGGCGTTGTCTAACACTGTTTCATGTACTAGTAGCAATAATATATTAGATGATTAATTGCTTTTCTTCTAAGATTCGGTCTTAAAATATAGACCATACTATAGTGATATTTTTTTCTCTAGAAAATAATGAAAATATTTAAATTTACAAATAAATGAATACACACACAGACAAAATAAATAAATAAACAAAAAGCAAAGAAAAGAAACAAAATTAGAGCAAAGATAAAAAACAACAACAAAACAAATAAAACAAAACACAAAGAAAAGAAAAGAAAGACATGAAAAGTAACCCAAATACATTTTTTCCAGTATGACCATAATTGTTTCTTGCTGCATCTGTTGTCTAAAAATACACTAGAGCCTCACTTGTCTTGTAGCTGCCACACTTTCACGCGATGTTCGTTAATTCGAATCTGGGAATAAGTCGCTCTTCCACCTTGTCAAATGAACTACATTCCGCAATTTGCATTTATACCAGTACGGCAATTTCATGCTCTTGTAGTCTAGAAACGGCACGCCAACCATTTGTAGTTGCTGGGCTCACTGCAAATTTGAAGGCACTGGACTCACTGCCAATTGGCAAGCACTGGGCTCACTGCAAATTTGAAGGCACTGGACTCACTGCCAATTGGCAAGCACTGGGCTCACTGCAAATTTGAAGGCACTGGACTCACTGCCAATTGGCAAGCTCTGGGCTCACTGCAAATTTGAAGGCACTGGACTCACTACCAATTGGCAAGCTCTGGCCTCACTGCAAATTTGAAGCACTGGACTCACTGCCAATTCGCAAGCTCTGGGCTCACTGCAAATTTGAAGGAACTGGACTCACTGCCTATTGACAAGCTCTAGGCTCACTGCAAATTTGAAGGCACTGGACTCACTGCCTATTGACAAGCTCTGGGCTCAGTGCAAATTTGAAGGCATTGGACTCACTGTCTATTGACAAGCTCTGGGCTCACTGCAAATTTGAAGGCACTGGACTCACTGCCAATTGGCAAGCACTGGGCCCACTGTCATTTTGAAGGCACTGGACTCACTGTCAATTGGCAAGCATTGGGCCCACTGTCATTTTAAGGCACGAATAGATGAAAATGCGTGTGTTAATTATATTCAGAAAAGGAACCAACTCCAAAAGAATATTGGTCTCTGTAAAATAAATATTGAAATCCCATCTAATTAATAGAAATTGTACTTGGTTTATATTTAGACACCAAATTAATAAAAATTGCACTTGGTTTCTATTTAGACACTATATTAATAGAAATTGTACTTGGCTTATATTTAGACACCAAATTAATAGAAATTGTACTTGATTTTCTATTTAGACATCAAATTAATATAAATTGTACTTGGTTTATATTTAGACACCAAATTAATAGAAATTACACTTGGTTTCTATTTAGACACCTGCTGGTTAGAAACTTACACCCCTTCAGCTTAAAATAAACAACACCGATTTTTGATGAAGATTCTGACCATCTAGAATGAACTTCCGATATCTTAGCGTTTCCGTAAGTTCACTGAAGCGAAACGAAGCGTGACGTCCTCGCAATGCTAAAAGCATCGCCGAATAAGGTATACGTTTTGTAAGGTAAGCACAATGCACAATAATTAATGATTCTAAAATAGGCATGCGCATATGTGTGTGCATGCCTGCATATGTGTGCGTGCGTGTGTGTGAGAGAGAGTGAGTTAGTCAATATATACATATATATGCGTGATATTTGCTGCACTGGCATCAGCATTGATGTAGGTTAATTGTCTTGCCAGATATTTCATATCTGCAGTCAAATTTTTTAGAATAGTATGTACGTCAAACCATGGTTGAAAAGAAATAATTTCAAAAGCCAGACACCAGATGGAGTACCGGATATGGTGAAAAGTGGCTATTTATTTCTCAAGGAGAAGTGTATCAGACAGAGACTAAATATATTAAAATATCATGAGTTCTTGAATTTCGGGTCATTAGCTAGTTAACATGTCATGAGTACTTTAGTCAAAACGAGTAAGCTAATTAACATGTCACAAGTACTTCAGCCACAGCAAGTTAGCTAATTAACATTTCACAAGTACTTGACTCACAGCGAGTTAGCTAATTAACGCATCATGATGTCTGAAGTCCACAATATCTACAATGATTTATATGTAAGACGCTCGTTACATAACGGCTTATGTAGCCTACACCCACCCCTCCTCTAAAAATAAATGACACATAAACATACTTTCTAGAAAGGCTGACCTTTATACCTATGCTGGAAACATACCTGAATGTTCCAGACAATTAACTAAACTAACCAATCAAAGCACATCTCAGCCATGTGAACGAAAGTACCAGAAAATCATCTGTAAATTTATAGTCAAATGCCACTGACTGCTGAGGCAACATGTATTTTGACTCCCAGTGTTAACAAAGTATAATCATACTACTAACTTTATCGCCAGTTATCAACACAGAAGAATTCATCCTCTGTATATATTACTGCCAAAGTTATGTGGTTTTGCTTGCCTAACTAATATTGTATTAATATTTATCTCTTGACATTAACTATATTTTATATTGTTATATTTCGCTTATGATATTTACATATATGATGACAATGTAAGTAAGTGTTTTATAAGAGGACACATGAGGATGATTTCTTAAACCACGTGTATTTTATTGGCGGATCAGCACTTTATCTGAGACTTTATCTACAATATTGGAGACATTGAGTTTGATGAGTGTAAAGCTGTGAAGCAATGCCAGAACAAAACCACTTTATCCTGAATTTGATTTGACAAGTTTTGCACCGCAAAGCAGCATCAGAGCAGAACGACCCACATGCCATGGTCTGTTTCATTGGACCATGTGAGTGTTTGCTAACAACATTCATTGGGACCTAGACTACATGTCAGACATACCTAGAGTTATGTATTTATAAACTCATAACCATGCAGCTTCAGTCAAGTTGTAGACAAACCCTACTAAAGTACTCTAGAGTTCACTCAGAAACATTGAATGTTCTCTTATAAACTCATTTATAGTTCACTCATAAGGACGAACCAAATAACTACTACAGTGCCCAGGTACTCAAAAAGATATCCTCCTATGACACCTCATAATCGTGATTATGAACTTAAATTATATATATATATATAAACAATACTTGTACTTTTGAACTATTTGCTATATGTAACCTTACTGTCTTATGTTATTTCTTCTTAAATACTGTTTTTGTTGGTACATAGACCAATAGGGTAGTGAATACCACAACCGAATGTTGGACGCAGCAACAGGTTAGCGAGTAGAATAAAATGAATGTTGTGTGCAAAAACACGATAGCGAGTACAACACATAAATGTGGTCCAGTTTGCAACAGTATCGTAGCGAGAAAAAACACGGTGCTGGTTGCAATACAGAGTAGTGGCAAGCACAATAACCGGGTGCAAAAAGAGCACAGTGAGCCTAACAACCGGGTGTTGGGTATATCACCAAGGAAGCGAATGTTAGAGTGTGGACTGCCAAAGAGAAGAAATGCCTTCTGTAAATGAATTTGCCAACTTTCATGCAGACCAGTAGAATTCTGAATTTTGTTTTGTACTCCTAAGATGCACAGATGAGCTGGAGAAGTAGGGAGAGATTTAAAGGCATCATTATGGGTGTGAGAAGTAGGGGAGAGATTTAAAGCAACATTATGGGTGTAAGAAGTAGGGATTCAATTTAAAGGCAGCATTATGGGTGTGAGAAGTATGAGAGATTTAAGGGCAGCACATTGGATGTGAAAAGTAGAAAGAGGTTTAAAGCAGCAGTATGGGCGTTTAGAAACAGGGAGGATACTTATAGCAAAAAATCAGATTTTCATGTTGGTTGAAATTAAGGTAATATATGGACGATGTTTACAGTATCGTAACAACAAGATTTGCAAAAGCTTTATTGATTTTCAAGGCCGTTTGAAGTTACTTATGTAGAACATAAAAAAGCTGATATGCATGCGTGCGTGTTTATGTGTGTCTGTGAGTGTGCATAGGTGCATATGTATGTTGACTTTCTGGATGTGATGGTATGTATGAGTTAATATGAGGTGAATTATGGCGTGTTTTAATTAAAAGAAACGTTATTAAATTACTCTTTTAAGGCTGTATCAATGCATACATCCATGACGTAATCAAGACGAATACAATTTATTGGACGATTAGCACTTAGACTTACTTACAAAAGAAATACTATGTCGGACTTTCATCAGAACGACAGACTGGATGTCAGCGACGCCTCAGTTGCAAAATATCAGACATTTCTGTTCCGACTTGAAGAAACTTCTAGCAACGGGTCTCACTGACGTAAGTCACTGAAACGCAAAGTACTTAAAAAAATGGATTCTTCTAATTTGATTTTAATGAATTCTACGAATTTGACTTTATAATGAATTCTTCTCGCGCTTACAAAAAAAAACAGTTTTGCTTTCCAGATATTTATTTGCGTGTGTATGTGCTATCGCGCGTGCGCGTTTGAGAGAGAGAGAGAGAGAGAGAGAGAGAGAGAGAGAGAGAAACAATACACAATCTGTAAGGAAAACAATGCGATACCCAAGGGTTATCTAAATCCAGCGTTCTTTGGCAGTGTACGATGACGTAAGAATAATACACTCGACATTCTTATGTGTGCTTTTGTTGAATTTTCATTAACAAATATTTTCCTCCTCCTCCTTTGATCAGCGACATTTAGATCCAACGACCGATCGCTGTGGACACCGGTAGATCCTACTGTAAATAAAATATATATTATTTAAAAAGATTTAATGTCATGTACAAGGGAAAGAAATGATCTATATAATTAATTATCCGTAAACTCAGGCTTTTGTGTTACCACATCACATAATCATACACCCATCTCACACACAGTGCGTTACCATATCACATAATCATACACCCATCTCACACACAGTGCGTTACCACATCACATAATCATACACCCATCTCACACACAGTGCGTTACCACATAATCATACACCCATCTCACACACAGTGCGTTACCACATCACATAATCATACACCCATCTCACACATATATATAATAATATATATATACACACACACATATAGTGCGTTACCACATCACATAATCATACACCCATCTCACACACAGTGCGGGTTTTGCCGTGGTTGTGCTGGCGCACGGCACCAAAACCTTTCTTCACCTATGGGGGTGGATCAGTCATGAAATGGACACAATTATCGGCGAGATGAAAGACGAGAACAACGTGTACCATATGCCACGCAGCTAAGTGACACTTCCTGACACATTATCGACTGCCATCATCGTCCACTGCCCGATCAGTGTTAATTCAGTTATTGCAACACAATGCGGGTGTTTACAAAGAAACCAACAAAAAAAAATCCCAATTGACGCTCATAGTTAAAACGCCCACCCCACATTCTCTTGAAGGCACACCGGCGTGGAGAAACACACCCACAAACAGACAAAACAATAGAAGACATGAAGATTGAAAAAAAAATTACATTTCTATTTCACTATGGTTAACAAACGTCAAGCCCCACCTTCCCCCTGGTACTAACCGCCCCAAATGCGATCGATTTGTCAGCTCTCAAATTTGACGCCGGCTGTTGCCGCATCAGTAATCTTTGACATCAACGACATTGGAGCGACACCAAGCGACCAAGAGTGTGAAAGAAAAATGAATTTACAGGTTACATGCTTTTAGGAGTTAGGAAAGAGAGTTTATGTATGCTAAACAAACTTTAAAAAAATTAAAAGGGATAAACCATTTATGAAATTAACCGATGGTATGTATTTTCATTATAAGTTTCATTTAACAAATATAAATAATAAATACATAAATTAAAGAGAGAAGAGCGGTTTCTTATATAAATAGGAAGAAAAATTAAGACCCGAGAGGCGTATTTTGCGTAGCTTTCTGCAAGTTTGACGCAAAGTGAGAAAAAATTACGTGTAATCTAGTACAATTTGTCTTAGTTCATTTTAGAGATTGATTTATAAATGTAATACTTCATAAAGTTCTTTTAGGAGTCTAGATTTATTATTGTAAATATATGATAGAGTTCTTTTTCTGGAGTTCGATTTACAACTGTAAGATATCATACAGTTCCTTTCAGAAATTTGAATTGTAAATGTAATTTTACTTCATAGATTTTTTTCAGAGGCTTTGATTTATGAACGTAATACGTCATAGAGTTCTCTTCCAGGGGTTTCATTTATAAATAGTAATACGTCATTAAGTTCTTTAGGAGTTTGATTTATAAATATAATACGTCATAGAGTTTTTTTTTTCAAGGAATTTGATTTATAAATATAATATTTCATAGAGTTATTTTCAATGAATTTGATTTATAAATGTAATGCGTCATAGAATTCTTTTTCAGAGGTTGATTTATAACTGTAATATGTCATAGAGTTATTTTCAGTAGTATGATTTATAAATAGAATACGTCATTGAGTTCTTTTCCAGGAGTATGATTTATAAATGTAATACGTCATAAGTTCTTTTCAGGAGTTTAATTTGATATATGTAATATGCCATAAGATTCTCTTCAGGAGTTTGGCTTATACATGCAATATGTCATAGAGTTCTTTTCGGGACATCATACATTTAATACGTAAGAGAGATTTTTTCCTGAGTTTGGTATATACCTGTAATGCGTCACATGTTCTTTTCAGGACTTGCATTTTATGCTTATATCATGGGTCCTTCTCAGGGGTTTGGCTTATGCATGTAAAACATTATAAGTTCTTTTCAGGAGTTTGATTTATAAATATAATTCGTTACAGAGTTATTTTCCAGGAGTTTGATTTATAGATGTGATGCGACAAAGAGTTCTTTTCAGGAGTTTGATTTATAAATATATGTTATAGAGTTATTTTCCAGGAGTTTGATTTATAAATGTAATGTGTGATATAGCTCTTTTCGGGAATTTGATTTCTTGAAGGTATACATAAATGCAAGGCACACAAATTCAAAGATACAAACCCTGAGACACAGACAACATTCTGTGTCCAGTTAGCCTTCAAACTGGCAATGGAATGAATGACAACAAATATTAAGTAAATTTTATCTCTACAAAGAAAAATAAGATGCATTTTTCACCTTAAGCGTTTGTCAAAATACACGCACATCTATCTGCTTACACTGAGATCCTATTATGTAAGTGCATAATATAAAGAAAACTAAAGCTTAAAAAAATATATGTGTATGTGGTTCATAAGGTCCAACATTACACTGCTAGGAGTGTCTCAATGCTGTTGCTTACATTGCAGCCTTGGTAACGCGAACATAAACAACAGGTACTTGGGAGTAATTCTGACCAAATAGTTTTTAGCGAAATACGTTCCAAGGCGCTGTTACATACTATATCTATTTGACTGCCCTTTAATGACACTTACAATCTGTAAAATCTGTAAAAGGAAATATTGTAGCTCACTAAGCAGTACACAAGATACATTACAATCAAACAGACTACAGAAACGTTTCAGTACTATTGAGTGGAAACATTTCACTCTAAATCACAGGATATAATTGATGTCACATGCCAAAAGGGAGAAAAGAAATCACAACTGCTGTTAAGTTTGGTCATTTCAGTCGCGACTGTGAGAGTGAAATGATTATTTTCGTGACTAGCACGCACGTACGTGAAGACCCGCAGACTTGTCGCTGTCGGACTATGGCATCTTGGAAAAGGATGGCGTCCTCTCTCCTTGTGTTGACCTGTCTGATGCCAGTGATTGTCTCAGGTGAGTATTTTTAATTTTTCGCAGTGGCAAGAAACGGATAAACAATAAAATCAGTAAAATAAATAAACATACTAAAAATTAACGACAGGCAAGCAAGCAAGCACATACCAAGCAAGCCACACACATACACACACACACACACACACACACACACACACACACACACACACACACACAAACACACACAAAACCCCAAACAATTCTCCTCCCCCCTCCCCCCCCGCAAGAACTAAGAGAAAATATTAAATTATTTTAAAGGGCTACAAAAAAAATAACAAGCAATCCAGTTATTAAAGCTATACTTAACTAATTATAACAAGAAATCCAGTTATTAAAGCTATACTTAACTAATTATAACAAGAAATCCAGTTATTAAAGCTATACTTAACTAATTATAACAAGCAATCCAGTTATTAAAGCTATACGTAACTAATTATAACAAGAAAAGAAACAAATTAAATATCCCAAACCACTTTACTCCCAAGACCAAGAAATCCAACAAAAATAAGAAATAAAAAATTAAAAAATTAAAACGAAAGTGAAAATGAAGACACGTGACAAATAAATAGGATACAAACGTAGTACAAATAAAAGAAATTAAAAAAAACTAAAAAGATGAAAATGAATCACCATACAATAAAATCACCTCAAAATAGATAAACAAATGTATATCTAGCAATCCAAACAAGCAAAAACGACAAGCTACTGCACTGATGAAAGTGGACCAAACATTAAACAAATAGCTTCGGCCTTCAAAAGAAATAAAGAAAGAAACAATGAAATCTAAGCAAGCAAAACAACCTATTTATCAGATCGGTAAGCAAATAAATAAACAAAAGGAAATGATAAACATTTGACGTAAAAATTTAAACAAATTTTCTCTCTCTCTTTTTCCATCTATCCATCCATCCATCCATCCGTCCATCCATCCATCCATCCACCCGTCATCCATCCATCCGTCATCCATCCATCCATCCGTCATCCATCCGTCATCCATCCATCCATATGAAAAAATATTTTTTTCTCATTATAGATATTCACTAAACAACGACTGTAAATATACTTTATTTACAGTAGTTGGAGATTTTTCTGTTTGTTTTACAATGCCAGATTTTAAAATCAGATATCTATATTAAATAACGTAAATGAATAAATATATTAAATATATTAAACTATTTAAACCAAAGATTCTTTACCGTTTAGTTTTATTGACTTCCGTACGTTACGTTCTACTTTCTAAAGATCTTCACATGGGAACTGCAGATCGTAGTTTCATCCCTTTGTTATTTAAGCTATAATAATTCCTTGAATCGGAGCACTAGACTTCCAGGATGTACCCTTCTTGATTCCATTTGATTTCCGTACAGTAAATAAAATAATTTCTTAAAATTGTATATTTTAACTCAAGGTATTTTAGTTAGATTTAAGGACAATCACGACATTCTCAATAGTCTATGTACGATGATCTTGTTCTTTGCTTATGTGGGTGAATAACATATTTTAACATATCTTTTCTTCCCACCTATTTCAACTCAAGATTTAATTACAAAATCAAGACAATATAAACGGACTTATGCCAGTATTTAATTAATATGTAATTAAAATATCAACTATTCTTGAGATTTAATGTGAGCAGCAGGACACTTGATGATTTCACGGCTTGAGAAAGAAACTAGACATGTATGAATGAATTATTTGTAGGCTTGGGAGAGAAACTAGACATGTCTGAATGAATTATTTGTAGGCTTGAGAAAGAAACTAGACATGTCTGAATGAAATTATTTGTGGGCTTGAGAAAGAAACTAGACACATATGAATGAATTATTTGTAGGCTTGAGAAAGAAACTAGACACATATGAATGAATTATTTGTGGGCTTGAGAAAGAAACTATACATGTCTGAATGAATTATTTGTGGGCTTGAGAAAGAAACTAGACACGTATGAATGAATTATTTGTGGGCTTGAGAAAGAAACTAGACATGTATGAATGAATTATTTGTAGGCTTGAGAATGAAACTAGACATGTCTGAATGAATTATTTGTGGGCTTGAGAAAGAAACTAGACATGTATGAATGAATTATTTGTAGGCTTGAGAATGAAACTAGACATGTATGAATGAATTATTTGTGGGCTTGAGAAAGAAACTAGACATGAATGAATGAATTATTTGTAGGCTTGAGAATGAAACTAGATATGTATGAATGAACTTTCTGTGAGCTTGAGAAAAAAAGTAAACATGATTGAAGGAACTATTTGTGGCCTTGAGAAAGAAACGAAGTGAATGACGTGTAGCTTGAGAAAGAAACAATACAAGAATGATTGAATAATTCGTGGACTTAAGAAAGAGACAAAATACTTATAAGTAAATAATTTTTAGGCATGAGAAAGAAGCAAAACATCTATGAATGAATGATGTGGGCATGGCAGTGGTGGTGGTGGTGGTGGGGTGGTGAGGGTTTCGGATAAATTTTCGTTTATTATTTTACGAATGTACAGAATATTACTGTAAACCCCTAGTTACGCATCACACAAATAACACCGATACTTACTTTAAAGACGACGAGGCTTCTATGCTACCATAAACGTTAATTTGTTCATACGTTTTGATCTCGCACAATCATGAGCAAAAATAAGTTGCTAATTAATTTCGGTATTAACTACAGTGCGGATAATATGATTACAAATTATAAAAACTAAAGCCACCGCTCGTTATATTAACATTACAGCAAAATCATTTATTTATTTATTTCAGCGTTTACATCAATGTATGTTTTATCATTATACAGATTTATATATATATTAAAAAATATGCATTTGAGTATTTCTTGAAGTATTTGCTTTTACTCAAAACAGCTGACTATATCTTTCCTCTGTTTCTCAACACACTACACATTTATATCTTTCTGTTTCTCAGAACATTATAGACTTATATCCTTCCTCTACTTTTCAGCATATTACAGATTTATTTTATTGCTTCTCAACACACTACAGATTTATATTTTTTCTCTTCTTCTCAACACTAGTAATTGATATACGCCACTAGGTAATAACTATTTAAACTCAAGAACCTTTTCTCAACACTAGTAATTGATATACGCCACTAGGTAATAGCTATTTAAACTCAAGAACCATTTCTCAACACTAGTAATTGATATACGCCACTAGGTAATAGCTATTTAAACTCAAGAACCTTTTCTCAACACTAGTAATTGATATACGCCACTAGGTAATAGCTATTTAAACTCAAGAACCTTTTCTCAACACTAGTAATTGATATACGTCACTAGATAATAGCTATTTAAACTCAAGAACCTTTTCTCAACAGCTCACCAAAGATTCAGTATGCACAATGATAAATGAAGAAATGTAGACTTACAAAGTCATCTAAAATCACGTGACTTCATTTTCAAGCTTAATAGGTATTAGACTGTATACAAAGTTAAATAATTATTTGTAACATTACATTACACAAGATGTATTGGATTTTAAAAAAAATAAACATAATTATTTATAATATTGTGTTACTTTCGATTAATAAAAAAAGTAACGATAAATTTAAATCAATGAATAATAATAAGTATATTATACTTCTTTGTCTGGGACATAACAACCAATCGAAAATATAATTTCGGATGTTATATTCTATCACTTCTGCTTTGTCCTCCAGTAAAGAAATTAAAATTCCTACTTCTGTCCTTCAGTAAATCGATTCATATCTGTTTTTTAGTAAAAGGATTAACATTCATGCTTCTGGTTTTTTCGGTTAAGATAATACCTTCTACTTCTGTCTCTTAACAGAGAACCTTACACTCTTGCACTTATTAGAAATTTGAACGGATTTTCCCGAAAAGTTCATACGTAAAGAAGTAACTACTGCCTCCTGACACGATTTTGTTAATACCTGTATATGCTTCATTACTTTCACGTTTTCATCACTTCTTTTCATGCTTTCATTACTTTATGACTGGCTTTCATCATATATTTTTGTGCCTTTATCGTTTCATGTCAAGCTTTCCTTACTTCTTGACTTACTTTTACCTCTCCTTGTTTTACTTTTGTATATTGTCACCTAATCATTTGCTTTCGTCACTTCCTGTCATGCTTTCGTTACTTTCTTTCCTGCTTTCGTCACTTCCTGTCATGCTTTGTTACTTTCTTTCCTGCTTTCGTCACTTCCTGTCATGCTTTCGACACTTTCTTTCCTACTGTAGTCACTATCTTTCCTATTGTAGTCACTTTCTTTCCTACTGTAGTCACTTTCTTTCCTACTGTAGTCACTTTCCTGCTGTACTCATGCTTTCGCTACTTTATATCCTATTGTAGTCAATTTCTGTCATTGAAAGCATTTTTTTTCTATCACTCTTTCGTCACTTGTTTCCATGATTTCGTCACTACATGTCATTTCTGTCGTGCTTTCAATCAAGTCCAGTCGTGTTTATGTTATTTCCCATTATACTTCGTCACTTCCTATCATGCTTTCGTCACTTGTTTCCATGATTTCGTCACTACCTGCCATATAGTCATAATTTTCTGTCTTGCTTTCAAATACATCCAATCGTACTTTCCTTTTATACTTCGTCACTTCCTATCATACATTCGTCACTTCCTGTTATGCTTTCGTCACTCCTGCTTCCACTCTTTCTGTCTTCGTACATAAAATATCCTTGTAATATTGAGCACATGTAAACAACATTTCAAGGAGTAATTATCAGATAAACGCTGAATTTATGAAAGGGCTTAATAAAGCCTGAACACGTATGGGCGGGGAAGGGCAGGACAAGCATACATATGAAAGATTTAAAGATTCACAGCAGCCACAGAAGAACGGAAGGAAGCGCGAACGATTTCAAATTAAAAATCAATTCATCACGCCCGCGAACATCTACCAATTACACCAGTGACCAACGTTCTCTAATATATTTCCTGTGTGCGCGGAACTTGGCGGTTGTTTGAACTTGCTACCAAAACTTGTGCGCGGAATTTTGAAACTGCTGCGCGGCATTTTCTAATTAGCTGCGCGGCCGCGCATCTTAGAGGCATCACCAGTGACTGTCATAAACCTCAACAGACTGCACTTCGACTCGAGTAGCTGCTTCGGTTTGCTTTGATCACAGGAGATTTGAAGTGTTGATCTGATGAATGTTCCTCAATTAATTTTGTTCCATCACCCCCCCCACCACTCTAGACCAGAGACTTTGAGTAGAGAGAATGTTGTTACGGGGAAAGAAAAAGGAAAAAGAAAAACCTATGGACGACACGCTGTTGAAAATGTCAGGCGATTTTATCAACGCATTGCCGTGGCATCGAACTTCGTCAATTATCTCCCCTCCCTATAAAAAAAAAAACAAAAAAAAAGCGAATGTACGCAAAGGTCCTCAGACACTTAATACGCTACAAATTGAGCCTGAAAATGAACTCTGTTTTCACTTCCTTCATTTGAAACCAAATCCTACACACGCCGATGGATTTTATGAAGTGGACTTATTTTTTTCATAGCTATATTGGTGATGGTTTTCAAATCTTGTTCCATGTTTAGAAGGTTATGAAAACATTTAAAAGCGTTGCACCTCTTTGTAATATAAAGTTAGGAAAAAAGCCTACTCAAATATAAACAGAATTACAGAAATTAAAAGAAGAAAAAGGGGGACAAAAGAATGAAACAAAACAGAAAAGATAGTCATATACAGATCACTTACTATATGCTTTGACAGGGGATTTATAAACAAATGGGTTGTTAGTTAGATTTATTGGTAGATATTAAGTTAGGTTTCAGACAGATATGGCTTTAGATAGATTCATAGACAGATATATATTGCCGTAGGCATAACTGTTGCAAATATAAGCGATGTTTTAGATTACATAGTAGAGAGTTTATTACATACATCTCTTAATATTTGAACAGGTCAATATATAGACATGTTATTAAGTAGACAGGTACATACGTACAATAAACTGACAGGCAGAGAGACTCATGCATCCATAGCAAAATGAAAAGCAGACACACAATTATATATGAACAGTAAGAAAAGCAGATTATACTGTCTGTTTATGTTCTTTAGGATTTGAAACTAGTCACAATATAAGGTTAAATAATTTTCCAATACAAATATGATTAAAGTTAGAAGTCGTTCTTTAAGACACAGTTTTGCACTTACATGACTTTTAAAAACTCGTCTCGACCGACGGAGGGCGGTTGAGGGTGTGCGACAAACTGGTTAGACCTGTTTCACCCCCTATCCGCCAGCCTTCCTGCCCTCCACTCGGGACGCAATGTGAGGCTGTGGGGTTCCCCCAGAAGCATCCCAAGAATATCTTAGGATAAAAAGTCTAATGCGGCTTCTGGGGTGAGACAGCAGGGAAAAAAATAATCGTCTCACTGCATATTTGCTTTAGAAATGATAGCAGAGGAGTTAAACATGTAATCCTTACCTACAATATATACTATTAATGAGTCAATTTATTTTATATTTCTATCCCCCGATGACGCCTTGTTGCGTTAGTCGGCGTAATGTTTCCAAGTATTTCGCGTACGTTTCTACAGTAAATTCAAAATGGACTCCAAAATAAAGCATAAGGAGCAGCTCTTATAGCACCACTGCATGGAACTGTGTCTTCTGCTTCTTTCTATATTCTGAGATAATCGGACTCTTCTCGCTATTTTACCATATCCAAATACAACAAACAATCCTTAATAAATGCTCCAGTTCCAAGGCTCAATACATTAAGCGAAAAGTGAACATATAACGAAATAATTAAAATAATTTAGAGTTAAAATAAACTAATGTTTCTCTGCACTTAAAAGCAGATTACTTTAAAAAAAATCCAAATTCAGTCAAATTTAATGTACGACTACTAAGGGGTGTCTCTTGTAAAGTATTTTATTGTATGCTTATGATTCATTATTCAGTTAATCTCAGGTCTTTATTGCATGTTAAGTTTTCCGTTTGAGGAAGCTATGGTAGTTCCTCCTGGAAGTAAGATATTTGTTACATGAATGGAGCCAGGAGCGTTAGACGCTGTGCATTTCTTACATGAATGGAGCCAGGAACATTAGACGCTGTGCATTTGTACACCAAAGTGGGTGTTTTCATTATGCTAATTAATATTTATTAAATTTAGAGGCCACCCACTTTTACTTTGCACAGCAAGTCTGAGAATGTATACATAAATCTCTCTCTCTCACACACATACATGCACACACATACCAAATCACACACTTATACATAAATACACACACACACACACATATACAGCGAGAGAGAGAGAGAGAGAGAGAGAGAGAGAGAGAGAGAGAGAGAGAGAGAGAGAGAGAGAGAGAGAGAGAAGAAATGTAGATATAATTTATAGATATTAGATATAATCCAATTTTAATTGGAGTGATAAATAAAACTGCTTCGCTCGAGAATAAAACATTTTTAATAATCTGATTAAGAGTACACAATGGACATTTCAAAACCGACCTTGAACTTATCCATGAAGATATTATCTTATAAATGTTGACATAAAGTAATGATTTCTGTAAATATCAAGAGCCCATATAATCGTGATCATTTCCCATTGCAAATATATTTGATTCCGTCATTACCTCCCCTATGTTTCTCTCATGTAGGCACGAAGACTATACGTTTTGCATTCTATAGCGGAGTAAATTTGCCTGTCCCTATTTCTAAACTTAAATGATATATAAATTGTTAAATGTCAAAGTGACCCGATCTTGAGCACTGCTTATGATAGTATTTTTGTGTACGTGTCAGAATTGGAGTAAACAATTCAGGTAAAGAATATGCGAATGAAATCCAAACCAGTTTCAAGTGGATGAGTAGTTTTTCTGACTAATAGTCTCACACTTGTTTATATTAATTTCAACCAATGGGGATGGACCATGTGGCAGAGTAAACTTACCTATCCCTATTTCTAGACTTAATTGTTATATAAATTGTTAAATGTCAAAGTGACCCGACCTTGGGTACTGCTTGTGCTGATATTTTTAAGTGTCAAAGTTAGAAGTAAACAATTCAGGTAAGGAATATGCTAGACTTGTAATCTAAACCAGTTTTATGTGGATGAACAGATTTTATTATCCAAAGGTTAAGATTTACAAGACGAACAATGGCTGAGATCAAAAGTTTACCTTTTGAAAAGAACTGTATTCTCTAATCACTTTGAATCTGGAGAGGCAGTCTGGTCAAGAAAGGTGGCCATTAGCTTAATGGTGAGTTAACTGACTGATTCAGAGAGAATAGACTTAGAAATATTTCGTGCATTTTGCTATTGATATATTATACTTGCGTTTTTTTCTTAATGTCTATACTTTTTGCATTCGTACCTGAATTTGGGTGGCTCTGTTTTTTTATGTAGACACAATGTATATACCTTTTAGCATTTGTTTATGAAATAGGGTGGCTCTGTTTTTCTTATGGAGATACAATGTCTAATCTTTTTACATGTGTGCATGAAAGTGGATGGCTCTGTTTTAATACATAACACATTTTGTTTTGTACACTAAAAGTTTGACCAAATCTGGATAAAAATAAAATCTTTTTTAAAATGTTTAAACAAACCTTTTGCCTTTAAACACATTTTTTCTTCTTTTCAAAACGTATTCTATCTTCACATCTTTCTTCCATCTCTCATCTTCGCCATTCATAATCTGCCATGGCGCCTGTTTAACCTGGTGCCATGTTACTTCCATAAACCGTGCCATTTACAAAGGAACATTTTCTAGGTAACTTCTTTCAAACATGCACAATATTATTTTTCTTCCTATCGGCAACATCTCGATTTTCTGGTGGGCATGCTGGACATCGAAAGTTCGGTGCAGCAAGATGTGTCTGTCTCTATTTGCCTCACGATAATATCAAAGCATTGGTCGTTGTCATAGAATCTGTTATCAAAGAAACGATTAGTCGAAGCGGGTTTGTATGTGGACAGGACTGTTTCCATTCTTTCTGAAACGACTAGAAACGAAGGATACAAAATATAAGAGAGTTTGAGTAGAAAGAACAAGGAAGCACATGTTGCGGAAAAGATTAAAACCAAGAAAAATAAATGACAATTTAAATAAAATACATTTGCTTCTTTGAAAGTAAATAAAAGCTAATGAAATCTGATGAACAGCAATATGTTGAGAGTGATGATGTTGCTATTTATAATAATAATAATAATAATAATAATAATAAGAAGAAGAAGAAGAAGAAGAAGAAGGAGGAGGAGGAGGAGAAGAAGAAGAAGAAGAAGAAGAAGAAGAAGAAGAAGAAGAAGAAGAAGAAGAAGAAGAAGAAGAAGAAGAAATTCAGAAAGAATAGAAAGCTAGGAAAAATCAAAGCATGCATCAACGAAATAGAGTTTAGCGAAAAAATACTACAAAGAATGAAACTACTTTAACATTAATCATGACGAAAATGGCATAGTTATGGTTTGTAAACATTGAAATATTCAAAAGCAACTTCACTTTCCAGTGATGCTTAGGAAAGCCTAAAGCGAGAATGGTTGTATTATTCGGTGTTGAAGGTCAATTGCTCAGTAAACTGAATCTTTTCATTCATACTTTGCGTGCGGTCTTTGATGTTGTCGCCACACTGGTGAGAATGATCAGTTGAATCTATTGTCATTTCTGAATATTTAATTTTGTTTCTTCTACATAATGCATATTTTAGTCATCCGCAACTATTAATGCACACTGGCTAGTTGAAATCAATAAAGGAGTAGTGCGCAATAGACAATTATTAATGTAGACTGGCTTGTTGAAATCAATAAAGGAGTGGTGCGCATTAGGTACTGCAAAAACAAAATAAAATTAATGTAATGATAATAGACGTATATAACTAGGTTTGCTTGCTTTTGATGATTTTAACTGAGCGTCATTAAAACTTAAATGTTCAGTGTATTTAACAATAAAATGTTTAAAGAATCTATCTATTTAAAGAATCTATCTATCTATCTATCTATCTATCTATCTATCTATCTATCTATCTATCTATCTATCTATCTATCTATCTATCTATCTATCTATCTATCTATCTATCTATCCATCCATCCATCCATCCATCCATCCATCCATCCAACCATCCATCTCTATTGCTCAAGCTATCAATACTTTTCTTATATTTGTATGTATTATTCTATATCTGACTTAATTTTTGTTGTATGATTTTCTCGGGCTAAAGTATAAGCTATTGTATTAAGCTTTGATTGTGTTAAAAGAGTTTTTCAGTGACAATCTTCAATAAATTACCTTTTACTACCCGAGGTTGATTTGTTATAAAGGGAAAGATTTACATATAAATAAACGTATTACATAACCGCATAACATTTCAATATTAATCGTTGATTTTATTAGATATGATAGTAAGGTATTCGCAGTGTATTTATCAGCCATACTGAGTCAATAAAATCGCAACACTTTCGACACGGAAACGAAAGTTAATCTGAAGGAATGAATTATGACTTTTGAAGCTGTTAGTAATAGGAAAGTAAAACATTCACACGCAAGCACATACACACATACACATGCGCCATACTCACACACACCACACCACACCACACCACGCCACACCACACCACACCACACCACACCACGCCACACCACACCACACCACGCCACACCACACCACACCACACCACGCCACACCACACCACACCACGCCACACCACACCCCACCACACCACGCCACACACATACACACACACACGTAAGTAAACACAACTCACCACTCATTATACATAAATAATCCGCCACCCACTGCATGTACAATCACACACACAAACTCACTACCCACCCACGGCACCCTACCCACTTCCATGCACACGCGCGCATAAAATCAAAATAAAATAATACAAAACTAATTATTGCTGCAAACATCACCCTCTGAACACGAACATAACGGTAAATCTGTATGATTTGAATGCAAACCTAAAGCACCTTAACGGGCAGTGCGTCAACATTCACTTTTAGGTCATGGATTTTCCTTCCGCTGTGGCAAAGCAACGAATTTAGAAAACCTAAACATCGTTCTTAAAACAAATATTTCAAGTAAATAAGTTAATAACAAGCAGTACTTTTGCATAATAAAAATAAATTTACGTGTCTTTGATGCGGCGTTTGATTCTGAATTTATTTTTTTAAAATTTAGCTTCTAATTCAGAGAGTTTAAACCAACCCATTCACAAACACGAGCGATTCGAATGCCAATCCTGAACATTGTCTATTTATTCTTGGATGCACCCCGCCCTCCTTTGCCTCCCTACGCCGTACTCAATTAACCTCGAAGAATATTTTGTCGATTATTTAAAGCACTTTGAAGCAGATTTTATTTTTAGTAGTAGGACACGTCTACATTGTCTACAGGGCGAAATGAAGTGCGACTAGTCTACAAGCAAGATCGATGAAGTCAACACTTCGCTGACAGGGGAGATAAAAGATTATTTGCGCAATTATAAGCGGGAACAGCAACAATTTCGTGGGCATTAGAGGTGGATGAGTGCAGATGACTAATTTAAAGCTCTTAACACCTCACTGAAAACATTGCACACATAGCAATTATACAAATATGTTATTTGGTCTTAATTCTGATTCCCTTGAAATGGAAATAATTAAATATCAGTTAATATTGTACAGAAGACAATATATGTATTCAATCATTTAGTGATGTTTAAAAATAAATATTACAGTTTTTAGGTTTCCACGGAGTTTTATTGTAAATGTCTTTTTTAAAATTTTATTAAATAAAGAAACTGGGGGGGGGGGTTGCGTATTCATGTGTATTAAAATAAATTCAAAATCATTATTTTTAGAAATCTCTAATTTCTAATTGCGAAAAGACAGCTGTAAACAAACAAATGGCGCCGTAAATGCCTATGATCATAGTACAAACGTCCATGAAATCGGAGCAGAGAAAATAAAATGACTAAATTAATACAAATCGAAAACCATGAAGCCATCCAGCTATCCAAATTTGACTTATTAAATTATATGCCATTTTTCACGCAGTTCTACATGTTAATGTGAAATCGAATTTAAATGAAACCGACTTCCTAAGCTGAAAGCCATTCGGAAACACCTGCACGAGAACGATATATGAGATAATTTACGATGAGAAAATAAGCGGAAAGGAAAATCGAATTTAGATTGCAAAGGTTTTCCTCATTGAATATCCAGGATACACAACGCAACGAAAGCGCACTGGCCTCTGGGAAATTCCAGCAGCGCAGAGGCCTCACAGATGCTGTACCCGTAACGAAATTGTCGACCACTTGTTTTGCAGACATTAATTTTGGCAGGCAGCCTATTAGCCCTTTGCCAGAAAATTTGAAATAGTTTGACTCTGTTTGTGTTATCGCCCCTGCCAGAATTTTATGTGAGCTTTCTCCAGTGGACGCTAGGGTTGTTTGCTGACGTGCATTCTTCGGAGATTTCTGCTGCCCCGACGACAGTTCCTAAGGTTTTATATGGCACCTATGGTAGAAAGTCAGAGGTCACTTGCACCTTGCTATGATAGGTCAAAATAGAGCGTGAGGCAATGGTTCTGATAGCTCAAGCGAAGGACTGAATCTGCGAAGGATGAAAGTTTTAGTTTCCTTGCAGTTACGGCCCTTGGCGATTCAAGAATCTCGCTCAGTGATGACAATGCTATCAGTGGACTAAATTTGAGATTTCTCTGTTAATTAAATATACCGTGACCACTTGCCAATTATTGTCTGTTGTGTTACCGTGACCACATGCCAATTATTGTCTGTTGTGTTACCGTGACCACATGCCAATTATTGTCTGTTGTGTTACCGTGACCACATGCCAATTATTGTCTGTTGTGTTACCGTGACCACATGCCAATTATTGTCTGTTGTGTCACCGAGACCACGTTGCACAAAGCTAAGTAGCAAAGCATCACAGAGATAAATGACGCTCATTGCAATGAATCCCAATACCGTTTCTCCGTGAGGCTCTATTCTGTAAGAATGACCGCAGGGCTCCAATGTAAGCGAATTATAGATAAATTAGGAACTGTATTTGCAAAATTCATTGGATTCAACTCAATGGACGCTGGTCTTGTCTCGAACCCAATAAAGGTTGTCATTGTTCTAACAGAGAAAGATGAACCCGAAGGCTAATAGCAGAAAACGTTTCCTTTATACTAAAATATGAGACAGTTGGATGCATTGGTATTGAGTGGAAATTACTCTTTTATTTTACGTACCAAATTAAGGTGACATCTTTGAAGCTTTGGGGGTTTGAACGTCAGATGCTAGCATTGTAAATCTTAGAGTGATTAGTTCAACAGTAATCCTTGCATCGTGTGTTTTAGTTGTACCAAGAATTACATTAAAACCTCTCACATTTTTACATCAGAAGAATGTCCTTGGACTATTTTATCGCCTGAAGAACTGTTAGAGGTCTGAGGCAGGCGTGCATTAGTCTTAAACGAGAGTTTAAAAGGTACACTTGGCTACACC
Organism: Sinotaia quadrata; assembly: GCA_028829895.1. Lineage (NCBI taxonomy): Eukaryota > Metazoa > Mollusca > Gastropoda > Architaenioglossa > Viviparidae > Sinotaia > Sinotaia quadrata. The sequence continues at coordinate 67,025,193 of CM054180.1, read as the reverse complement.
ATACCGTATTTTTTTCCTTTGTAAAATGATTCTTACCCTTTATCTGTACTCATGTTTGGGTGTCAAGAACAACAACAACATACAACATCAGCTATCATCAACTACCACATACGTTATCCAACGTACGGACACTCTGGTTTCCAGAAAATTACATAGTTATATTTTTTTAAAACCACATGACCGTTAAAGTTGTGCAGAGTAGTTCACTTAAATGTGGACCGTATCTATGGAGACGGACATTAATTAGCACTGAATATCACATGTGAAGTATGCGTACCAACAAAAACGGTTGGAGGGAATCGGACTCTTGAGCGGGCAAACAAAGTGTATTTAGCAGAATCGACATTATTCGAGATTCCAGAGCTCGCTGCTACCAGACAGCGCAAAGAATTTTGTACAGAAGATGTCAATGTCACTCGGTGCAACCGAATATGTAGTTAAGTTTGAATATACATGTGGTCGTTTTGGACTTGTCTTGACAATAATGATGCGCAAAGTTTCTCTCGGCATTTTGTAGCTGTGAAATGTTTTTATTTTAGTAACCAAAAACAAGGCTGAATGACAAATCAGAGTGGTGTGTACTTTGCAGTATAACGAGAGAGAATTTAGGTAAATAAACTGTACATCAGCAACATGACGAAACACTGGACAAGTCGTGCATTGCAAGCGTCCGGTAATCTTTACGGGGAGACTAATCAATAGTAAAATGACAGCTTAAGAAAGACACCTCCTGGTTGTCTAACGTTTCAGGAGTGACTCAGTGATTTGCATGATTTTACAGTGATGAAGAAAATTAGTATCCTGCAAGCGACTGTTTTAAATTTTTGCCTGGTGGCAGCAACGAGTCAGTTATTTTTCAGAGTATACCTCTATTTTCTTTCAATGGAAAAGGTTTCACGAATATTTTTTTTAATTTAAAGGGAAAAGATTTATACAAATTCATACAAAATCAATCCAACATATTCAAAGTACAGGACTAGTACAAACCAGAATTAAATACTCTTATTTAACTTTCACACTGTAATAAAATTGGACTTACTGCCATTCTTGTTTAAATGATGGATTTGTGATTATGTGCCTTTGTGGCTGAATTTAAGTGCTTACACCCCCCCACCCCCACACAGAGTACAAAATCAGACTTTCATGCCATCTAATCTGTTCACTTTTGAATAAACACTAACAGAAATAGAAAGAATTGAAATCGGCATTACAAAATCTTGCGAATTCAACGACATTTAAGTGAAATTATTTTAAATGAAATAATATTTGATGAGGCCATCCACTCCCTTATTCCTTTATTTTGTACCTTAACTCTCAGAAAGAATAAATAAACAAATAAAGAAAATAAATAAATAAATGCTAATGTTATTTGAATGCGAGCCTAAGCAATAGAGAGGAGTGTTCTTAAGTTAGAGTCATTTATACACTGCAGACATAGATTTACATTTTAATTACCACTTTTAATTTGCTACTAAATCAAATCCGAATATCTCCAGTACCCTCCCTCTCCACCCACCCTCATTTTAACAACTAGAACCATCTAAATGATCCTGTCCCACAATGTGTACCAGCTTTCAAGATACATATGTTTTGTTGTTGTTTTTTTCTAGTCACAAACAGCTTCTGTTTTTTTTAAGTGGACATATTTGTGTGAGTGGGTGGACCGCTCTTTTGCGGAACTGTAAGTGCTCGAAATATCTTACAAACAGAGTTTACTGAAGCATCCCAAAATATCAGTCAAAGAAGTTATCAAGCTCACGAACTGACGCAATGCGATCATAATACAAACTCTTTCCTCGATCAAACACTGCATTAATCCCAGATGTCTGCCGGGTGACATCGTTAGAGGAAATAAATGTTTCATTAGAACCCGTTTGAAAAATAAAGTGAGTTATGCGGATTATTACGATCTGGGGTTTTTTAAAAAGTAACAATCGATGATACAGGTTTTGACGGTCCGTCTATCCAAAGACCATTCAAACTGAACGCTACTCGTCAATAAAATAAGTGATCGCTTTCGCATGTTTTATGTCGGTAGTTGTCGCCCCTAGACCATGCATGAGTGTATTTGTGTACCACTACATTTTTCTGCATTCATTTCGGAAAAGCGAGGGATTTATTCGTTTTATTTTAGTTCTGAGTTAGACTTCGAACTGTATACTGTTTCAGGTTCTTAAATTATTTTTTTATGAACACCCAAGTACACCTCACACAAAAGTGAACGAGCGTGTAAATATAATAGCTGAGAAACAACAGTTGTCAATAAAATAAACTTTAAGAAAATCTTTTATCCTTCATCAACGCACAGCAAACAGAAAAGTAGTTAAGCAAGCTGTCTCTTCTTTCTCAAGCGAGAGTCACACCATAGACCTTACAAATCTTACTACACACTTGCACACACTCACACAACACACATATAAACACACGCACGCACATATACACTTGCTATTATTCTTAGTGGGAGAAAATAAAATTTAAGATTTCTTCCTTTGCTTTGGAATTTTAGGAGCAATAGGAATAAAAATAAAATTTAGAAATACCCAAGAAAGAAATCCTCAAATAACTTTATAAAATAAATAGGCTTTAAAACTTTTTTCCATAAAATTAAGCAGCAACACAAGAGCATACGAGGCTCCCGGTTCGTCCTTAAAGAACAAGAAAAAGTCTGTGCGCTGTGGGATCAAATTCCAATGGAAAATGCAGATTTTGAATTTCAGGAACCACATTTTGTCTTGCACTGGTAACAGATAGTCCCTCTGCCGTGTTCAGCAGTCCTCATAGTATTGTAAATAAGAGTTATGCCCTCTTGATAGTTTGTTAAATCGAGTTATGCACACACACACACACACACACACACACACACACACACACACACACACACACACACACACACACACACACAGAGATAGCTCGGCCAATACGTGTTATGCCCTCCTGATAGCTTGGCAAATACGAGTTATGCCCTCCTGATAGCTTGGTAACTATGAGGTATGCCCTCCTGATAGCTTGGTGACTATGAGTTATGCCCTCCTGATAGCTTGGTAAATACGAATTATGCCCTCCTGATAGTTTAGTAACTATGAGTTATGAACACCTGATAGCTTGGTAACTGAGTTATGAACACCTAGTCAGTGAAAGATAGTAGCGTCATGTGTCGTGTGTGCCAGGATTTATTTTTTAAAAAACAACAATTGTTGAATATAACATTGGCGCAGAGAGCCAATCAACATTCGACCTTTGAATTCGCTTTTCATTTCCTCTACTCTTGCACCTACAGTTCTTGACCTCACATTGCACAGGTGTCTATGCCTAGGGGCGGGGAAGTGAAGCCAATTCTTCTGCATGCTCTTATTAAGAACATTGTTCGTCAAAGTTATAGTACCCTTGCACTCTTACCATAAATTAAAATCGATTTAAATAAGAGTATTTCTGCCTGGCTCACTAAAGGCCAGAAATCCTACTGTCCCGCGAATACCTTGAACCGCACAGGTCAAGGTGATGAAGAAAGGTTTCACAGGTATTCTTAAAATAAAAAGTGAGATACTTGACCAAAACCAGTTTGTCCAGGCATTAAAACGTAACTACTTGAAAAGTTCACACAGTCCTAACATTCTAATGCGTGTAACAATGCAGATTGCACACGAAGAACGAAACTCCGCGTGCCTGTGGATGACCATGTCTGGAATGTTAGTCTAACATATTTTGCTTTCGATGACATCATTCGCTAGGTTGAAGCATAATTCCTATCGGGAAATAGGGGCTGTCGATAGCTTCTTGTTCGGTCCCTCGGTCGGGTGAAACGTTGACGAGTGCCTAGCAACCTCTTTCGAACACAAGATGGTGGGTTTACTGTCTATAGTCCGTCCTACCAGACAATAAATCGGGTCCAGTTTGCTACAAGCCGTGGACGTGAAATATCTCTTGGCATGCAAAAATCGGAAGATCTTGGCTCTTTGCCCAAGAAAGATTTTACCTACAAAATTAACCTCCCATATCCACTAAAAAAATCCACTCTTTGCCCGTAGGACACTAGAGCTCCCCCCCGCCCCCGCGCGTCCAGAACATACATTTGTCTCAGCGTCGACATCCGTCTGGTAAACCGACAGAGGGAAGCGGGAATGGAACCTGAGTCAGAAAAATGTTTTTGCATCAAAAGCTTTGGGTATTTTTGTCTTGGTTCATTGTCTGCTTTTCTTCAGCGGTCAAGTTTTTTCAACAACAAAAATAAAATAATACATTTACAAGCAGTCCAATAATATCATTTTCAAGAAAAATTCAAGTTGTAAAGAAGTGCTCTTGCTTAGTTGCAATTTTGTCGACTTAAGAGTCTTATTCATGTGGCCTTGAACATTTTACCGATATAAATGATTGCAGCTTAGCAACTAGCGATTATCCGTTAGGAAGTATGACCTATGATTTATCATGCTGAACTAGAAATTATCAGATAGAAACTATGAATTAAAATGTAGGAGCTACGAAATAACATGTAGTAAACTATGAATTATAATGTAGGAGCTACGAACTAACATGTAGTAATTATGACTAGGAACTAGGACTTATCATATAGTAACGTGCGATGTCATTTTACTCTTAAAACCACGAGTTTACGATTTGAGATTATAGCAACAATAAATATTTAATATTAAAATCATACTAATAAAAAGAATTGTCATGGACAGGGTTTTTTCTTGCAATTTATCTGAAATCAATAAAAAGATGAAATAAAACTATAAAAGCCTTTTTTTTTTTTTGTTGTAAAAAAAAGAATTATACTTGACCTTCAAGAAACGATTTGGAGAAAGTCATAAATTCGGCAGATGTATATGCGCGTACATCAGACTCTCCATACAGGACCAAAATCGTACACCATTATTTAATACTCTAGAAATTGCTTTTTATTTATTAATTTTATTTTTCTTTCAGACGCTGTTGCCATTTCCGCCCCGCTCGCCGCTCCCGACATGCCTTGCGTCGGAAATTGGCATGCCTTCGGGTCACTTTGCTGGAGGCCTGTTACAGACGCTATTTGGATAAACGGAGGTTTAGGCGTGGGTCGTTTTTGTGCGCAGCAAGGTGGTCACGCTATGCGAGTGACGTTTTTCTATGTGTGTGTTCGAGGTATGGTGAAATGAGAGTCTTGTACACCTTATTTGTATCTGCTGCATAAGTTAATCATTTTAATGAGAGTCTTGTACACCTTATCTGTAACTACTGCATAGTTAAGCAAGGTGTGTACGCTGTTCAATGATCTTACTGGAAAGTTGACTTTTCACAGTACTAAAAATCTACTTAAAGTGACTTATGTTCAGATTTATATGTTTATCTTACACACCACATGATATTGTTTAATGGATGTCTCTTGAGAAGGCTTTGATAACATGTGATTGCTGACTTTGTTAATTTACAATGAGTAATCTCGTTAACGTATGACAATTGCTAATAATGCCATATAATATACTGTTATAATGCTAGATAACTGACTGTGATAATGCCAGATAATATACTGTGATAATGCTAGATAATTGACTGTGATAATGCCAGATAAAATATGGTGATAATGTTAGATAATTGACTGTGCTAATGCCAGATAATTAACTTTGTTAATGCCAGATACTGACTTTGCAAAAGCCAGATAATTGACTTTGTTAATGCCAGATACTGACTTTGCTAAAGCCAGATAATTGACTTTGTTAATGCCAGATACTGACTTTGCTAAAGCAAGATAATTGACTGTGCTAATGCCAGATAATTGACTTTGTTAATGCCAGATAATTAACTTTGTTAATACAAGATATTGACTTTGCTAAAGCCAGATAATTGACTTTGCTAATGCCAGATAATTGACTTTGTTATACCAGATAACTGACTGTGCTAATGCCAGTTAATTGACTTTGCTAATGCCAGATAATTGACTTTGCTAATGCAAAAATAATTGACTTTATTAATGCACGATAATTGACTTTTGCAATACAAGATAATTGGCTGTGCTAATACAGCAAGTCAATTGACTTTGCTAATGCCAGATAATTGACTTTGCTAATGCAGAATAATTGACTTCATTAATAAGTGAGCTTGATAACACTTGTAAAATGCTTTATTAATGCACCATAACAGAAATACTAGAATATGTTAATTGACTTTCGTATGATAACTGACAATGCTACCGAATGAAAACGCATAATTGACTTTTCTAATTGTGAAGAGTTAAAGGAAAAAAAGCCTTTAATTTGTTTCAGATAAAACAGAGTCAGGATTGTACAGTTCGGGAGTCTGGCACAAATTTGTCTCCAAACAAAAGAGAGGTGAAGCATTTCAAAAACCAGACAATAACTTCCAAATGATATTTCCATTGTTGCTTGTACATGGTTATTAAACAAATATTGTTTTCATTGTTGCTAGTACATGTATTATTAAACAAATATTAATTCCAGCAAAACCGATGACATGTCCTAAAAAGTCAAATGACGTCATCGTTGCAATGCAATGGATTGTGCAAGTGTAAGATCAGTAGAATATTTTGTTTTATATTCACTGGATACAATTCTGATGACGTCGCATAATTTCAATCAGTATTCATCTTCCACAGACTGTGCAGGCAATAGTCCTAAGTAATCTTAATATAAATTGTTGAGTTGCCTCACGGCTGTCTGTGAGTGGTATGTTTAGAAGTAGAAATTCAGATTAGAAGAATAATTCAATTAGAACTGAGAGAGAAAGAGAGAGAGAGAAAGGCAGACAGACAGAAGGAATGAGAAAGAAAGAGAAAATATGACAGTCAAAACGACATTTAGAAAAAAGAAGAGAAAGTTTTGTTTCTAGATGAGCTATGTAGGATTTTATAAACACATACTTTGTTATCTTATATCTTTGTTACAGTTATGGGTAACATTGGGTTCTGAGAACAACACAGCTGTGTGATGGAATACCGAATGACACTGACGCCTATCGACGAATTTCACGAATTAAAAGCAATAGAATCCTGGAACCCAAAATGAAGAAATCTGTATCATTTACTACTGTTTATTAAAACTAGAACACTTTGTACGTTTACAACGCGCGAACTTCAAATCCAGAAATCACGTACTTGTTGTTTGTGTTTTTATTAAAAATGCGACACAGCTAATACACTCAACAATTTTTAAGTCATTGTTTTAAAATATACCCCACCCCACCAACATACACGAACTCACCCACCTACATACCCACCCACACACACACACATATACTTCCTCATGCCACCATTCTTCGTCCAAAACACAAACACTTCTCTAATTTGCTTCATATCAAAACCTTTCTTGAGACGCCAATGCATTACGAAAATGTTGAAACCTCACTGTTTTAAATCTAACACACCGACAGTTTCTCTTCCAGAATTGCTGTACAAGAGGGTCTTATGGGTAGGTAACAATCTGGTTAGAAAGGGGGGGGATACTAGGAGTCTTGTTTTGCCTAGCAACTACATTATTTCAGGGTTGGCTTGGGGGTGGCTGATGGAGAATGTCGACGCCATTGTGCACATACTGTTATTGATAGGACTTCATCTAGTGTTACTTGGATATACCCGTTTACCCGGTATGCAAGGTCTAACTCAAACTTATATTTCATTAAAAAAATATTTCATGGGTCATTCCAGGTATGACGACCTACGAGTAATACTTTTTCGTTATGTCCACCTATACCTCCAGCTTTTCCAAAACAAGAATTGCATACACACACGCACGCACGCAACACATCAAATCTCTAAATACTAGTTAAAATAAGATAAAATGAAGAAACATTTCTGTCAGCATTTGATTATTTTGAATTTTTATCGACATTTATCGCATACTAACTCTCATTACAAGTTTTAATTGAAATCTCGAACGAGATAGTTACAGTCTAGCTGCAAAAAGATGTACTCTGACTTATGACGACTGTAAAGAAAATTCAGAAATAAAGTTTTTCAAAAATTCTGCTTCCAGAATTCTTCTTAATTTAATGCTTAAGAGCTTTCTCAGGTGTTCGTTAATAAAAAATCCCTTTTCTTTGACATTCAAAAATGCGCAATATTTATTAGTTCTTTTTTATTTTTATATTTTTGTGCAATTCAATGGAGGTGCTAGCAGCCAGCACGAACGGACCGTGGTTAGCTCTGTATCACTTACAAATGGACAAAGCACGATATAGTGTTTGGGCTGAGGTGTGCTACATTAAATCAGTTCCGCATTAGCTGGAAAATAGGCCTTTGTTCAAATCAGATTTCTTTTGACATGCGTGAATGCACATCTTTTTATTTATAATAGCATTCCCCTTTATCCCTTGTCTTCCCCGTAAACGTACATAGTCCTACAAAATTATGCACGGACAAAGGTCAGTAGACTCAAAGCGTATTCAAGAGCAGATTCCTCCACTATTCACGTTTAGAATAAATCTGTTCACTTTCAAAATTCAAAATTCAAACTTCATAATTCACTCATATGTGACGTAATAAGTCTGTAAATAATTAAATAGGCAAGAATTAGTTTGACTTATTTTTTTAAAAAAAAACAAACAGGCAATAAATTCACTTTAGTACACTCTACACTCTAGCGTCCATTTGTTCTTTAGAGCAAAAATAAAAATAGAATTAAAAATTAAATCACAGATATTAGAAACACACGTTAGAAGAATCAAAATGCTAAGTACTGTAATAATTCATAACATTACGATTACAGTACAGGCTGTCGCCCTTTGGGTGACATCATTTCCGATGAGAAAGTGTGACGCCAACGCCACCTAGTTAATGGTTATTATTATTATTAATTAATTAATCATCCATAACTAATTACAAGTGATGAGAAATTTAATTTAATTTAATATTATTAATAATTCTCCTGCAGACACAACTCGTCACTCTCACTTGGCGGATATGCGGGGACAGTAAATGTTTTCTCTCTTCCACAATATTAAAGACAAACATTTACTGTCACACAATATTTACGTAGGTGGAAACTTCTTCTGAAAGGAGAAGACAAATCCGTTTTTAACCTATATTTAGCGAGTCCCCTATCCACTCACTTTCTTCTCCAACATAATGTTATCACATTGTGTAAGAATGTCAATTTAACAATAAATTTATTAAATTAGAAATGAAATATACATATGACACATACAATGAAATAAATTACTTGACATCAATTATTTCCACAAAACCACATTCAAATAGTTTTAATATCTATACAGTCTTATGTCCTAACACACAATTCAATACAAATCACAGGATAGTTCTTATCAGAGAACAGAAATGGAGTTATTAGAGATAAGAGATAATAGTTTGTATATAAACCAGATTTAGTCACTGTCTCAATAGTCTTTAGCATGCTTTTGTAACAAAATCACAGGTTATTGTTCATGTCAATTATTACTGTCAATTCCATGTGATTCCCTTCTCATGTTGTAGAACACTGATTCACTGCTATTCTCACGAGGCTAATCTTGCGCTCCTGCATAGTATTAGCTCCCTCAAGCAGAACAACAATTGTAGCAATTGCTCAATGTAGTCAGCATACCTTGCCACCATACATCAGCAGAGTGTGGTGTATTCTTTACATCTACACACTGCGGCAGATACCTCTTGCATCTCCCATGGTCGTAACATTCTATATATAATCAGTGAATCAGGAGATTCTGATAAAACAAGGAAAGAACACTATTTCCCTGTAAAAATATAATCAGAGAACAAACACTAAGTTTCTAGTTTATTCTTTTAAACTCCATTCTTTCTTACATTCAAATCTCAACTTACTGTTTCCTTCAACAGTATTTATTAACCCGATACACACACACACACACACACACACACACACACACACACACACACACACACACACACACACACACACACGCACACACTCATGAACTAATACAAGTGTTGTATACAACGTCTACACGTATGCCTACATTTACAGTTGTTATTACAAACCATGTACTTTAGTCTTCTTTGAATTGTCAATACAAAATACATCACCAGAAAGATTTTACCGTAAGTGGAAAGAAAGTAACTGATTGAGAGAGGAATGCAGACGATGGATCCATTTGTTACACGTGACGTACGGGCGAGAACTACGCAGCAAGAATCAGTACGTAAACTGGATGTAACTTGTAATAACTTCCGGTTTAGATTCTGAGTCAGAAAGCCGCGTCATAATTGGTAAAGATTTATTGCATTATAACAACAGTTATGTAAGAAAGTTACTGACAGTGTTTCAAATTAAGAATTAGTTCAACAAAATTCGCATCAGGAGAGTTTAAATTTGAAATGAGGCACTGGAAATAACAAATCCTTAAAAAAAACTTTACTAACCGAAAACTATTTCTCATAAACTCGAACAGTCAAAGCGCATTTTAGTTGTTTGAATGCGTTCTCAGGTTTGACGCCGACTGTAAATCTCTTAGTCATGAAACAACAGGAAATGAATGGCCGATCGACCTTAACAAAGGGTCATTTATCATGGAATCGTAACGAATAAATATCTATGTAAAGAATCTCTCCTTCCCTCCCCGCCTCTCTGCCTTCCTCTCTCTATCCATCTATCCATACATCCTTCCCTCCCTTCCTCCCTCTCTCCCTCTCTCTCTCTCTCTCTCTCTCTCTCTCTCTGTGCGTTGTGTGCGTTTGTGTATGTCAAATAGTAAAGTGAAGAGATTCTATCAGATTAAAAGTACTAAAAGTCAGTTCCATTGCAATCCTGCTTTTAAAAAAAGATTGTCAGTCAAATATAGGTTATTTTTATGAATTGCATTAAGGGTACATTTAAAAATGAAAACCGAAAATGGATCAGATAATATTCGATATACTTTAGACTCGAGAGGTTTTCTTTCTTAGAGAAAAGATCCTGCGAAATAAAGGGAAACAACTTCACTGCCATAAACGAAGACCACGTGCGCAGTTAGATAATACAGATACAACACAACGCTCCTCGTCTCGCACAGAACACTTTGAAAATATTTTTTCCTTTCAATAGTGAAATATCGGAAGCATTGCCCTATTCCTATTTCTGAAGTTTAATTCATGCAGTTAAATGTAATAATAATAAAAAAATCATTGAATCTTCATTGGTGTATATGTTGATTTTACTACTGCTACTGATTGGAACAATGGATATATCAGTAGTAGTTGTAATAGTAGTAATAATGTTGGTGGTGGTAGTAGTAGTAGTAGTGATGGTAATAGTAGAGGTCTTATTGGTAGTAGTATTCGTAGTGGTGATGGTGATGGTAGTGGTAGTAGTAGTAAAGGTAGTAGTAGAAGTGGTGGTAGCAGTAGTAGTGGTGGTGGTTGTAGTAGTGTTAATAGTAGTCGTCGTTGTCGTCTTAGTAGTAGTGATTGTAATTGTAGAGGTGGTGGTGGTGGTAATACTGGCGGTGATGGTGGTTGTTGTGCTAGTAGTAGTCAGGGTGGTGGTGGTAGTAGTAGTAGTGTTATTAGAAGTAGGGGTAGTAATGCTTTGCTAACATTAATTCAACACCAAAGCCTACCAGAACTTTGGTTGATTAGACAATATCTGTTACTGCATGGCCTTGACCTAGAAGGGACTTGACTTCCGTCACTATATTCAGTGGAACCACCCACCCCAGTTGGACCGTTTAAAATCGATGCCGATCAACCCCACTCCGTCGCCACTGGGTGAGTGTATCAAATATTTTCGCTCTCCGGAAATCCCAAATGTAATTTTAAACTCTGCAATTTACTCAGACAGAGAAAGTCACTCAGTTCCGGTGTTTTTATTGTTATTCTTTACCTCTTACTATTTTTTCCAGCCTAGAATATATATATAGAAGATAACAGGGCTGCAAGCTTCTGTAAATATTATAACATATTTTGTTTGTTTTATAAACAGCAGGCCAGTTGCAGCACGACGACTGCAGTGCGGTCTAGTGGGACCTCGGGTTTCAAATTAAGTTCTCTTAACCGAGTAATAATCTGCACATGTAAACCCGTGTTACACAGCCACCTTCATGATCTAAATGATTACTTTTAATGTTTATATTAAACCACACTATTCCGCATTGTAGATTAAGATTTTTTTTTTTTAATACCGCGGAGATTCAGGGGGAAAAAACCCATGCTTTTAACTGTGAAGGAAGTCCTCTAACGATCGCTGGGCGAATCTCCCACCGCGCACAAGCTGGCTTTAATAAGCAAAGCAGCTGCTCGCATTTAATTGGCTATTTTAGTCATGTGATTTGCAAACGTTTACAAGCTGTCGCCAGATTGCTACCACCGTGGCTGAATCTTGCAACGCCCAGCAAATTTTCTGATCTCGCTTCTTGTCACTTATTTGTCCTGGAAAGTAGTTTAATTATGAGTTGCTGAAAGCACTAATTCTGAAGTCAGTCTTTTCGGCTTGACCTCACTGACGTGAGAAATACAGAGCTAGCGATGTGAACTGAGTGACGCGTTCTTTCGAATGTAAATAGGTATGCAAATGACTTAATTCAAAAGCTGGAAGCGCTCCCCCAACTACTGCCTGCTTAATTCAAAAGTTAGAATTGACAACGGCGACTGACCTCATAGTTAGAGTTTAGTCTGTACAAAGGGAGAGCACTGCTGCAACGCAGAGAAAGTTTGAGTGAGTGAGAGAGAGAGCGAAAGCCACGTAATTAAAATATCCGATGTTAGTAAATTTCTGGAGGTGGTGGTGGGAAATTCGGAGCAGGATGGACGATGTCATTAATTGGCAGTGTCGAATAAAATTAAAATCGCAAAGAAAACGAGTAAATCCTGAAGAAAAAAATACATTTCTATATAGGGCCTAATGCTTTGCATGTTATGGTGTAACAAGAGTATCACTGATACAGATGTAGTCATGTTGCATATTTCACCCACACGAACTTAAAACTTGCTGATGCAGCTGTATGTGTCCACATTAATTGCATTCACTTATTGACAAAAATGCCCACACTGATTATAAGCTCGTGTCCGCATGAATGGCATTACATTAATGATCTGTTCCCAAGCTTACTATATGTGTGTGTGTGTCCGCATTAATTGCATTCCGTTACTGAAACGACGCCAAGTTGATTTCTATTCAAGAGCGCTCGAAGTGATGCCAAGCTGATTTTATTTATCTGCCGGCATTAATAGCATTCCAGTACTGAAACGACACCATTTGATGGCGAAAACCGTGTTTGTTACTCTCGAATGTATGCCTTTCAACAAATTATTTAACTCACCCGTATAACAGAAATGTACAACCTCGTGTCTGCTGACGTCGTATGTTTCAGGAATAAACGGCTACTTTATTTACTCTCTTCCTGGGTACCCTTAGTGTGCAAATAGGTGTCTAGTTTAGTACATTAAAGTTGCTTTAAGATAAAAAAAAAAATCTCATGAAACTCGTTTCTGAATTTAATATTAAACAAAAAGATTAGTCATCAATGAAAAGGTGTACGTAAGGACCAAACGACCACAGCGTAAGCTAATTAAAAGTAAAACTGACAACAGGTGAACACAACATTTCAGATGTAAACAAAAGCAATCTATTCTAATTAATACAAAGAAACAAAAAACCAACCAAACGAACGAACGAACCAACTAATTAGCAATAACAAACCGTCAAAATATTTAAGAAAATAAGGCATAATCTAGGGCAATTTCGAAAATAGGTTTAAAAGAAATAAGGAAAGCAGCACTATGAACATAGTAATGTTTTATAGTCTATGAAATAAAATTCGAATTGAGCAGATTAAAATCGGATTTATAAGCAGATTCAAATTACCGCGTTTGACCTAGTTCCTTTGGCTTTAGTGTTATATTGTAACGGTTACTTTGCGACGAGTGGCAATTATTACACCAGTACATAAAGACCCACAGAAGGAGACATTTTAAATCTACAGCATAAATGGACATTGCTTAAAAATGCATACAACAGTTCTCTTACTTTTTATTTACTCACCCTTTCACTCTTACACTTATAAAAGACTCATTTATAAACAATCGTGTTGACCGGGATAAAAATGGAACAGGGGACCATCTGCAAATTTCAAACATAAATAAAACTTAAATTTGGGATAGAGGAAGGGAAGAGAAAGGGCAGATTACCAGATTACAAAAGAGATATTAAATTATATTTGTCAGGCAGCCAAACTGAACAAAATTTCAGGAGTAGAGAATCTTAAAGAATGCTAGACTTTCAGCAATATTGCAGTTGTGTCCCTTAGTCTATCTGCGTTTGCTTCTTTGACAGGTCTATTAAGAAGGCCGTTTCGGACGACGCTAAGAACAAACAGCATGCAGTGTGATAACCGCATATGCATATAATACGAGTCAGTTTACAGTATAGAAACTGACAGAGCTGCCTTTTTCATTTTTTTTTATTCGCGCACGATGCTATTCCTGTTGTCAGTTTTGTTATTTACAGTTTTGTTATTTACAGTTTTGTTATTTACAGTTTTGTTATTTACAGTTTTGTTACAGTTTTGTTATTTACAGTTTTGTTATTTACAGTTTTATTATTTACAGTTTTATTATTTACAGTTTTGTTAATTACAGTTTTATTAATTACACTTTTATTATTTACAGTTGAATTGTTTAAAACGGAACGAGGGAAAGACCGAACATCAGAGCATCTCACCATAAAACTTTGACTTACTCCAGATGTTTAACGCTTTGCATTTTTAACTTTGTCTGACTCCAGGTCCAGAAAATTCCATCTTAGATCTAACAAATATATTATAATGCAATCGCAGAATTGTCCATTTTAATGTTGAAATTAGGATTATGTACAACGCCAGATATGTGAATAAAAAGGTAGAAAAATATATCTAAAGCTTTACGCAAATCATGCGCTGTGAGCGGATAGAAAAAAAATAAAAGCATTGAGTTTAAAGTGGCTAGGAATGCAGGAACAATTATATGATTATAACCAAGGCCGTACTTGTCAAATCTGTCCTGGCTGAGCAACACTATCATCTTGTTACGTGTGACATGATTTTAAAATAACAAGCTGACAGTAGAATACATTAGATGCCTTTCGTTTCGATGAATTGTTAGGGTGGGTTGCATTTGGATTCCAATTTGATTAACAAGTTTGACTGAAACATTGTGCAGATCCCAAACTGATAGTAAACTAAGTGTTGTGAAATGTCCAACTCATGAAAGAAAAAATGGAGGTTGGGAGGTAAGAAGTAAACGTCTCGTTGAGATAACCGAGGGAACACTGTGCAGCTGCTTTGTGTGGCTTCATGCCTGTGGTACAAAATTTCTTCCTCTTTTCTTTCTTTCTTTCATTTTTGAGGTCGGGAATAACATTTGACCTTATAGGTAGCACCTTTGATATTCATCCTCTTTCAGGCTCTCTTCCTCCTTAGTCCTCTTTTCCTGGAAGGACGTAGACAACAAACAAGGCTAGCTGGTCGCTGGTTGATGAGGTTGAACATGTATACTAAGTGCTTACCTCATCAACCTGGTATTATTGCGTAATGAGCTAGAGAGTGCTGGAAACGTGGGAACCTTCCAGAACTGGTATTTAGGGTTACTGCCTTCTTGGAAAGAGTTTTGCTCTTAATAAACCTGTTGTTTAAATAATTCTACACACACTCAGACCATAAACAGAATTATCTTTCTTTGGTACTTCATAAACAAAGACGGGGAGATAATATTTTATTCTGCAAAGAAAGGATGTTCACGATTTTCTATTTAAATATATCAGAATGTTTTGTTCAAACGGGTTCTAAGCAGACAGAGAGCATTGCTTTTCTGTCGCACTATTTAAAGAAAAACTAAATAAGTTTTACAATAAGTTAAGTAGAAAGAAATGTTTTTTCATCTTCTAATTTCTCACATATTATCTTGATGTTAATTTTCTAGTTTGAGATCAGACTTGGCTATTTCCTGCTGAGGTATTATATTTTAAGAATAATTTCTAGCATTGTATGCATTAATTTGTGTATTCTATTAATTTCTATGCATGCAGTTTATGTATGCAATTTAGTGGTTCTGTGTCTTTGAATATACCAGATTGTATGCATGTGATAGTAAGAGGGGACGCATTCCATAATTTATTAACTTATCTTTGAGCAAGTCGCTGATAAACTCAGCTAGAAAAAGGCTTGTTCAAAACTGCTCTATTTATTGTTATTTTGAAACTAGTTTGAAAATAGTCTCCCTCATAATTGTATTGTTCTGTATTTGCTTTTGTGCGTGACTTAATTATATCTTTTTGTTTCGACACTAGCTGGAAAATAATCCCTTTTTGTCTTAAATATATTTCTTGTTGTTTTGAAACTAGCAGGAAAATAACCTCTGTCATAAATATATTTGTGTTGTTACGTAATTGCTCATCTGCGTGACTTCTTTTGAATGAAAGAGTTTTGACCATTCCCAGAATACAAGGAATCAGTCGTAGTAGACGCTGCACATACAGCCAATTAATAGTGAAATATGCTCCTAGAAAAAGTCCCATTTAGTTCATGGCATTGTATCATGATATTATTCTATTGTTTTAGCTGCCAATAATATGTTTGTTAGAAAAAACATTTACTTTTGACTTGTTGTCATCCCGAGCGTCTGTGTTTTTACATTTATTCATTAAAAAAACATATATCCATATTATATAAGTTAACTTTATTATTTACAAAAAAACATATATCCATATTATATATATTAACTTTATTATTTAGATAAAAACATTTTTGCTGATTTACTCGAGATAACTGTACCATCCATTCGGTCTTCTCAATTAGGAAAAATATGCGTGTACCTTTGGTCAGTTCAAGGCTACCTGGTGGGTAGAGTGGGTGGGAGGGGGAGGTGGATACAGCAGCCACCACAATGTAAAGTTTGACCTACATATAGTATACGTTACACACACACACACACACACACACACACACACACACACACACACACACACACACAGACACACACACACACACACACGCACACGCACACACACACACACACACACACACACACACACACACACACACACACACACGCACACAAATACACTCTCACAGATAGTATGGCCCTGTTAAAACTGCTGTCAGAGACATTGTTTGAAAATTGATAAAAACCAAGAACTTTCTATAATCCGAATTATAATGAGAGAAAAAATGTCGAGAGGTCAAAATAAAAGAAAATCATTGACAACAATGGAGATTCAACCATATACATGGGGACACTGAACGCGACACCATCTCTCCGACATAAGAATACATACAACATGTGGTTGAGAAGCACTGTTCACTGCCAAGGCTCATATAAAAGGAACTGACAAAGATGGGGCCTAGCCAATAAAAATGTTGAAGTACCACCAGTGAGAAAAGACAAATTTTACGAAGCATATTTTCACGCTCGAAACAATGGAGGTCTTCCATATTTATTTATATAGTTCAAGGGACATATATGCATTAAGCGTCATGCGCTTGTTGAAGGAATTATGGCTGTCACACACAAACACACACACACAGACAGAGACCTACGCACGTACGCATACACTCATGCATTTATACCCATAAACTGACAAGATCATATTCTTACCACGACACACACACACACACAGAGACACATACACACACACACACAGACCCACACACATACATTTATAAGATCATATTGTTACGAAGACATACATACACACACACACACACACACACATACACACAATGTTAAAAAATCACTATTGTAACTAATATTTCTTTATTATTAAGTTATATTCAGATCTTACCAACAGAAATCTTCTAAGTTGTATAAAACACTAGTTATATATAATTGAACACTAGCTATATATAATTTATATCCCAAAACTGATAAGATCATATTGTTACAAAGACACACACACACACACACACACACACACACACACACACACACACACACACACACACACACACACACACACACACACACATTTATACCTCAAAACTGATAAGATCATATTGTTACGAAGACACACACACATACACACAATGTTAAAAAATCACTATTGTAACTAATACTTCTTTATTATTAAGTTATATTCAGATCTTACCAACAGAAATCTTCTAAGTTGTATAAAACACTAGTTATATATAATTGAACAATAGAATTAAAATGTCATTAAAGAATTGCAAAGTACAGATCTTATGAGAAAACGGCGTTCACAGGAAGTGACGATCAGTGTGTGCGTGTTTCTGTGTGTGTGTGTGTGTGTGTGTGTGTGTGTGTGTGTGTGTGTGTGTGTGTGTGTGTGTGTGTGTGTGTGTGTGTGTGTGTGTGTGTGTGTGTGTGTGTGTGTAACGAGTAGAAGGGTGGTTGAAGTAAAAAGAAATTACCAGAATCAGTTTGAAAACTGACGTGACACATACCATTTCTCTTGGGAACTGGACACATCTATCGCGGGCTTTGACCATTCCACCCCTTTTGGACAGCAACCTGTCAATCAAACGGCTGGAAACACCTCTCCATGAACTTCTCTGACAGTAATAAGATATAAATACGACGATTGGACGGCAGGTGACTCTCCAATTTGGGAAAAGAAAGTCTTCACCAAGTTCTTAACTGTCGCCTGGCCTGTCGAAATGAGACTTTTCAGTGCACAAGAGTGAACGTAATTTAAGTTCTAGATCGCGTAATATGAGTAAGCGCAATATATATGATTTACTTCTGGTCAAAATAAATTATATGAAAAGGGAAGGAGGGAGGGAAGAGAGAGAAGAGAGAGAAGGAGAGAGAAGTCAAATCAAACAACCTTCTAATGACATATTCTTTGCCACTGTGAAGGGTTCAAACTGATTTTGTTTATGGACGGTTAGTCTGTTTGATATGAGTCACTCAGCTCTGATATTCTGTTATAATTATTTCTGCTACTACTGCTTCTACACTTACTACTACCACTATTTCTGCTACAACTGTCAGTACAATATCTAATTTTATACTAAAAATGACACCTAAAGCTACACTATTATACTGTTACTAAAATTAATACGAATTTTAAAATTAGAATAATAATACTAAAAATTACATTAATCTAAAACCAATACACATACGGACACAAAAACGAATAGTAATACTCTTACTATATTACTATATACTAAAACGTATTCTACAATTATCTTATGATTAATATTAATACAATGCTAAGTCATACTATTCGTGGATCATTAATATAATCTTATCACATACAAACTTCGATGGTATAATACTGTTAATGGCTTGAATAATGGCTTGTTGATACCAACCGTAACGTAGCGAGGCAAAGTTCCGCCAAAGGGCCCACAATCAAAATTACGTCCCCTACTCCAGTCGTATTATTTATATACGTCACTATTACCATCTAATGTTCAAATTGCCACCCATATTGTGGTGTGATATGTCTACATGAACCCACTTTGTAGTGTGATATGAAGTATATAGTCAACGTTACCCACTTTGTTGTGTGATATGAAGTATATAGTCAACGTTACCCACTTTGTAGTGTGATATGAAGTATATAGTCAACGTTACCCACTTTGTAGTGTGATATGAAGTATATAGTTAACGTTAACCACTTTGTAGTGTTTGGGAGCGTGTGTGCTTATTCTGAGTGCCTTGTTTTGTATTGATTGTAATGTTTTGATTTTGGGGTTGTTTGTGGCTGTGTACATTGTGTTTCCGTAGTCAATTACTGAATTTATTAGGGATCTGGTGATTGTTAGTATTTGTGCGTGTCTGCACCCCAATCCTTCCCCTTTGTTGATTTAAGGATATTTAATGTTTTGTTGGCTTTGGAGAGGGTATTTCTATGTGTTTACTGAATTTATATTTTCGTAGAAGGTGATTCCTAGGAATTTATGCGTCTTTAAGTA
Source organism: Sinotaia quadrata (assembly GCA_028829895.1). Classification (NCBI taxonomy): domain Eukaryota; kingdom Metazoa; phylum Mollusca; class Gastropoda; order Architaenioglossa; family Viviparidae; genus Sinotaia; species Sinotaia quadrata. The sequence continues at coordinate 67,005,405 of CM054180.1, read as the reverse complement.
CTGTATGTTGGTTTGTTTTAATTTAAATGTGGGGATTATTATTATTTTTTTACGCGCGGGGGTGGTGGCGGAGTAGAGAAGTCAACCGTTGTCGTTTTGTCAGATGCTAGGTCTAGGTCCACTTGTTTATCCAGTCTTCGAGGCTTTTTAGGATGTTTTGTAGATCTTAGAATCTTTTTAGAATCTTTTGTTGTTGGTGTACGCTGTAGAGTGATGAATCATTAGAGAATTGTATCAGTTGTGTGTTGGTATCAGTGGTAACTGTGTTGAGGTCATGTGTGGCTATGTTGAAGAGGATGGGATTGATAGTGCTACCCTGAGGGATGCCATGAGTTATTTGTCGTGTGGTGGAATGGGTGTTTTTTTTTTTATTTATACTCGGAATGTGCGGTTTGTATGCAAGTTTTTGATGTAATTGTATATGTTAGTTGCTATTCCAAGCTGGAGCATTTTGAGGAGTATTGTTGCGTGTCATGTGGTGTTGAAGGCTTGTAAGAACCTTGAAAGTCTATTGAAATATATACAATAGTCTATATAAAGACTTTGAATTATGTCTTGAAGGTCGACTGAAATATGTATAATAGTCTAACAGTCTAAACACATACTTTGTATGGCAAGGGTGACCAGACTTACTGCATCCCAAAGCAGTAGTTCACAATGGACAAAGTTTTAAGTGCCGCATAGAGAAATGTAGTTACTCCACTGATAGCAGAAAAAAATATTTGAGGTTGTTCTCACAACACCGCTCTGTTGATGCGTTATTGCGTTTGAACACTTGAGACCAAGTATTAAAATACTGGATTAGTACTATTTTCATACTTGAATTAGTCGTCTACAAGATATTGGTTGGTGCCTACTGATACAGTGATTCCTGACACTTCTGGAAAAAAAAATGAAGGATAGCTTTTCATGAGTATCTAACAGCGCAGATGCGCCATCTGTTGCCACAAGACACCAGCATAAACATCGCCAAATGGCATTTGTTAGTAGTGGGTTTAAAGCTGATCTAACATAAAAACCGCGAACAGTCACTGTTAGCAGTATCGTGTCCAGCATTTTTTTTGTGTACAGTCACGACTTGAGAAACCTAACAAACAAACAGCTACCTGCGGTATGTCTTAAAAACGTGTGTCAAAGGACCAAACTAAGTGCGAAACACTTCATCAAGTAATTCTACTGCTTAAAAAACATGTGGTTGTAGTAAAAGGACCAAACTAAGTGCGAAGCACTTCTTCAAGTAATTCTACTGCTCTTTCCAAGTAACAGCACTGACGTCATGGCTACGACTTGTAGAAGTACTGACGCAAATTGTAATTGGAGTTGTCGAAAATAGCAACGACGTCACAAATATCCCTCTCTGACAAACTCATCGGAGAACAGTTGTTGAGCGCGCGCAACACAACCAGCTTCGGTGGCAAAATTAGCATCTGTATTGAGTTAAGACATTTAGTGCCTGCTGACAATAATGTTGAATAGATCTGAACACAGTTACCATATGTCTTCCTCAGCTCAGAGCGCAGCAACTGAGATAAAATCCTGACTGCTTTGTTTAGTAGTGGCGTTCCAAGTTAACTAAATCGCTTTTGTAGTGAGCCAGTGATGCGCGACAGATAAGGCATTAAGGTGTGCCGTCACTATCAGAGAATGCAAATTCTGATTTCTTTTCATACCTTAAATAGGCGGGGGTTCTCCATACTTTCGTTTATAGTTTTTCGACGGGTGATGTCTACAGCAGCAAATAAAGTTATAGTTATTCACAAACACGATTTACCGTATAACTATTAAACTGTTGTAGTAAGCGAAGAAAAGAAGCATACCAGTGGTTGCTGGTCCTAATGCGACTTATGAACTGGAAACTATAAGCAGTCAAGCGGATACTGAGCCCACGGGCGAACCGCTGATATACAGTAATTTGTTACTAGAGCCGCTGAGAGCAGATCTTGAAGCACGTTACTGAATCTAAACATGCTACCATTATTGACAATATACAATTAGTATCAAATACATTGCATACTACCATTATTGACAATATACAATTAGTATCAAATACATTGCATACTACCATTATTGACAATATACAATTAGTATCAAATACATTGCATACTACCATTATTGACAATATACAATTAGTATCAAATACATTGCATACTACCATTATTTACCACTTACTGTAGGTATCAAATACAACTGGCATTGCATGCTACCTTTATTTACTATATATACTATAGATAAGCAATACAACTGACACTGCATGCTACCAGTATTTACTACTATAGTATCCTATACAACAGGCATTGTTTTACAAAAAGCTGTCCTACAAACGAATACATTACATAACCATAAGTGATATAGTGACGAGCCAGCATACGACCAGGCCAAGTGCATTTAATTAAGATGGAAATAGGAGAAAGACGAGAACAAGAAGAGAGGGAAAAAGAAATTGTACGCATCCAAGATAAACAAGAGAACAAGTGAATCCACTTCGAGATTCGGAGAACACTGAGCTGACCTTAGATACCGTCAACAGCAGCTTATGGATATTGAAATGTAGCGCAGAGTTTAAATTCAATCTGCATGCCTTGCCTCAAGATATTAATGTTATGGAGGGTTAGGGGAGACAACCAACACGGGGCTGTTTCACGTCGCAAGAATAATACAATGATCTTCAATAACAACAGTGCGCCTTTTTGACCACAGCTGTCTGGTTTCGCTAAACGAAAGAAACTTGTGAGGATGGGGAGACAACCACAGATGAAAATGAAACGAAAAGCAAATAGTGACTGCCTAAAATAATTTAAGCATGATGAATATGTCTTCATCGTTTACCCCTACCTAGAGACGGAAATAGAAGTTACTACAAAAATAATTAAAAATTGAAACTCATTTAAAACTCATAGAAGCTTCGTTCCCCCCCCCCCCACACACACACACCGAAGGAAGGCGGTTGAAAGTATGCGCCAAACTAGGTGCGACCTGTTTTACCCCCTTCTGCCAGCCCTCCTGCCCCCCCCCCAACCTCAGACGCACCGCCTCTCCCCCAGAAGCAGCCCAAGAATGAGAACATCGTGCAGATGAAGGGTCTATTGCGGCTTCTTGGGTGAGAGTGTATCACATAATTTAAAACAGATGAAGGCTAAAAAATTAAAATTTTAATGAGACAAAGAAAGCACCAACTCGAAAGAAATAAAGAATAAATTAAAACAAATGAATTACAAGCAAACAAACAAGGCATCAAATAATCATATGAAAACATCATCAAAATCAATTCATCAAGTAAAGAAACAAAGGAAACGAGGAGAGCAAAAAGTAAAGTCTCGATAAATAAAACGTTGAAGAAGAAGTACAACAAAGCAACAAACCCCAACAATCGCTACCCCCATCCCCACAAAAACTAAAACTAAAATTTAAAAAACACCACCACCACAGTAATAGTAAGAATAAAGTTTGAACGAAGTTATATACCCTCGAGGTTGCCTATATTGTTCTATAAAACGATGACGTAGTGAACTCTGTATATGGAGAAGACACTAGGGCAAGTTCACTGTCGCCCAAAGTCCGCCATATTGCTAATGTCATCGGAAATGAAATGTAGACATGTGAATTGATAGCCTTATTCGTCAAAGAGAGAGAGACAGAGAAAGACCGAAAGAGACAAAAAACAAAAGATGTGAATTATTTTGATTGCTATCATATATTTATAATATTTAAAGTGAAAGAAAGCACTTGGGAGTACCTAGTTTTAATAATAATCAAGAATCATGTATATATTTTCAGTTATGGCCTTTCATAAATAGACTTACATGTGAAAGGCGATAGCACTATTATATTTGTTTTCGGAACGGTTTTGGGTGTTGTATAATATATATTTTGTTAATAATGAATGCTCTCCAACACGTCTTCAGCACTTTTGTGTTTGTTTGGTATTACCCAAATGGCTTCAGTACTTTTGTGTTTGTTTGATATTACCAAAATGTCTTCAGTACTTTGTGTTTGTTTGGTATTACCAAAATGGTTTCAGTACTTTTGTGTTTGTTTGATATTACCAAAATGGCTTCAGTACTTTTGTGTTTGTTTGGTATTACCCAAATGGCTTCAGTACTTTTGTGTTTGTTTGATATTACCAAAATGGCTTCAGTACTTTTGTGTTTGTTTGGTATTACCAACATGGCTACATCGAATCTTCAATTAGCGACACGTTGGAAACACTTCTTACCATTGTGTGTCGTCTCCATTTACATATAGCTCAGTGCCAATTTAAAATGCTGTCATATTAAATATAAAATCTGTTTTATGCATAATAGTTTGTACTAGTTTTAAATTTGCGTGAGCTCATTCAATAAAATTATCTAAAATTATGTTTTAATTGCATTGGCTTCGATAACATCACACGACCTACAGCTACATTCTAGTCGTCTATAACCTGACTTCTTAGGAAGCTAAACTCTAACCCATATACTGACTTCTTAGTAAGCTAAACTATAGCCTTCTATAAAATGATTTCTTAGTAAACTAAATTTTAGCCTTCTATAAAATGACTTCTTAGTAAACTAAATTTTAGCCTTCTGTAAAATGACTTCTTAGTAAACTAAATTTTAGCCTTCTATAAAATGATTTCTTAGTATACTAAATTTTCGCCTTCTGTGTGTAGTATGTTCTGACCTTTTGCTGGGAGACGTCAAGGCAAGACTTTATCCCCTGCTTCTAGTGTTCTTTCGCGGACCCGTTTATTGTAGTTGTTGGCTGTTTTTGTATGTCTCTAAGCAAGTTTGTTTGTGATAGGTCCCTGACCATTAGTTCGTCTACGACTCTACGTGTTGAGGAACTGCTTTTAGTTCCGCACTAGTCTGTTCCTTAAGCCTGTAGCCCACGGTCAAATATTTCAATTCCCACGGTCATACAAACGCTGCTGTTCAACACTTTCAACAAGTAAAACGCCGTGCTTGTTGGAATATGCCCGGTTCTATTCCAGCAAGCACACCAATCGCAGGTTGCCTTTTTATCACGTGATCCGTCGTCATTCCACGACGCAGTTTTCGTCAACAACTCAATGCCCGCTTCAAGAATTTCTGGAGACGAAACGGAAAAATATATCAGGCTGTACAGAGATCGATGGATATCTTGGAACCCAAAAACCATTAGCTGCTTCCATTAAACAATCTGAAATAATTTCATCTTCTAATGATAGCTCACTGACAAAAATTTCGTACTTCTCGGGCCATTTGTGCAATGTCTGTGTCACATGATATATTGACCAAGTGATTAAACATTTACATACCATCAGATTTGGATTTGTGCTGCTTGATTCGTGTGGCATAGCGTTATCTGATGAAAATGATTGATCGTAGAACACACTCATTAGTCCACAACTGGCGCAATATTTCAAGTAGATCTCTGATATCTTGGACATACAAGATCCGAAAGGAGTGAACTGTGCCGTACGCGAAATGGGCTGCTGATAAATATTGGTCTCAATTAATGGGGTTACCGTCTGCTAGACGTTTCAGCATTTTCATGAGGGTTCCAAAAGTTTTTTTCCTTCGTCCCGTTACAGTGGGGGTGGTAGGGGGTTGTGGTGAGGTTATCAGTGTTCCTGTGAACTGCGAACCATTGTCCGATAACAACTGTTGAACTCCTACGCATGAAAACACGGCGACTATCTATGACGGGGAGGGCTACCGCCTCTGGGTACCTCGAGCATAAGCTTCTATCATCAGAATATACGTATTCATGTTTTTCGAACATGGTAGCGGTCCGATTATGTCCCCTGCCATAAGTTGGAAGGGTATATCAATGATTAGAGTTTCACCCAGTGGTACCAGCAGAATGCAGCCTTGAGAATTTAGATACAGGGCGCTGACAGTGTCTCATGATTTCACGAATCTCTCGATGTCAGCACTCATTATTCGGCCAGTAATAGTACTGTTTAATACGTGAATGTATGCTGCCTATTCCCGTATGCCCACTAAGCAGGGCGGCATGACTTTGTGCCATTACCTGGTTCCGAAAAGCAGTAGGGACAACAAGCTGCGCACGCATGTCTTTGTTGACCTCCACGTTACGACAGAGAATGGCATTTTTATATGAATAGAAAGGTCTCTTCTGATCCTTTGTGTTGACCTCCACGTTACGATAGAGAATGGCATTTTTATATGAATAGAAAAGTTTCTTCTGATCCTGTGTTGCTCCTGGCATGAGTGCGACAGTGATTGTCATCATTCGTTAGTGCAGTAGAGAATTCGGCTGGAAGAGCATTAGTCACGATTGGTTCATAGGCAGCTTTCCTAATGGTTTCATCTATTTTCGTTATTCTACGTGTGTGTACGACATTAGCCAAAACAGGTTCCTTTGGTTCTGCACGGGTGACATATTTGCATCCTAGAATGAGACTTCAGGGTAGTTTGTTTAAAACCATGGCCAAAATGTATCCTTCTACATAAGGACATGATACGTATATGTACGCTACACGATGGGTAGTCGCTATTGTGTACACTTGATTAACATATTTAAGGGTGACTGTCTACTCTGTATAGGCTCTCTCTCTCTCTCTCTCTCTCTCTGACAAGGTCACTGCAGACTATGGACTCAGACCATGTGTCGAAAAGACACATGACTTCAAATCCATTTACTTTGGCAGTGCCAACATTAGAGGGAGGGTCCTTGAGAAAGGATCACTTGACTCCTCCAAGGCTTTTTGTACCACGTTCATATCAAAATATTTCAATGCACTACGACAATCCTGTACTTTGTGTGTACGAGTTTGTACAGTACATCGCATTATCGCGAACTTTGTGACTCACTTTGGGAGAAAGCGATCAGTCTAGGTTACAGGTGGGAGATGGATGATGGGCTGAGATGTCAGGAGGTTTATACGGTGGGGCCGCTTGTCGCAGCCTTTTTCAGCACGTGGCTGGCCTGCTACCAGATTGCCAGCTGCAGTGTACTGGTCAGCAATGAAAGCTAACTTGTATAGATCAGTCTCGCCTCCCTAGAGCAGGTGTGTGTGTGTGTGTGTGTGTGTGTGTGTGTGTGTGTGTGTGTGTGTGTGTGTGTGTGTGTGTGTGTCTCTGTGTGTGTGTGTGTGTGTGTGTGTGTAATTCAGGGGTACACGTACAACTGTTCGAACCCTAACTTCTTAAGTACCTCCTCAGCGGGCTAGTCGGTTCCTGACAATTTTACCTATTTCTATACCCATCTCTTCTCTTCTAACAGGACTATGTTTGTCCCTTATGCTTCAGTTTTTTTTTCTTTCTGCACATAGTGGAATTTTTTTAAAGTACACATCTATAGTCAGTTGAAAGTGTATGAAAAAGAGTTCGTTTCAAAGTGTCATAGTCATGAGTTTGGTCTTTTGGCAGCTGCATGTATCTGGATAGTGTGCTTTGCCCCTCAGATTTACTACTAATACTCTACCCAAATCTTCAACAGGTAATTCATAATCTTCACAAATCTTTCAGACTGATCTAGGTAAATGTCTGAGTCAGCCTCCTTCAAAGTGTATGGTTCCATGCGGAATGGGCAAATTTGCGGTGCACTACAGGTACTGGTACGCGTGTCTTCTGATGCAGGGTACTGGTACGCGTGTCTTCTGATGCAGGGTACTGGTACGCGTGTCTTCTGATGCAGGGTACTGGTACGAGTGTCTTCTGATGCAGGGTACTGGTGCGCGTATCTTCTGATACAGGGGAGATGCTAGGCGATATGTTTGTAGCCGACCTGTTGACTGCCGTTGCTTTCTCACGCTCAATTTGCGAGAGTTCGACCCACAGTTTTTCAAACTCCAACTTTTTGAGTCTATCATTCATCTCTTTTTCATGCGCTCTTTTTCTTTCTTTCATTTCATGGACACAGTGAGTTGGGTCCTTCTTCTTCCCCTAACATCTTTCACTATTATCATCATCATCATCATCATCATCATCATCATCATCATCATCATCATCATCATCATCATCATCATCATCATCATCATCATCATCATCATCATCATCATCATCATCAACAACAACAACAACAACAACAACAACAACAACATCACCACCACCACCATCATCACCCCCTATCATCATTATCAAAATAATCATCAACATCATCATCATTATCATCATCATCATCATCATCATCAACAAGAAGTCGGCATAAAGAGCTTAAGCATATTAAAAATATGAGCGATTTATAGCAATTAACCATACAATGCACACCGTCTTTATACATATGCATAAGAAAAGGAAAAGATATATTAAAGAAATAAAGTGACTCCACATGCACACTGATGAAACACAACAAATAACTCTACGTCTCTTTCTTCTTTCTCTCCCTTCTATCTCTCTCTCTTTTCTCTCTCCCTTCTCTCTCTTTTCCTTCTCTCTCCCCTTTCTCTTTCCCCTCCTCTCTCCCTTCTATCTCTTCCTTCTATCTTCTCCCCTTTCTCTTTCCCATTCTCTCTCTCTTCCCACTCTCCCATATCATAACGCAGCATAACAAAATGCAGTATACTATAATTTGATTTAGTATGGTGAGTAAATATGAAATAAGATGAAATGAAACGAAGCGAAACACGACATGATACGAGGGTTTACATGACGCGGTATAATACAATATATTAAGATATACAAAATATATTATGTATCATAACACGACATAATAAATACAATAGATTAAGATATACAAAATATATTATGTATCATAACACAACATAATAACATAATAATGCATACTAATATAAACAAATGAAATCATTAAAACGTCCACAACTACCTAACTATTAGTGTCATGTAATAATGCATATTGACACTTCCTGCAGCAAACTTGGCATCAGTGTTTTCAGTGAACAGGAATAATAATATTCCACTGACTCATGAATTAAATATAATTCATAATTGTCTGACACAGCCTCACTTCTCCTGTGACAAGGTCGATGATCAGGCCCAGATTAACTCGCCATACTGAGGAAAACATTTTTTTTAGTGTAACGTCATCACGACCAATATTTTAACGACAATGTATTGACGTCATGATATATGCAGCAATTTTATTACAATGCGTTTTCAGTCACTTCAGGAAGTCTCGAAAACAAGCAGAAATGGATTTTATGTGAGGTCTTCAATAAAATAGGAAAGCAATTGACATTTCTATTTATAAATTTATGAACTTAACCGTAATACAAAATATCGAGAATCGTAAAACGCTCATTCAAAGAAAAAGGATCCTAATATTAGACTTTTCTATATATTAGTAACTTAAAATAAATACCGATTTAAGGTAATGATGTAAACAAACGACTGACACATTCCCCATTCCCTTATTTTATTGATTTCTATAGAGGTAAGATTTTTGTTCCCATTCATTGGATGCCATAACTAATACTTAGTTCGATCCGTTCGTTTTTCTGGATAATGAAATCTAATGTAAAGCAGATTAACTGTTTTTGTGATATGTTAATAAAACTTTACTATATTTATTTTTTACTTCAAAGATATGCAAATTATTGCCAGAAACAAACAACAGCAGCAAATTACTAATAAATTACGAGTTTTAAGAGTTTTGACATGATAAAGCTGGATTAATTTTATGAAAAAAGCAAACATAATTTATGTTTCATAAAGTTTACTCCCCCCCCCTCCCTCTTTTAGATGATAATGAGATTACTAGAAGTTTCACTGTGCGCACTTCGTGTGTGGAGTCCATTTAGAGTCGAGTCGCGCATTCTTAGAAAAACAGTGAGACTGAGACTTACAGGTAGAATCAAACCTTAAGAAATAAGAACACTGCAAGAACTTAAAAGTCTATCCTAGAATCAGGACACAGTCAATAAATCTATATAAAAAAAATCAAGCGAATTGCATTTTCATTAAATGAAACCTGTAAAAGTACATAGTCTGCTTAAAAATATTCATTTTAATTGAGAAACACAAAAAAATTTCTAAAAGAAAAGAAATGGGAAAGAAAGACAGAAAGTAAGAAAACAAGACAAATGAACACAGGTGTCAATATATACTAGAGAGATGAACACAGGTATCAGTGCCAGACATGTATCCGATGAAATGCATGTTTTCTTAAAGAATGAGTAAACAATGATTAATTGCTCTTAACATAATTAAACAAATTAAAAAACTGAAATTTAAATGTGTCAGCTTTTATCATCTTTTCTATGAGTGAGTGAAAGAGAGAAAAGAGAGAGAAAGGGAGGTTTGGTGAGTGGGGGAGGAAAGACAATTAGATTACTGACTGTCCATTTAAATAAAGTCTTAAAAAGTAATAATTGTTGATTGTTGTGCTTGTGATGGTTTAAGCGCCTCTTGGATGGAGTGTAGGGGGCGCTTCCGGCTTCCGCCGCTTTCGCGCCAGCGCCTCTTTGAGAATGAATGAATATTTATATGTGGTTGAGGTGTACTGAGGTTAGAATCATGGCTCTATATACGACTTGCCCCTCACTAGTTAGTTTGCTCTTTCTTGCTACATTTTAAATATGTTATTTGCATTGATTAATAATATTCAATACTAAATATTTATTTAACTTGGATGGATGACCTTTTGCTTTTTGGTTTGTGGATTTCGTTGCTTCCATTTCATAAAGTTCATTATCTGTCAGTTTCTTCATTTACTCACTTTATATTTAATTTATTTTTTATGTCAACAGTCAATATGCCTGAATGTGTGCAGTCTCTCTCGCTTGCTCGATCACTCGCTAACATATATACTAAGATACAAACACACACACACACAAACACAACACACACACATTCGTAATATGCATTCTTGCGTGCGCGCGCGTTGTGTATAAAAATGAAAACAAGTTAAGAAATTTCTGAAAATAACAAAACGTTACTGCTTAATGACTTGCATTTTAAATGATTCATTTGCATTTTTGAATTCAGCGAGAATATTACAATTTCTCATATGGAATAAAAGAAATATTCATCATTGCAGGTTCCAAAATTTAATAAGTGAAATAAAAGATAGAAAAGAAAACGGAATGAATATTTCAAAATTTACTCAAACAATAACAACACAGTGCGGATCGCATACTTTTCTACATGCTGTTTACAGGGATTTAGTTGTCTACATAATTAGATCATATTTAACTGCTTCTCTTTTTTTATTGTGTAGTGAGTATGTTTATGTGTGTGTATGTGTAATTTATTCCTTATAGCAACTGCTGAATTACTGCTATATTCCCCCAACCCCACCTCGGTATCAGAAATTTCTCTTACCCATTTTCCTTTTCTTTCTGCTTCTTTCTCTATACCCACCCCCACCCCCGTCTGCATCTCTTTACTTCGAGTAAATGTTTAAAAGTTCAAACTCACTTATATTAAACACCACTTTAAGAATGAATATTTGTAAATGGGTGTCTTTCACTGCGGTTTAGAATCCTGGCAGTTTACATTTGATTGCACGGGTTGTTTCCCTTTTTGTTCTTAACAAACAGTCAAGTTCGACATGTCAGATGCTCTGTTGAAGTTTCGTATTGACAAAACTGATATTTTTCAAACTATAACACCATAAAAGATAGAGAGAGGAGACTAGTCCAAGCTTAAGCATAACATTGTGAGCCTATTAGTCATTTCAGGATTTTATTGAAATATTTCAGTGAAATAAACGAAAGCCAACTTGCACACAATTCATTTCATTCCGGAAATATCTTCTCATCCAGCTCAGAGACACTATTATAAAATGTATTACAAACAAAATCTTGTAGCTTTTGATAAAATGTATTGGATTTTCGCAAAGAGGCTCAAAATAAATTATAATTTTAACTTATCACTATAGTGAAATATCCATAAATAGTGAAAATTGATCACATTTTGTAAATTTTGTATTGTGTGCATGTGTGTGTGTGCGTGCGATGGCTTGGTTTAATTTCTTTGAATCTTCTACAATCTGTGCATTCAGCACCGCTTAAAATCTTCGTCTCTCCCCCCCCCCCCTTCATAGACGCTGTATTGATTTGGCTTTAAAATCTCCCACGCTTTATATATAATATCGATATTTTGTCTTGCATTGATGATTTCAGAGTTTAGTGGGGTCACAAGTGCTCATCACAGACCAATACGCTGCGCGGGAACTATATGAGTTGTCACGTTTACAACCACATTAATATTTCAAGACTTTTTGCATCCGGCATCTCTCATGCAGCGGGACATTGGGCATGCAGACTGTCCGTGTAAGTGCACGTGCGTGACTGTGTGTGATTGTGATTGTGATTGTGATTGTGTATTTGTGTGTTTATGTGTGTGATTGGTAGTGTAGGGTTTGCAGAAATGAAGGCAGACACATTTGATCGTCTATTGTTGATGTGAACAAGGAATCATGCAAAAGGACAAACCACTCGCTGTATTTTGTACTCTCTGCTGTGTGTTTTGTTTGTTATATTAAAAAAAATAATAATGGAAGATAACTCTTAATCAGATAAAGCACGCAAAAAGAAACCAATCTCTATTTATTATCCACAGAAGATTAAACAAATCTTGCGTGAAGTTTGCAAGTAGACCAATATCATGGACAGCAAAAGTTAAATTATGTGTATAAACTATATTGTAGTAGTGTGTGCCACATTATAATTGCACATACATTTGATTTTGCACTACAGATACATTTGATTTTGCACTACAGAATGACTACATTAATACTCATGAATATACAACCTGCCTTCAACGAATGGTGAGCCAGTGATATGTCTTCTTAATTAACTCTGGGTGTCATGGTGACACATCACACAATGGCATCCGCAGAACAAGCAATTGTCATTTCGAGATGCAGGTGACACAAATCCCTCGTGTATTAACTTACTCTTCATCAGCCATATGCACACATCACTTTATTCTTCTTTATCAAACTCAGACATATCAGTTTATTACTTTTCACAACCCCAGTAATACATCAACTAATTCTTCGTTATTAAACTCAGACATATCAATTTATTACTGTTCACAGCTCTAGTAATGTATCAAATAATTCTTCTTTATCAGCTCTACTGCCATAATATCCCAGGGTTATGTGCTTTTAATTTTGTGCGTATATTACAAATAAAATGTACTGTTGCATAAGTACTGTATATTTAATAATCAGAAGCTCCACTTTCGATTTTTATTACACGTTAAACTGCATGGTACGCTGCTCACGAGAATTAGCAGACCACAGTTCTTACAATTGAAAGATGTTTTAATGACGTATATTTTACTGCATGTTTAGAATAATATCACTTGTGAACAAAGGCGATAGTTCCAAGTTTGTTAATTATTATTATGGTGTGTAAAAATACTTACATAACTGCAAAGTCCATTTGCTAGTGTTTTAACTGTGTAATTGGAAGCCATGATAAAGTTCTAGACCCGAAAAAGAAATTGTGTGTGTGTGTGTGTGTGTGTGTGTGAGAGAGAGAGAGAGAGAGAGAGAGAGAGAGAGAGAGAGAGAGAGAGAGAGAGAGAGAGAGAGAGGTAGGAAAGGGAGGGAGGGAGGAAGGGAGAGAGAATTCTGAGTTAAGACTACTGTAATGAAGTGAGAAATATCTGCTTAGCCACTCTCTGTACCACATGTGTATTTAAAAGGGAAGTAAGCCACTTAACCTGCGATTTAGAGATTCACCTGTATCAATGTGTTTTCGAGCAAAGTGAAAGACACTCTTCAGAATATCTTTCTCATGAATGCAGCAGTGGAGGGATCATATCGTTGGAATGAAAGGACTCTAGTTTTGTAAATCAAAGTGAAAAGACTGGGATCCACCATTTCTATATTTAGCAATATTGGGCTAGTGTTTCTGTCTTCTAGAGAGGCAGGGCTGAGATCCAAAATTAATTGATACAAACATGCTTTCTTAAAAAATGTTTTTCATAATTCTTTAAATTTTCCACACATCTTAGTGTGTTTTCGTTATCTTCTTACACTTTAATGTATCAGTTTATTTTATTTCAGCCTTAGTCATATATCAACTTATTCTATTTCAGCCTTAGTCATATATCAACTTATTCTATTTCAGCCTTAGTCATATATCAACTCAATTTCAGCTTTAGTCATATATCAACTTATTCTATTTCAGCCTTAGTCATATATCAACCAACTTATTCTATTTCAGCCTTAGTCGTATAAACTTATTCTTGTTCAGCCTTATTCATATATAATCTTATTCTTCTTTTTCAGCTTCACTGTTTATTACTTACTCTCTTCTATCAGTCTTAATATGTGTCAATATCAATATAATCTTATTTATCAGAATCACTCATATATCAGCCTTTTCTTCATTATCAACCTTTACAGTGCAATAGCTTTAGCTCAAATTCATATGTCAACGATTTTCCTTCATCATCCTTACTAATGTATTAATTGTTTATTTTATCAGTTTTACTCATCTAGGGCCCACCAACGTACTCTTCTATATCAACCTCACTCATGTAGGGCCCACCAACGTAGTCTTCTATATCATCCTCACTCATGTAGGGCCCACCAACGTACTCTTCTATATCAGCCTCACTCATATAGGCCTATCAACATATTATCAGCATCACGTCTGTGCCCACTCACTCTCCCTTATCAATCCTATGTTGGCATTAGAGTATTCTTATTTTATCATCCCCAGTATATCGGCATATCCTACAGTGTGAGACTCACTCACATGTGAACAAATTTTTAATTATCAATTTTGCGCTTCTAATTATTTTTTTTAAGATGAGACTTTTGTGCATTTTTAATTGCCTCTGTATTATCAAATTTTTATATCAGCACACCGTTGTACCAACCACTGCTGTATCAAATCAGCTTTGTATCAACTACTGCTGTATCAAAACAAATAATCTTTGTATCAACTACTACTGTATCAAAACAAATCATCTTTGTATCAACTACTGCTGTATCAAAACAAATAATCTTTGTATCAACTACTTCTGTATCATATCATCCTTGTATCAACTACTTCTGTATCAAATCATCTTTGTATCAACTACTTCTGTATCAAATCATCTTTGAATCACTACTTCTGTATCAAAACAAATCATCTTTGTATCAACTACTTCTGTATCAAATCATCCTTGTATCAACTACTGCTATATCAAAACAAATAATCTTTGTATCAACTACTGCTGTATCAAATCATCTTTGTATCAACTACTTCTGTATCAAATTATCTTTGTATCAACTACTTCTGTATCAAAACAAGTAATCTTCGTATCAACTACTGCTGTATCAAATCATCTTTGTATCAACCACTGTTGTATCAAGTCACCCTTATATTATTAACCACCAATGCATTATCTCAAAAATGTATAAGCTCTTTAAAGAGCTTTATGAACAGCTCTATAATTTTGCTTTGACGAATTATTTTTATTCTTTTTATTTTTATTTACTTTTGCTACAGGCTTATAGCTCTTTTCTGTAGTCTGTGGCTGAAACCTTTCTGCAGTCTGTATCTTACTCTTTTCTGCAGTCTGTGTCTTACTCTTTTCTGTAGTCTGTGTCAAAAAACGTTTATGTAGTCTGTTTTAAACTTTTTCGTAGTCCGTGTTAAACTTTTGTGTAGTCCGTCTTATTTTATTCTGTAGTCTGTGTCTTAAATATTTCTGTAGTCCGTCTTAAACTTTCTTGCAGTCTGTGTCTTAAACATTTCTATAGTCCGTTTAAAAAATTTCTGTAGCGTGTCTTAAACCTTTCTGTAGTCTGTGTCTTAAACGTTTCTGATCAGTGCGATGTTAAAAGCCATGCAAAAGAAAAAAAGATATCCCCCATCCCCCCACACACACCACATACACAAACACCGCACACTTCACTTTGGTACGCACCACACATTCTCGCACAGGCTTACACACACATATTACACAGTCAGACGTATATCTCATCACACTATCCCCCCTTACGTCTTTCTATCTCTCTCACGCACACATACACACATCGTATACATGTGTGCACGTTCAGGCGCATACAAACATACATGACTGTTGTAGGAAAAACGTACCCAACCATAAATAAGTATGTTTTCGTCGAAGCGTACGACTCTGTCTACCCAGAATCCTCCAAAGTGGAAATCTTCGTGCTAATAAGGAAGATAAGCACTGCCCGAGGCACACAACTCATGTCAACCCCATTCTCAAGTGTTGAACTATTCGAACTTGTCTCTTTCTTCCATTCTATTGCCGTCCATCTACAACCTTTGACCTCAGCCTTTTCGCTATTGTGAGTGAACGTGAAGTTTGTCTTTCCTTTGGTGGTCAGTTTACGCCAATTTACCCCAAACAAGTAGGACAGTTTTTTTTTAAAAATATCAAACATCGGAAAACACCCGTTTTTAGGGTATGGTTGTCACGTTGTTCCAATAGTAATGTACAAATAATATGAAAATATTAGGAATCGTTGCTTTTAATGTATTACTATATTTCTATTATACTTTTGAGCTAGTGTTGTCTCTAGTGTATTATAACTTTCTTTATATATAGCCACTTTGTTGTTAGTGTGGTTGTGTTTGTTTAAAATTACCTTTTTTCATTACAAGGTGTGGCGGAGTAAATTTGCCTCTCCCTATTTTAAAATTTAATTGTTATATAAATTGTCAGAGTAATTCGACTAAAAATAAATAGTGAATGGTCTACCGCCATATTTGCAAGACTTTACTCTCGATGCGCGAACTAAAATAGTAACTCTGAATTTCGCACCGTAAGGCGCTTTTAGATATGTGTACAGAGTGCCGTAATTTTGAATCCGCTGTAACTCGGGGACCTCCTTTATTATTCTTAATAATATTGTACAAACCACTCCTAATGATATCTCACTATTTATTTTTAATATATTTTTAATAGCTATTCAATGTTTATGATTACTCTACTTTCCACTCTTAAATAAGCAGTCAGCCAAAATTTGGTACACAATCTGTTCAAAATCATGACGGCCAACTATTTAAAGTACAAACATGAAATTTGGTCAGAAAGTGACCAAGATGGTGTTTTGCAAAGAAATGATACAAATATTTATTTCTGGAATGAGAAAAGGGCTTAAAATATAAATAACTTTAAAATGTACACTCGCGACATTATAAATAGCTTGCATTGTAGAACTAGCCAGAACCCAAGTACCAGAGACTGAGCTACAATATTTTCCACACATGGGAAAGACTTGTAGAGCTACGGTATGAAGACATGTAGAGCTATGGCATAAAGACATGTAGAGCTATGGCATAAAGACATGTAGAGCTATAGTATGAAGACATGTAGAGCTATGGCATAAAGAAATGTAGAGCTATAGTATTTAATTTAGAGCTATGGTATAAAGACATGTAGAGCTATGGTATGAAGACATGTAGAGCTATAGTATGAAGAACTGTAACTGCACTAGTGTTTCTGTTTGTGAAACCAAACTGAAAAATGTGTTAAAATTTTGTCAAAAATACAGCTTATATGTCTTGGTAAGTATTATACACAGGCAAAAGATTTTGGTTCTGTGACGCCAACGCCACCTAGTTAATGGTTATTATTATTATTATAAATAAGTAATTCTTCCTAGAAACAATTTAATATCCGATTAATGGTAATCAGACCTCAGCAAATTCAAATAAGAGCCATACAAACGACTTAAAAACAGTGAAACAAAATGAAAACGTTTTTAATAGTATTTGTTAACTTTGGGAAAATAATGATGGTGATACTACTTCTTCTTCTTTTGTAAAAGTCGATATTTTATTTAAGGTACTTGGCTGCCTAAAATACACATTCTTGGAATGTAACACTGTGTGTGTGTGTGTGTGTGTGTGTGTGTGTGTGTGTGTGTGTGAGAGAGAGAGAGAGAGAGAGAGAGAGAGAGAGAGAGAGAGAGAGAGAGGTCGTGTATGTGAAATATGAATACAACACTGTGCGTGCGTCTGTATATGTGTGATATTTTTGTATGACGGAAGTTGTGACAGAGAGAGGGAATTTGTACCCATGTATGTCCGTGTTTGTGTCATTGGAGGATGTGCGCATGTTTGATGTGTGTCTTAGCGAGTTCGTGTGTGTATAGACTGTGTATACGTTAAGATTATGTGTGTGCGTGTTTGTGTTTGTATGTGTGTGTGTGTATGTGTGTGATTGTGTATGTATGTGTGTGTATGTATGTGTGTGTGTGTGTGTGTGTGTGTGTGTTTGTGTGTGTGATTCCAATTTCCTATATTCTTATTCGTTGTGTACACTAGTAACTGAATATAAATATTATTTAAGGGGATTGTGTTCCATTTGTGCTACATGGGTTTGTATTGAGGGGTGTGTGTGTGTGTCGATATGTGTTACATGGATTTGTATTGAGGGGGTTGTGTGTCAATATGTGTTACATAGATTTGTATTGACAGGGTTGTGTGTCGATATGTGTTACATGGGTTTGTATTGAGCAGGGTTCATTTATATAACAGCGCACATAATATTATCGTGTATTTTGTCAATTATGTGAATATGTATGCATCTTTGTATGGGAATGTACGTATGTGAATGAGTACATTTTTTATGTGTTTGCATACGTGCATATGTGTGTGAGAGAGAGTGCACGCGTATAAGTTTGTTTGCAAAACTTTTTTCTTTAGGAAAAATCTTAAAAGTAATTATGTTATTTTATTAGTATTATTTCTTGTAAGTGAAGTCTGTGAATTTATCAGTGCTGTCCACATCTAATGCTGCCGATACAGTGACGGTTATTGTAGCAGAAGGGCAAGACGTCGCCTCATTTGTATTCAGTGGTGAAGAGCTCTGCACCGGGCGCGGAGAACGTTGTCACGGCCTTCAATTAGCAGGTGTCAAACTAATTGTATTTGCTTACACCTCCGACTCAATTTCCTCTACTGACAGAGTGACCATTCCGAACGTGCAGATTAATATTTTACAAAGGTTTGTGCACCTCGCTGATGAAAACAGTGACACGACATACCCTGCACACTCTCACGAATACATATCGCACAGACTCACACAGACACTGACACACACCTTCACTGCACTCATACACTGACTTACACACAAATCAAATACAGACTGTATATGCTTTCCGGTTATTAGAAAGGGTTTCCGGGGCTTTCAAGCTGGTCCCCATGAACTTTCTTTCAAGTCTCTAGTTTCATTCGTTTCTAGAGGGATTCACATCTTGAGGAACGCAAACAAAAGGAAGGACGAGAGAGAAATCTCGTCTCTCGCATGTTGTCTCAGATACTGATTGACTAGGTTTTGGTATTTTTTTTCATTATGGGAGCTCTTGGGTCTGGAGATTGGGGCTGTAGGCTTAAATTACTTTCATGGCTTTAGAATTGAAAACGTATTTACATAAAGTTTATCTTCGGGCTCTAGGCTGGAAATAATGCTATTTGGGGTTTATCTTCGGGTTCTAGGCTGGAAATAATGCTATTTGGGGTTTATCTTCGGGTTCTAGGCTGGAAATAATGCTATTTGGGGTTTATCTTCGGGCTCTAGGCTGGAAATAATGCTATTTGGGGTTTCAGTATCGGCATTTTGGGCTCTAGGCTGGAAATAATGCTATTTGGGGTTTATCTTCGGGCTCTAGGCTGGAAATAATGCTATTTGGGGTTTATCTTCGGGCTCTAGGCTGGAAATAATGCTATTTGGGGTTTATCTTCGGGCTCTAGGCTGGAAATAATGCTATTTGGGGTTTATCTTCGGGCTCTAGGCTGGAAATAATGCTATTTGGGGTTTCATATCGGCATTTTGGGATCTGGAGATTAGCTCTGGAACATTTTTAGGCTGGAGTAAATGTTACGAGCTAAAGTTTAAATGAATAATTGATAAAAGTTTACCTTTGGAGTGTAGGTCTAAATTAACAATGTTGTTTTAGTATCGGGGCTATAGGGGCTATAGGCTAGCTTTGGGTCTGTAGGTTAGTTTTGGGACTGTAGATTAGCTTTGGGTCTGTAAGTTAGCTTTAGGACTGTATATGGGTCTGTAAGTTAGCTTTGGGACTGTAGATTAGCTTTGGGTCTGTAAGTTAGCTTTAGGACTGTATATGGGTCTGTAAGTTAGCTTTGGGACTATAGATTAGCTTTGGGTCTATAAGTTAACCTTGGGACTGTAGATTAGCTTTGGGTCTATAAGTTAACCTTGGGACTGTAGATTAGCTTTGGGTCTGTAAGTTAGCTTTGGACTGTGAATTAGCTTTGGGACTGTAGATTTGCTTTGAGTCTGTAAGTTAGCTTTGGGACTGTGAATTAGCTTTGGACTGTAGATTTCCTTTGGGTCTGTAGATTAGCTTTGGGTCTGTAGGTGGAAATTAATCTCATTGAACTCCAGTTTAAAACATATTAATTTAAATTTTACTTTTAGACTGTAGGAAGGAGTTCAGGGTTTCGGGGTTTTATCGGGGCTTTGGAGACTGGAGATTTGCTGTGGAGCTTTTGCAGGCTGCAGTTAATGGCTTGGACCAGATTTTAATATTAATTGATGATACTTTAACCTCAGAGATTGTAGGCTGGAATTTGGTGGTGGTGGTGGTAGTATGTGTGTTTGTGTGTGTATGTATATATATGTGTGTGTGTGTGTGTGTGTGTGTGTGTGTGTGTGTGTGTGTGTGTGTGTGTGTGTGTGTGTGTGTGTGTGTGTGTGTGTGTGTGTGTGTGTGTGTGTCGTGTGTGTGTCGCTGAAACCTGAAATGAAGTGAACGTATATCGGAAGAGTTGCCAATAATTTATTTTCATGTGATGTTAACTAAAGAAATGGGATAAATACGCCAAACACGGTAAAACATTTTTGTCTTGCTTGTCATAAGTCTAAGTGGCAGTGTAAAATTTCCCAAGCCTTGCTGTAAGCTTTAAGCAGAACAAGCTGGGAATCTGGTTCCAGTGACTGCTTCATGATAATGTTGAGAACGAAACTTGAAATGAGAAACCAAATTAAGAAGATATTGTCTTCTCCTTGGTTATTTAGTTTTGTTCTTGACGTCACTCGCTTGTCACGTGGTCTCTGGTGCGCCATCAGCACGTACACTGAGACCAAAAGTAGCCCCAAACAATTATCTGCTCAATTTAATTTTTAAAAAAATCATTTGCTTGTTTTTTACTTTTTACTTTCTGCAAGTTTGTTGTTTATTTTTTGCTTTTGTGTTTACTTGTTTGTTATTTATCAATCTTAATTCCGAATTTTTGACTGAGAGAAGTAAAGAAATCACGGTTGGAGAGAGATAAAAGATGTTCTCTAAGTTAGTTTGTTTCGTTGGATGCCAGAAAACGATTTCAGTTCATTAGATGACCTAACAAATAACCTCAGGCTTTATATAATTTACTAGACTCTTCCCTAACTCCAGCTGTATACCTGTATGTCTCTTTCCTCTCTCTTATTCCCCCTTTTCTTTCTTTATTTATATATTTTTCTTTCTCTCTTCTTCTTCACTATAAGCAATTTGTCTGTCTTTTCAGTTGACTGATTTGGTCTGTCTCTACATTTTTTCAGTTTTCTCTCAATTTTATGTACTCAAAATATGCTCTTGATACGTGAAATTATTTTTCGTTTGCTTA
Source organism: Sinotaia quadrata (assembly GCA_028829895.1). NCBI lineage: Eukaryota > Metazoa > Mollusca > Gastropoda > Architaenioglossa > Viviparidae > Sinotaia > Sinotaia quadrata. The sequence continues at coordinate 66,983,960 of CM054180.1, read as the reverse complement.
TATTTCCTTCAAAATGTTGAGAAGCTCGACCTTTAGTTAACAAGATCTTGTAATAATTAAAGGAAAATATATCTTCCTCCTTCTTTTTCTTCAGTCCAACAGAACAAAAACGATTGCTCTAAGCGCCTTCGGTTTTCAAATGATTAAAAACAAGCTCGATAATAAAATTAAAGAAAAAACAAACCTAACACACAAGCACAAATAGAAATAAATAAAACGAAAAGGTCTAGTTAAAACCTCGCGAGAAACAAAATGGTCGAACACTAGCAGGTGTCGGTCCCGAGTAGCAGGTGATATTTGGCATTTTTTTTTAGATGACGGAGGAAATCGCTTCGGGCAGCCTTGGAAATCATTTGAAAGACAGGAGTCTTATGGGCTTTGTCGCTTAGCTACTATATATGTCTTCTGTCTTTCGTCTTTTTGTTCCCTCTTTTTGTTATTTTTCTTCTTTCTTAAAAGCCGCAATCTTCTGGTTTTGTGTTGCAAGCAACCACACACATACTCACACGCACGCACGTACATACTTATGCATGCATACATGCAGTATACACCCAATATATTTATTTATCCAAAACAAGAAAGTGACGAGCGCCAAATTGCCCTAACATTCAAAGCATTATCAATAACTTACTGTCCAGTGTTGAAGCATTCAAGCATTCACTCCCACAGGTAAGGTGCTGATCACACGAATGACACACCTTTGTATAAATGACTGACACATCTATGCAATAGACAACAAATGACTGAAGCACCTTTGTAATGGACAACACATGATTGACACATCTTTATGATGGACACTAAATGACTGACACGCTTTTGTAATGGACAAGAAATGTATGGCACACCTTTATAATGGACAACTCGTGATTGACACACATATGTACTAAACAACAAATGCAGGACACACTTTTGTAATGGACAACACATGATTGACACACCTTTGTACTAGACAACACATGATTGACACACTTTTGTAATGGACAACAAATGATTAACTTATCATGTAATGGACAACACTTGACTGACACATATTTGTATTGGACAACAACTGAATGACATACCTTTGTACTAGAAAACAAATGTATTATACACTTTGTAATAGACAACAAATGCCTGCCACATCTTTGTACTCGACAACAAATGACTGGCACACCTTTGTAATTTACATCAAATGACTTACATTCTTTTGTAATAGACAAAAAGTGACTGACACACCTTATTATAATTGATTGACACACCTTTGTATTGGACACCAAATGACAAATTCTGTGTACTGAACAATAATTCACAGGCCGTGTGTTAAAGAAATGCTTTATATACATCACAATGAACACTGGCTTAGAGCTGAACATCAAAGCACAGTCTGGGTATGGCGTACAAAATCACAGGTCGGGTACTGAACACCAAATCATGTGTCGAGCATTGTGCACATGAATGACATGCATTGTACTGAGCAATAGTCTATATGACGACTGTTGCAATATTTTGTTGCAGTGAATGCGACAATAAATGGCGGCATAGTGTGCTTCAGTCTTGAGAGAACAACAGTTCATGGAACATTCTTTAGCATGCTAGGGGAGCATGTGAAAAATTGACAATTCTATTGTGAACAATTCACTTGTGACATTGTTATGAAAGCATGTTAAAGACTATTGCAGCATCGTCAACAAGGTAATGTACTAATTATTATTGCTTATCTCTCTATAACTCCATTTCTATTCTATGATAAGAATTATCCTGTGACTTATATTGATACTAATCTACTGAATTATATGTTAGGATATAAGACTGTATAAGAATTGACATTATTTGAACGTGGTTTCATGAAAATACTAATGTCAAATAATCTTTTTATTGCATTTGTTATATGTGTATATGATTGATGATTTAATACATTTATTGTTAAATTTATTGACCTTATACATATTGATAATCATATGTTAGAGAGATAGTGGGTGGATAGAGGCTCGCTAAATATAGATTAAAGACGGAATTATCTTCTCCTTTGGTAAGGAGTTTTCCACTTACAGAAAAATTGTGTAACAATAAATGTTTGTCTTTAATGTTGTGGAAGAGGAAAAACGTTTACAGCGCCCACATATCCGCCAAGTGAGAGAGACTAGTGGTGTCTTCTGGAGAATTGTTTATAACATAAATTAAGATTCTCGTCACTTGTAATTAGTACTAATAATTATTATTAATAATAACTAGGGTGGTTTTGTGTCACACAAATATTTCTTTTTATCTGAAACGAACTCGCAGCGCCTGCTTTATCAACTATAATCAAGTACCTCACTTCAGCGCACAATCTCGCAGAACGAACATTTAAGCTGTGCACACCTCCGAAAGACAAAATAATATTGCATTGTAACTGTGGGAGTAAACAGTAATTTGAACTGCAAGTCAGAACGTGTTTGTAGTAAGAAGTACATAGCCATCAGCGGCTTCATAATAGTGCTGTCCATGGTACAAGACGAACAGATGCTTGGTGGTGTGCGCCGTCTTGAACATCGGATCCAGGCACAACTTTGGCGTCCAAATTTGAGATCGACAGGAAATCCACGTCACGTCACCGCGACCTATTTGAAGCACCGAGTTTTTGGAGGTTTGCTAAGTAATTTAATGAATCACTCAAGAACAGGTGCCATTTGATAATTATATAATTAATCATCATCATCACCATGGATGATAATAATAATAATAATAATAATAATAATGAGGAGGAGGATAACAATGTTAATCATTTACCGTCATTATAAAAAAATCACTCATGATTAATAGCGCCAGAGACAAATTTGCGCAACAGCAACAATTATAACTTGAAAAGTGATAAATTGACAACAGTAATGAAATGATGTGAAATTAATATTACATTAAATTTAATTTTTTAAAATATGGAATCTCAATGAATAACAGAAAGGAAAAGCAGAAAGAAAAGAAAATATTTTAGTCGACTTATGGAAAATTAAAAAAATAATAATGATGAGAATATATTGCTTCAATGTTGTGGACAATCGCACTTTATAAAACGAGAGAAATGATTCTGCAATTATTTGCAGCCACACGGAGTATTTCAGAGTGGCCTCTCTTTGCAGGTTGAACTCTTTCACCTTTCTATGCTCACTCACATCAGAATCAAGTTACCGCCAATGAGAAGTCTTAAACAAAGCATCTGCATGCAGACACTTTGCATATTTAATGCGGTTTGGAATCCTGTTTTTAAATTATTCCTACTCCAACAGGACTTCAGGGGACGATGGGAAACTGGCATACAATTGCGTGGCCATGACAACTTCTCTTGACGCAGGATATTGCACAAATCCTTTAGTGTATGCGTGCGTGTGTTTTACATGTTTGTAGTTGTGTGGGAGTTGTTGATACCATTATGCGTGAATATACATTTACGAGTTTACTGTCGCGTGTCTTGCTAGAAAATTATTTCATAATTAATTTACACTTTAATTTTTTAAAACAACCTTTAATACGACTATCGGTTAAATCGAAGCAACCATTTCTTTTGCGCTTTTCGTTTCTGTTTAAGCTTTAAATTGATGAGTTTTATTCGTAGGTTGGACGTGCTCTGCCCCTTGTGTCAGATAGACTGGATAACAGACTGGCAAGAGGAATTAAAAGCCCAGCTAGTAAAATGAAATACTCAAAATCGGACTGGCAACGAATTCAGCTCGGTGACCAAGGCACAGGAAAGCTGCCTAATGTTAGTTACAACAGAACTTAGAGAAAGCATTCTTGAAGTACAGCAATTTTAATTAAATTAAAATTAGCATAGGTAAGCAATGGTGTAGCGACTATAACAATTTAAGATGCTATGCGTTACACAATCAATCCTACCCATTCTTTGTAGATAGGAATGATTCCAAGGCACAGGTAACCTAGCTGGAGATTTTCCTAGGCGACAGGAAAAAATCTATGGCGATATGGTTCGACGAAACGATTCACACATAATCACACATCATTTACATATAGCCACACCCGTCTTGTATTTAATGAATAAAACAGGAAAAATAGTGAGGTGAATTTTCTGAAGGTACATTAATTACCACAAATACCAAGTATTACATCAGCAGGTTGCAAGAATGTTTTATCACTGATAATAATGGAAACTCAAAATAAATGTCTAATTTTAGAAACTTCTGAAGTTCCTTTGTTTTATATCAACAACTTAACTTTCCTTCCACTGGACGAATCTGCATAGGAATTATCTTTCCTTAGGATTAAACAACCTCCTCTGTTCTGGACGATGTCTGCTGAGGATGTCTTCTGGTCAGTTAACAGACAGTGGTAGAGGTAGTAAGACCCACCTTCACCCAGAACAGGAATACTATAGCCAACGTTTAGCTACTAGTTAAGAAAGCATGGGCTTGATAGCCAAAGTTTAGTTACTAGGTTAATCTTTATGGATGCTGTCATGATAAACGGCTTGTGTTGTCTGTCCGTTCCTATACCCAGTGTGTCTGATTGACTCAACAGTTTTGGGATTCGATTTAACTTTTTTAGCTAGACTGATGGTGTTAGAATATAGTATTAGAGTAATATCTTTCTTCATTAATTAGCGTATTCTTCAGATGAGCATTGATATATAAAAGTGGTGGTCTAAGCAGTGATAGGTCAAATTAACACGCTTACAAGTTCTAGAAACGTCTCTCGAAATAGTGACTCATGGACAACGCCATATCCGTTGTCACGTGGGGGGTCTCGTTTGGCTGTTCCGATGTATCTCTCTCTCTCTCTCTCTCTCTCTCTGAGTGGGCAGCTCGTGACATGTACCAGTAATATGTCATCTTTTAGATTTTCAAAAAGTCACTAGACGTCTCTCGAAATATGACACATGAACAACGCCATACCCGTCTATAGAGAAAGAGAGTGCCAAAGCTTGAGTCTTGTTTTCAAGTAGTAGCTGTAACTTCAGGCAATGTTGATTGCGTTACTACGACTCATAGGCAGGTATTTTGAAGACAGGAAAATATAAATTCATTTCTCTGGAAAAGGCAGCATTTTCCAGAAAGAGAGAACATAAATATTAAGAGTAGAACAAAAGTACATTTTGGTAACTTAGTGCTTCTAAGACTAGATTACATCTTTGAATACTGTTACACAATTTTGTTATATCAATCACTGTGACTACATGTCTGCTACATATTCGCTACATATTGCCACATGTGTCTCTGCCATATTGACAACGTTCCTCAATGCGTAGCAAAAGTGATGTGACACTTAACTTTGAAAGTGTACACCAGTAGCAGTTGCTTGTTCTTGCCACAGTGTCTTTATTGTAACAGTTTGTTATGCCAACGCCACCTAGTTAATGGTTATTATTATTTAATTAATCATCCATTACTAATTACATGTGATGAGAGTCTTAATTTATGTTATTAATAATTCTCCAGCAGACACCACTCGTCTCTCTCACTTGACATATATGAGGGCGCTGTAAATGTTTTCTCTCTCCCACAACATTAAGGACATACATTTACCATCACACAACATTTCTGTAGGTGAAAAACGTCTTACTAAAGGAGAAGACAAATCCGTCTTTAATCTATATTTAGCAATCCCCCATCCGCCCATTTTATTCTCCAACATAAGGTTATCAATATGGGTAAGAAGGTCAATAAATTTAACAATAAATTATTAAATCAACAATCAAATGTACATATAACATATAAAATGAAAACGATTACTTGATAAATATTTCCATGAAACCACATTCAAATAATATTTATATTTATACATTCTTATATCCTAAATACAATTTAACAATAGTGTCAATTCAAATAACAGGATAGTTCTTATAAGAGAAAAGAAATTGAGTTATTAGTGATAAGCAATAATAGCTTCTACGTAACCTTGTGTAGACGAAGCCGCGATTTCCTTTTCATGTGCTTTTCATATCAAAGTCACAAATTTGTTGTCCACATCAATTCCATATGTTTCTCTCCTCATGTAAAAACTGATTCACTGATATTCTCTCGAAGCTAACCTGGGCACTCATTCGCCATACCATACCTTTCAAGCAGAACAACAATTGAAGCAATTTCTAGTAACTTACTTGTAACAGAAATTGTGTGATGTAGTCAGCATACCTTGTCACCATACATCAATGGAGTGTAGTATATTCCTTATGCCCTTATGCTTACACACTTAAGTAGTTGCTTCCCACATCTACCACAGTCATAGTGGTTTATAATTAATAAACCAGAAGATTCAGAACACAAGGAAAGGCTGCTTTGTCCCCGTCAAAATATAACCAGGGAACAAACACTAAGTTTCCAGTTCATTCATTTTAACTCCATTCTTTCTTACATTCAAGTTTCAACTTACAGTTAGTTTCCTGCAACAGTATTTATTAACCCGATACACACACAACATAATAAATACAGCTTAATAGTTTTCTGAGAAGGTTCACTAGAAACAGTATCAAGTATTTAGCATACGAGCATCTTAGTTCAAACATTTGTAAGAAATGTTATAGTACCTCTTAACTCATGCATAACCAGTCACCGTTATAAGATGTTCGGTATTTATGAACGTTCAATTAGCTACAGTTTCTGCTATAGGCTCGCGTTTCAGACAGTCCTCGAGTGCTTCACTATATAAGTGGTTCAGTATTTATGTACTTGCTCTTAGCTACATGTTCTGTTATCTAGACTCATATTTCATAAAACTATCAGGTTTTCAGTACTATATTCTCATGCTTACGACGTCCCGTTATAAGTAGTTCAGTATTTATGTACTTACTCTTAGCTACATGTTCTGTTATCTAGACTCATATTTCATAAAACTATCAGGTTTTCAGTACTATATTCACATGCTTACGACGTCCCGTTATACGAGCTATACAAGACACTATATCTACATGCTTTCTTGACATAGATGGTTTGCTTCAATATGCTACTCTAGGCTCGTAAACAAATCGTCTCCCATATACGAGACACCCGTATTGATATATTTTATTAGGTAGAAGGCTCTACAGAATTTAAGGCCCATGAATAATCCCCCATGTCAGTTATCAGAAATATATTTATGAACTTTTATTGAACTGGACGTTAGCACAGTTCTCCTCATCTATGAAGGAGTCGTCCATTTAACAAGAGATACTATATTTACAGTGTTAGCATTTAACAAGAGATACTATATTTACAGTGTTAGCATTTAACAAGAGATACTATATTTACAGTGTTAGCATTTAACAAGAGATACTATATTTACAGTGTTAGCATTTAACAAGAGATACTATATTTACAGTGTTAGTATTTAACAAGAGATACTATATTGACAGACAGTGTTAGCATTTAACAAGAGATACTATATTTACAGTGTTAGCATTTAACAAGAGATACTATATTTACAGTGTTAGCATTTAACAAGAGATACTATACTTACAGGCAGTGTTTGCATTTAACTAGTAGTTCATAATCCTACTGTATTTGCATTTAACTAGTAGTTCACAATCCTACTGTATTTGCATTTAACTATAAGGTTCACAATCCTAACTGTATTTGATTTTAACTAAAACGTTCACCATCTTACTGCATTTGTATTTAACTAGAAGGTTTATCATGGTGTATTTGTGTTTAACTAGAAGGTTTATCATCGTACTGTATTTGTGTTTAACTAGAAGGTTTATCATCGTACTGTATTTGTGTTTAACTAGAAGGTTCACCATCTTACTGCATTTGTATTTGACTAGAAGGTTTATCATCGTACCATATTTGTGTTTAACTAGAAGGTTTATCATCGTATTGTATTTGTGTTTAACTAGAAGGTTTATCATCGTACTGTATTTGTGTTTAACTAGAAGGTTCACAATCCTATCTGTATTTGTATTTAACTAAACTAAAACATTCATCATCTTACTGTATTTTTATTTAACTAAAATGTTCACCATCCTACTGTATTTGATAACTAAAGCGTTCTCCATCTTACTGTATTTGTATTTAACTAAAACGTTCACCATCCTAAATGTATATAACTGAAACGTTCACAATCGTACTGTATTTGTATTTAACTAGAAGGTTTACCATCCTAAATGTTTTTGCATTTAACTAGAAGATTCACCATCCTAATTGCATTTGTATTTAACTAGAAAGTTCACAATCCTATCTGTATTTGCATTCAGCTAGAAGGTTCACCATCTTACTGTATTTGCATTCAGTTAGAAGGTTCACCATCGTACTGTATTTGTATTCAGCTAGAAGGTTCACCATCTTACTGTATTTGCATTTAGCTAGAAGGTTCACCATCGTACTGTATTTGCAATTAGCTGAGGGTTCACCATCCTAGCTGTGTTTTCATTCAGATGAAAGGTTCTCCAGCACTCTAGGTTCGTCTGCAACCCGTCCTCATTATTATAGACTCCGATAAACATATCTCTATTTGCATGAGTCAACTTTCGTTTTTGGAATCAACGTATTTCTCGCTTAAACATTGAGGATCCCTATTTTCCCAAACACGTCTTACATAAAATTAAAAGTGCATTGTGCTAAAGTGTTTGTAAACAAAATGGACATATTAAAGAGATTTAGAAAAGAATTGTCTGAATAATGCTTCGTGAAACTAATACTATAAAAAGTTTTAGTGTTTTTAAAAAAGGTGATGTTAAGCATTTAGTTAAAATTAACAAAAAATAAAATAAATAATGTATTCACAGATATGAAGCATTGTCAAAATAGCAATTGCGCAATCAAAATACGTCAAAATTGTTACCATAAATCGAACCCAGCGTTACAACCAAAAACAAAATGCTAGAGTATTTTGTTTCTATGATTACAATGTTTGAATATTTGTGTCATAAATGTCCAACTGATTTAGGATAGAAAGCAGAAAACGGGACACAAATGGCGAAGAAAAAATGAACATTGACAATTTGTATATCTTGCACCACATCAGAACCCAGCACCACCACCATATCTGAACGCGTATGTTCAAACATTAATCTACACTTGGGTTCCAATGCCAAGTCATGCAAAATTTGGTTTTGAAAATCAAATAAATCTGAACCAATCATCAACGTCAGATCATGCATGTGGCGTAATTTAATATAAATTATAATAAAATAGTGTGAAACACACATACAGACAGACATGGATACATACTCATATACGCACACCCACACCCACACACAAACACACATACATACACACACACACACACACACACACACACACACACACACACACACACACACACACACACACACACACACCCATACATTCATTACGTGAACCAGAAATATAAACTTTATTGTTCTTATCTGGTTTGTTCCCACTTGCAATGTATGTTGAAGAAAATACTTTCTTTGTATGAAACTTTTAACACAAGAACTGTTTAATGCTTTTCTGTACAAGACAAAAATGTTTCTGTCTGGTACTGTTAACTGGTTCCACCATCAAGACGAAGATCTTCTAAATGAGTCGAGCTTGGGAATTTGCGCCTCTGGCTCCAACTGGCATTCGGTCTGTTCACAAAGCGGACGAAATAGGTTTCTGTATGATTGATTTATGTAGATTTGGAGTATGATTCTAAAGCCTTTTGATTTCTCAGTCACAGATCAGCAGTTCACTTCATGCATTTTAAACTGCCGTAGACTGACTGATGACATTCGGTTTTATAAAATAGAACTTAAAATGAAGTAACCAGAATATCGTGAATGACAATTTTTCGTTCGCTGAATAAGAGAATGCATTCATTTAGTAATTCCAAGTTTTTGATTAGGGATTCATCGTGTCGACTTAAATGTATTACGCAACGTCAAAACTGCAAAGGCCTGTCAGCATATAAAAATTTCCGGCAACAAAAGTAGTCATTTTTATACTAGTCCTAGAATACATGCCTGACCGCTTTTACTAGAATTTCGTTGACATTGAATATCTACTTTATATTACTTTATATCTGATTATTATGGAGTAATTCGTAATTTTTTAATTTTTTTTTTTACTGATAATAGAGTAATTCATAATGCTTTTAATGTCTATAAAGTACTTCGTAATATTTTTTCTACTGATTATAGTGTACTTAGTAATGATTTTCTATTGGTTATAGAGTATTTCGTAATGTTCTTTTCCTACTGATTATAGAGTACTTCTGTTTTTCTATTGATTGTAGAACACTTTATAACAAACAAACTAAGCACTTTGAAGAGCATTGTACTGTCTACAGACACACGAAGTCTCTGGTGACGTTTTAGATTGCAGTTCGGCATACTGAGACAAAACGTCGCTCACCAGCATTGACATTCTGAATTTTCAGTTCCACAAGCTGACGTCAGAATGCAGTTCCTTAAGTTGACGTCAGAATGCAGTTCCTTAAGCTGACGTCAGAATGCAGTTCCTTAAGCTGACGTCAGAATGCAGTTCCTTAAGCTGACGTCAGAATGCAGTTCCTTAAGCTGACGTCAGAATGCAGTTCCTTAAGTTGACGTCAGAATGCAGTTCCTTAAGCTGACGTCAGAATGCAGTTCCTTAAGCTGACGTCAGAATGCAGTTCCTTAAGTTGACGTCAGAATGCAGTTCCTTAAGTTGACGTCAGAATGCAGTTCCTTAAGCTGACGTCAGAATGCAGTTCCTTAAGTTGACGTCAATATATATATTCCGTTCCTTAAACACCGCGCTGAAATAATAAAGAGTTAAAAGCAGTCCAACTTTCGAGTTTACAAAATTCTATAATTGAAGAATTTACATTTGTTTGTTTTATATTAGTAGCTGGTGACAAAAATATTGCTCATAACAAAACGTGTTGTACTTTCGTGCAAGTCATATTGCTTTGTCCTATGCATGTGGCTGACTTCGATATTTCAGTACGGCAAGAGGTCTTAATACCGTTTCTTCTTTATTTATACATTGTACACTTGATGGCATTTAAGTCCATAAATTAATTGGTTTAAATAATAATAGTATAATACTTTCTGACGGATTTTGCAACACTGATGTTATATTAAAGTATATGCGACGCCAACGCAGCCTAGTTAATCATTATTATTATTATTAATTAATTAATCGTCCATAGCTAATTACAAGTGATGAAAATCTTAAGTTATTAATAATTCTCCAGCAGACACCATTGGTTTCTCTCACTTGGCATATTTGCGGGCGCTGTAAACACATTCTCTCTTCAACAACAAACGATACAAACCTTTACAATCACGTATTTACATAGGTGGAAAACTTCTTAATAAAAGAGAAGACAAATCCATCTTTAATCTATATTTAGCGATCCCCCATCCACCCACTTTCTTCTCCAACATAAGATTATCAATATGTGTAAAAAGGTCAATAAATATATTCTTAAATTTATTAAAACAACAATCAAATATACATATATATGTGACAATGAAAAAGATTACTTGACATCGATATTTCCATGAAACCATGTTTGAACAATTTTTGTACTACACAAACTTATATCCCCCAAATTCGAGAATAGTGTCAATACAAAATCACAGGATAGTTCTTATGAGAAAACAGAAATGTAATTATTAGATAGCTTCTACATAACCTGATATGGGTGACGTCACAAAAGTCTTTGCTCACTTTTGTAATGAAGACTCAAGTTTGTCGTAATTACGTCAGTTCCACATGTTTCTCTTGCGCGTTTGTAGGACACTGATTCACTGCTATTCTCTTGGAGGTTAACTTGGATGCCTTCCCGTATTTGGCTCCCTCAAGTAGAAATTGTAGCAATTTCCAATAACTTCCCCTTATACCAGAAATTGCTCGATGTAGTCACTTTGCCACCATACATCAAAGGAGTGTTGTGTATTCTTACACTTACACACTGCTTCCCATCCAGTAAACCAGGAGGTTCAAATCAAACACAAAAAGAAAGGCTGCTTTGTCCCTGTAAAAATATAATCAGAAACAAAGGCTAAGTTTCCAGTTTATACATCTTTAACTCCATTCTCTCTTACATTCAAGTCTCAATTTACAGTTAGTTTCCTGCACCAGTATTTATTAGCCCAAATACACGCATAAAGCATAATAAATACAGCATATCAATGATTGTGTTCAGCGTTTGCTCCTAATGTTAGCTGGCACGGTAGTAAGGAAATATAGCCCAAAATGAAATTACCAAGGAAGAGAATACGGATTTGAACAGATTTGTATTCCTTATAGTTAAAAGTAAACAACAACAAAAATAATAAGTGCAGCTGTCTTGAATACAACAACACAAGTATGGGGACCTTTACGATTTTAATCATGAATGAAGCGCCAAACGCGTTGATTGATATTTGCCAAATATAGAACTGGCTCAGAGCATACGCAGTGTGGTTCTGTCAAGGCCACATAGAACTCTCTTGGAATTCATTGGTTGTAAAACGAAAATACAACTTCGGGATTCTGTACAACATTGCTTGTAATTTGTATCAGGTGTATGCATGTGTGTGTGTGTGTGTGTGTGTGTGTGTGTGTGTGTGTGTGTGTGTGTGTGTGTGTGTGTGTGTGTGTGTGTGTGTGTTTGTGTATGTATGTGTGTTCTTTAACTATGTGCCCAATGTGTATATTAATTGATGTGCACTTGTGTGGCACATTATGAAGGTATGATCCGTTACAGTTTATGCTTCTTATTTAAATGATGTGTGTTACTGAATATGACTTTCTAAATTCCAGGTGAGGACCCGTTTGATCATTTCACCCGTGGCTCATGGCGTTGTTTTCATAAATCACTGAACACATCTGGAAATTCCTCAACCACTAGCAAATAATTCCTTAATTACAATTCCTGTTGCAAACTAAATGCCATTATGTGAAGTTAGTTTCGAGGACATGTTGAATAATGTAGCTAATCTGCCTATTAAATGTTTGAACCCATTACCAACAGCAAATGAAATGACTGACCAGCTTTCTCAGCATTCTCATTAGTTGCAAACAATTCACCACCGTAGCCTAAAGCTTAGTCGCTGCCACAAAAAGTCTCTTGTAATTCTTTATTTTCTAATTTCCTCAACTAAAAGTATTGTCAACAAAAAAAAAAGAAATTATAACATGTCTTCAAATTCATGGATTTAAATTGGACATGATAATCCACGCAATGGCATTTCTTGCAGACGTTATTCATTTACTCTTCGTTTCATGGTGAGAATGTCCACGTGACAGTTACACCTAATGATAAGAATTTATCCGTCGTTAGGGACGCTACATGATGGATATAATAAGCACTGAGATGCACACTCAGCATCAGTACAGGGCATTTGGAACCGCGCCAAATGTATCATATACATATGAAACGAATTTAATCAGGCAAAGCGGAAGGGCCAAAGAAAGGACACCAGCTGCTCCATTGGAGTGACCTGGGGCTTGATTCCCGCTCAGGGTGAAACAAGTACAGAGTGATCGCTAGTTATTTTCTAAATCAGGGTGTGGGCTGGGTGTGAGTCTAGTCTTAAGCAATGATAAATATGACCTCGAGTGCTAAATATACCACAACATTTAGAAATAATGTGAAAGCAATGATAAATAGAACCTCGAGTGCTAAATATACCACAACATTTAGAAATAATGTGAAAGCAATGATAAATAGAACCTCGAGTGCTAAATATACCACAATATTTAGAAATAATGTGAAAGCAATGATAAATAGAACCTCGAGTGCTAAATATACCACAACATTTAGAAATAATGTGAAAGCAATGATAAATATAACATCGAGTGCTAAATATACCACAACATTTAGAAATAATGGGAAAGAAATATGTCGATTGCAGCTGCCAGGGCAATACTGATCCTAGAAAGTCAACCTCCAAACTTGAAAGATCTCGTTCTTGAACGTCCATACATACCTTCAGCTCTCAACCCAGTACACCCACTCCACACCTTCAGATCTCCAACCAGAACACCTCAAACCTTCACGAACACCACCCAGAACACCCACTGACACCTTACATCTCCACTCACAGTACCTTCTCAAACCCTCACCAACGTCATTTAGAACACCCACTCGTACTTTCATCTCTCCACACTTTTGCGAAATCAACGAAAATCTGATGCGGACGTGAAACCCACAGCAAACGAAATGAGGGTGAGTGGGTGATATGCTACGGCACTGAATCCTGCTTGATTGTTGTTCCTACTTATTTTGTGAGCTAAATAGCTAAATATGTTATTGTGCACACTTGCATGTCTACCAGACTAGTGAATACAGTTTTAGGTACTATTATATGTTATTTTGTACACTTGCATGTCTATCAGACTAGTGAATACAGTTTTATTGTACTATTATATGTTATTTTGTACACTTGCATGTCTACCAGACTAGTGAATACAGTTTTAATGTACTATTATATGATACAAATACAGTCATTGTGCATTTGTAGTAAATACTCCGGTAATAAGAGTTTGCGAGCAAGTAAACGTTGCTAACCACCATTGTAATATGCAAAATAGAACTTGTTGATAAAATAAATTTAATGTTAATTGAATGTTTTGACCTCACATTCACTGGATGTCTGTCAACCACTTGACTTTTGTTTTGTTTTGTTTTTGTTTAGTTTTTGTTTTCGTTTTGTTTCTGTATTGTTTTTGTTTTGTTTCTGTATTGTTTTTGCTTTGTTTTGTTTTTATAATGACTGCCTGACTGCTGTCTTACACAATTATCTGAATCATTACCACTCACAACTTTTTCTGTTCAATCATTTTAATTTTGACATCGCACGACGGATTCTTGATAATTGACTATGGCTAAAAACAGGAAGATGTATTCCAACTTTGAATGGACTGTGTACTGAACATATTCAGAAATGTCAAACTGACAATGAAATGGAGTAAATCCGGTTCAACAATGATGTTTTCAGAGTGGTGACCATTAGATCACAATTAGAAAAAGGGGTTTAAACAACGTTGAACAACGATATCTGTCATGTCGGCTTCAGACCCAATGGGAGATCTAGCACTTTATATTGTAGGATCCTTAAAAATTGTTTGATTCAATAGTTCACTGGGGCGACAAAGTATCTTTAAAATACATATTTATTTAATTTATTTTCAAAAATCTAGAAACAATAAATGTTTTATTTTGGGTTTCGTGTGGTTATACAACATGTGAACACACGCAGATGGAGACACTAATATTTAGCTTTAAAAGACACTAGCCCTAACCCTTAATCTCTTGATAAATATTCAATAGCTTACAAAATACTTTTAAAAAATATTCTAAAGGTTTTATAACGACAGTCATATATGGAGCTGTTGTGCCTTCTATCCATGTCAGTCATGAATGGATACACTGTTTTGCATAGCTGTGTGACTATGTAAGAAGTGGCCTTGCATGACTCTCTGATATGTGGCTATGAACAATCATACAACACGAGGCTTTGCATGATCGCCTGGTATACGGCCTTACAGAGTGAGTCACTTAATAGGAAGTGTGCATTATATCATTAGAGTGTAAGAAACATTCGTCTGATGAACAGTCTCTCCTCATCAACATGTTGCAAGAAGAAACAATTTAACAAACAAAAACACATGACAGTCACGATCAACAGTCACTGTTTATGAACAGTCAGAAGAAGCACTGTTTCGAGCCAAATGAAGTATCAGTGCAGCCAGAAGAGCCGAACCAACTAAAGACTGAAACCATATGAAGCATCACACTAAGGTGAAGGGTTGCGCCAAAATGAAGTGTCAAACCCTTTGAGAAGCCATGTGTACTGAGATTTCGAACCAAAAGTAGTTTAAAGAAACTCCACTTACACGGGACCAGTTCAGCAGTCTGAATCATTTTGCTGTGATGTGACAGCCATTTGGACTGACTGACACCACAACGCAGACACTGCAGTCAGTGCAGACATGGGACGCAGAAATTCACTTGCTAAGTAAGTGTGGATATCATGCGAAGACCGGTATTCGAAGGCGATACCTCTAAGTTGTAGCACCCACAAACTAGTTTCCAACTCCGTAACGTCTCACTACTGCAATCAGGCACTGGTCTTAATTAAGCGGCTCATCGACAGTTAGATCCTGTCCCCTCAGTAATGAAAGGCGTTCCGACACAGGCCCCAAAGCGCGGCCCAAATAGAAGCGGTGACATACTAATGTTGATCCCCGGAGGTTTTGCAACCGGTAATTTGTGCAAAACACATGGCTCTTGCCGGACGCTAATGAGGAGAATCGTGCAGCGAATATGGACAGAGTGTCGTTTGAATTCTTTCCTGGAAGGGTGTTAGTTCCAAAACAAGAGCTGCTATGTTAGTAGGAATTCTTTCGAAGACACAAGGTATTGAAAGAAAATAGATTTAGCGAAAGTGATTGACAGCGAATCTCCATCGCTGTGGCGTCCCTCTCCACATCTAAAACAGGTAAAACTGCATTAGGGTGGATGCGTTACGGTTCCTATCTTCACACTGCAATAGGTGAACAGTACGTTTTGCCTCATTCAAGGGAAAGGAATGTATTAACACTGCAATAGGTGAACAGTAGGTTTTGCCTCATTCAAGGGAAAAGAGTGTATTAACACTGCAATAGGTGAACAGTAGGTTTTTGCCTCATTCAAGGGAAAAGAGTGTATTAACACTGCAATAGGTGAACAGTAGGTTTTGCCTCAGTCAAGGGAAAAGAGTGTATTAACACTGCAATAGGTGAACAGTAGGTTTTGCCCCATTTAAAGAAAAGAGTGCATTTTTGTTTGTTTCTTGGTAAAAATAGTTGCATTGAACTAGTTTACAACCATTCGATAATACGTCATTTGTAAACAGTCTCCATTATTACAGATATTCTGACTATGAGGACATGCACTTTGGGAGATGGATAAACAGATATGTGTATACATCAAGAATTAGAACGTAGGTTTACATTAAAATCGCACGTGTTTGGGTGTCTTTATAACTTATATACGTACTTATAAGTTATTCCGACTGTCAAAAATAAATATCTATTTTAAATTATTTTAAAGAACACATATAAACCGACAATTCAGAGCTAAATGAAGCTAAATCCTTATAAAATATTACTGAAAAAGATATAATAATCACCATTTGTATTTTAGGAATTAGATTCAGCAAAGGGAGATAAATCCACTTTGTCTAGAGACTTCCAACAAGACATTTCAGCCATCTGAGAACAATGTATGGAAGGTATCTTTAAACACGTCTTAATAATATGACATGTGTTTCGATGTGTACTGTATTTTTTTAAAATTCTGTAATTTTGTGTATGTGTATTTGCATGATACATATATTGACAGAGAGATCGATAGATAACGCACGCACGCACGCACGCATAAATATATATAAGGAGAGAGTGATGCGGCGTTGAGGGGGGCTGTTACGTCTGGTAAACAAAAGGGAAATAACTTCAAAAAAGTGGAAATGATAGAATGTGTTTTGAACTCTTTACCGCGTTGCTATTACACTTATTTTTTTTTTAAATGACACATAGCTATTTTTTAATACTTTGAATATTTTCGACAACGATTTTCTCATTAAGCCTGAGCGATTGATTTTAACTGCCTGCGTTTATTAATCATTTATTATTATTTTAATTTATTTCATTTTATATATTGTGAATTTTTAAAATTGCAGTCTACTTTTCTTAACCGATTTTTTTTTTGCAAACAGTCACGGATGACGAATACATATATGCTAAATACGCGACTATTAGATACTCTTAAATGCACGTAGATGGCGGAATGCATTTAGCTCTACATACGCGACAACTTCACGTGAATGGGCTTGGATGGTGAATACGTGTATGTTTTAAACGCGCGACAAAAGCACTTGAGTGCACGTGAATGGCGAATACATGTATGCTCTACATACGCGACAAATGCACTTGAGTGCACGTGAATGGCGAATACATGTATGCTCTACATACGCGACAAATGCACTTGAATACCCGTGACAAGCGACTACATTGTTTACTCCACTTCATTTAATAAGTTTTCCGCGCAAGTCTACAGGAGGTGTTTTCCAATCGCTTAAGGCCCGTCGCGTGCCGTGCGTACTCAAACAGAAGCAGGAAGGGAAGAAAAAGAGAAAACAAATTAAAGAAAGACAATGTGCCAGTATCAGAAGTCCATCATCAGTCATGTTTCTTGTAGGGGCAATTGTAGGCCATTATCAGCACTTTACTTAGAGATTCCTATTACAGTTAAGATGTATATGTGCGCGGGAATGTGAATGCGCGTGTTCAGATGTTAATGTGGATGTGGATGTGTGTGTGTGTGTGTGTGGGTGAGAGAGTGTGTATGTGAGAGTATATGTGTGTGTGAAAGAGAGATTGTGTGTGTGTGTGTGTGTGTGTGTGTGTGTGTGTGTGTGTGTGTGTGTGTGTGTGTGTGTGTTTGTGAGAGACAGTGAAGTGCGTGTGTGCTTAATCTCCAAGCAAATCGGGTTTAATAACTCTTCGTTTGTTTGGTAAATTCTTAGTGCCACTTTGATTTTTGTGGGAAACCCTCCTAATGAAATCCAATGTGACGTATGGTGTTTATAGTAATTCTGCAACTTTCAGTGGTGATTTTATTTCTCGTGAAAATACATTTTTTCTTCTAATCAGTTTAAATAAGCACACACAATCCACACAATCTAAATTAAAAGAAATATAGATAAAAATGACAAATAATAAAGCAATAATAATAATAAGGGTCTCTACATATTGATGGTTTTGCTGGTATCTTCATTGAGGTGTTTAGTATATTTTCAGTTATAGACAAATAAATAGTTGAACAGATATGTGTAAATTAAGAGAGACGTGAGAGAGAGAGAGAGAGAGAGAGAGAGAGAGAGAGAGAGAGAGAGAGAGAGAGAGAGAGAGAGAGAGAGAATAATATTATTAATGAGATAGACAAACACCGAGATAAGCAGATTAATGGACGCCAAGACACAGACACAGAATGATAGACATTTCCAATATGCATTTTAGTTATATAAAGAATTCTTGTCTTTTACCAGTAGTGTATTTAGCGGGATAGCAGTGACGGTTGATAGTGATACATTACTTATCAGCATAACTAGAAACACGGAGATACTTATCAGGGAGAAGTAAGCATTGAAACACTTGACATATTCTAAACGCCGGAATGTAGCTTGCCGGCGAACCGGTAGGCTTCTAAGGCAATAAACACTATGGCACTTGTAGCCAGGCACACCGACCTGACCGCTGCCATCACCACTGTTCTCTTTGGAAACGAAGAATGCCTAGCAGCAGTCACAGCCATCTCTCGTTTTCAGGAGTAGGGAGAAGGATACAGCGAAAGAACAATTTTTGCTGTCCTAGTCGAGGCCCTCGGTTTGGTATACACAAATGCTGGAAATTTGTCATTTGGAAAATTTTCATTCCAATTTTGATCCGAAAGTAACAAGAAGGAACGTGGAGGTAACTTGTCACCCCACTCCCTCCCACCTACCCCCCCTAAAATAAAAACTCCCACAAAACTCCAACAAGAACTCACCACCCACCCACCCTAACACACACACACACACTTGCATTCGCTTCAACGAAAGCCATTTTTTTTGTGTGTTAGTCTTATTTTTTGTGAGAGCAATTCAAGGTCGAACGCTAGTTTACTAGCGCTTGAAGGTCGCCACACTGGCTTCGTTTTAAGTGACGTGACTTTATGATTAACAATAGCGACAGATGTATTTTAGTTTTGTTGGCCGTTTCCGTGGCGCCAATTTGACATGTTTGTTTGCTGCTGTCACATTGTTACTTTTTGGGGTTAGACACTGACAGTTTACCCGTTTCAAATGCAAATCCTACCGCAGGCAAGCAATTAATACTGCTTCCGGTATTTCCCTCCGCCTAATTTATCACTACCGGGTTAACAGAATTTAAGAGTTTATTCTAGTCGACGTGTAAAAATAATTCCATTAAAAAAAAATCAAGGGGAAAAGAAAATAACAGAATACTTTGTACAGTCCTTAATTTGAATTCACTTATCAATAAATTAAACAAGAAGCAACAGTTACCAACATAGCTCTCCCTCACGACAGAAACATCAAATCGCTTGTGCGTGTGTGAGGAGAGTACGAGAGAGAGAGAGAGAGAGAGAGAGAGAGAGAGAGAGAGAGAGAGAGAGAGAGAGAGAGAGAGAGAGAGAACGATGAAAAGTAAAGGAAAGAGAGAAAAAGACCAAGAAAATGAAAAGCTACAGGAAAATCCAAAAGATACGTGGAACCAGTAAATCTTGAAGCACATTTATATGTCTCGAATGTAAAAAAAATGTATGAAATGAAAGTCTGGCTGAATAAACTTACTGTATTTTCAGAGATCCAAACATTTAGCAATATTCCAACAAATTTCTCTTTTCCGAAACCCACATCCATAGAATAAACTTGGAATCTTAGTATAATTGTAAGACGACAAAGCATGGCAGCCAGCTAAGTGACGAAATCAAATAAATAACAGCAGTTATAAAAACTGTGTCGTCGCCAAAGTCGTCGTGGTCGTCCTCCTTCTCTTTCTCCTTATCGTTATTATTATTAAGGTATTTGTAGGAATATTGTTTTAAATATCAAAGGCATATACGAATAGTATTATTAAGAACAAACTCAACTGAAATGCAAAAATATAAAATATTTCATTACTTTTAAATGTCTATGATATAATTGATAAATACATAATTAATTATAGAAAAGAAAACGTCAGATTAAAAACACACATAAAAACTAATCAAATCAATTTGAATAAAATAAGCTAAAAGAATGAAATAGAAAGTATTCAGAGAAAATTTTATAAAATTTATATGAATACAAACATACTAAGTAGAAATTAAATTTTTTTTAATTAAAGAAGAAAATTTATCGAAAATTTAGTACCCCAGGCAATAACTCTTGATGACAACAGCCAATCAATATTTAAATATTTTATGGATTTCTTCTTAGAATGCTTAATATTTTCAGCAATCTCCCACCTCCTTTAATCGATTGAAGTTTGGAATGAAGAGAAGTTTTAAACGCTTTTCTATAAGAAAAAAATATCCTTCTGCCTAGAAATTGCCTCAAGGAAAGAAAACGTTAATGCTGATATTATTATTCATTAAGTCTGCAGGACCTGTCTCAGTTTTAC
The DNA here is from genome assembly GCA_028829895.1 of Sinotaia quadrata. Classification (NCBI taxonomy): domain Eukaryota; kingdom Metazoa; phylum Mollusca; class Gastropoda; order Architaenioglossa; family Viviparidae; genus Sinotaia; species Sinotaia quadrata. Next base: position 66,962,949 of record CM054180.1, on the reverse strand, counting down.
GTTCATAAACGAGACATGTTGCATGTTTTGGTTGTCAGGAAAATAAAAATAAATTTACAAAGGGTTTCCTACTTTGTGCAAAGATAAATACGCATCTATGTTGTTAAATATATTCTGCTAACAAATTATTTCCCTTCGATACCAATGTCTTTTTGTTGGTCTTTTGTTAACATAGCGGGTGCAAAGAAATTAATTTCTTTGTTGTATATATTTTCTTGAATGCTTCTATGTCAACATGGCCCGATCTCAAATTTGATTGCCAGATGACTTTGATCACACAATAGAATTTAAATATTTACACTATAGAATTTAAATATTCACTTTATAGACTTTAAATATTTCAATTTGAAAGCGAAACCGTTTAAATCTCCTGAACGTGTTAGAAGATAAACCAATTCTGTTTGCAAATTTTATTCGCTCCTGTTTGCATAGTTTATTCGATCCTTTTTGCATAGTTTACTGCTGGAAAGAAATACTAAAATCTGAATTGAGCATACTATTCCCATTTTTATGTTCGAATAAGTAAACTTCAAGAGTTATCTTTTACGTTTTACTTTAGTTCTGTTCTACAACGAATGTTTACTCTTATTTGCTCTCCTAGGCCATTGTGCTTTGACTGGGACATATTTATTACAAAAGATTTGCGTTCTGAGGGTAGCCGACACCATGAAAAGGAGTTTTGTCATCCGTATGTCTCTAAAGGCAATGTCAAAATACTTAGAATCTGACTGTAACCACAATTTTATCCAGGGTACTTGTTTTCTTAGATCCTTTACTAACAGAATCAACGTTCCCGACATCTGAGAGTAATTATCATCTATGTATATTACTACTCATGTCAGATGACATGTGTCTTGGATCTGATGATGAGTACGCCAGTGGGAAATCTTGTGGTTTGGCATATAAAATGATAGAAACCTTTGTTTTGATAACGGATGCGCACAGAACACTTTTTTTTTTAGAGCCTTTGTTATGATAACGGTTGCGCACAGAATGCTTTTATTTAACTTGATTTTGATAATCCATACACTAATGACATGTGTCTTGGTTTAACTCCAATACTGTCTTGATAGGAAACTGGCTATAACCTTAAGTCAGGTCGATTGCTATAATAACTCGTTTACTGAAATATTAGGGCCCTATAATATACAATGAGTATTCCCCCTTAGTTCCTTCTCTCTGTATTGCTGATTTATCTGAATTACTTCTTTAGTGATCTCTGAAAGAAAGTCATCATGATTTGAAAGTAAGCTGTGCATTCTTTCTTGGAAAACTTAAATCATTAACTAATCTCACCATCAAATGATTTGAAAGTAAGCTGTGCATTCTTTCTTGGAAAACTTAAATCATTAACTAATCTCACCTTCAAATGATTTGAAAGTAAGCTGTGCATTCTTTCTTGGAAAACGTAAGTCATTAACTAATTTCACCACCAAGGCCAAAATTTAAAATATAAAATTTCAGTCTCAAAATGAGCGAGTTATAGTTGCTATTTAAGAAATAGTGTAACAAAGAAAGGTGAAAGTGTTTAAAGAGATTAAGTCCAGTGTGTTAGTAAGTGAACTGAAAAAAAATAATGCATGCAAGTGAGACGCTTGTGAATTCTAATGAGACATGAATGCTTTATAATGAGAAACTAATGTTTTGTTCATGCGTTCTTTACATGAGGGTGTGTTTACTGAGTTAAGCACTGAGTGAACTGATGATAAAACAAAATTGGACAATTCATATGTAGCACAAGAGAGGATGTAATTAACTTGTATTAAGTGAAGAAAACAAGTTCTTTGTATGAATCTATGTCTGCATGCATGTGTCTGTAAGTGGGCATTTGTTACTGAGTTAAAGCTTGTGCACGAACGTGAGTGTGCGTGCGTGTGCGCAAGTGAGTATCTGATTTAATGCACATATACATATACGCATTAAATGTGTGTGTGTGTGTGTGTGTGTGTGTGTGTGTGTGTGTGTGTGTACATACTTTTCTGAGTCAGTGTGTAAGTGTGATGTGAGAATGATTCTGTGCGATATGACTGGGTTTGATGAATGACTATATGGTAACTGTAAATGCGAATTGTTTTTAAGTGGAATTTGTATGTGGAGAGTGTATGTATGTGATTGTGTACGCGACTATAGGCATAAGTTGTTTTTGTGTGTGCATGATTGTGCGAAAGCGCTGTGAACATATGTACCTTCTCAATTAAATTGTTTATAACTGAATTTAACTGAATGATGTGCAAATTTAATATTTCATCATACAACATGTGAATGGGACTTACTGTCCATGACAAAGTATCGATCGCTTCAAGAAACAAATGAGGGGAAGACAACTTTCTAGACATGTCGATCTTAGTATATGCTTCAAACATACAATTGAGTGCAGCCTTGATAATAAATTTCAGCCAATAGAATGAAGTGTAACAAGTTATCATAGTTTGTCGATTTTCTGACAGCCTAGGAAAGACACTGGGAGTGGTGAGACTGACACGGCAGTAGACCCTCCTCCTTGTCCGGCAGGCTAGTCGCCTACGTCAAGTTATTCTATCTCGAAAGTGACGAAATATTAAATCCATTTTAGTTGAACTTATTTACTGATTTTAAAAAAATACAGCACAAATTGATACGCCTACCCTCTCTCTCCCCCCCAGTCCTCATACAAAAACTGTTTTCTTCTAACTTTTATTTCTGTTTCTCAATGTCATTTAGGTAGCTAATTCTGCAACATTTAATTTTCTTTTTAATACAAGCGATCATAATCTATCTATCTATCTATCTATCTATCTATCTATCTATCTATCTATCTATCTATCTATCTATCTATCTATCTATCTATCTATCTATCTATCTGTCTGTCTGTCTGTCTGTCTGTCTGTCTGTCTGTCTATCTATCTATCTACCTATCTATCTATCTATCTATCTATCCATCTGTCTGTCTGTTTACCTACCTATCTATCTATCTATCTATCTATCTATCTATCTATCTATCTATCTATCTATCTATCTATCTATCTATCTATCTATCTATCTATCTGTCTGTCTGTCTGTCTATCTATCTATCTTTCTATCTATTATTCTTATCTTATTTTTGCTAAGTGATACAATTCATTTCTATTCCTTGATATTCAGATGAGACTTGGGAGCACCCAGCTTATCAAAGAAAATCTTTGAACTAATATGCATAAGATTACGAAAGTATATGGTTTCGTCTGTTCTTTCTTTTGTTTGCCTCATTTTTCTTAGAGAACTTACAGGAATTAATATTAACTTACACGTTCGCTCTCACTCAACCAAGTAATCACCCACTCAAACACACTGATACACGCATAAATATACATACGTACACACGCATCAAGAACAAAAAAGTATCTGCACCAGAATTCGTCAGTGTCTAGCGCGAAGAGAAACACAAAATAAAAAACAAATAGCTATCTTTGCGATATCGGTTAATGTTTAACTCAGCCAACGTACAGAACCTAAACACTGACCAAACTCGAAGTTAAGTGTAAATCCAAATGTATGGATCGGCGCGCGCACACGCGAGGCCGCGCGCTTGAATCCCTTCGTCTTGTGTAAGAATCTCTTTAAGCTACCTACACACAACTCCCCTCCACCCCCCCAACTCCTACCCGCCCCTATCCCATCCCCTTCTTACCCCCATTGACTCTTAATAAACTGAGCACACGCGCGCACCTTCGCTCGATTGTTTGAGACCTCTCGCTGAGAGACGATGAAAGATATAAAGGCAGAGAAAACAACAGTGACAGCCTTTACGACAACGACCACTCAGAAATCCTCGCCAACCGGCGGCGAAGACAGTCAGTAAAAGAAATCGGGGAAAGACGGGAGAGAGGAAAGGGTGCACTGACGATTTACTTAAGTGTTGGAACGTTGTCAAACTGCTCTCTGTTTTCGAAACCCAAGTACTTACACCAGGGACATCACTAGTCACCAACAAAAGACTGTATCACAGACTATTTTGCCATGAAGACAATGCATCAGATATTGCCGATCGGCTTCGCCATGCACTTCATTGTTCTCTGCTACTACCCTACCGTCCGTGGTGATGCTGAAAACACAGTTGTCGTTGCAGGCGATGCCTCAAACCGGGTGGAAAGCACGAGGCAGAAGCGAGCTCCTGGGTGGGGAAAACGAGTTGTGGACATTGACACTTACGAAAATGAGAAATCAGAAGAAAGGTTAGACTCGTCTGAAGACTTTGACGTCGACAAGCGCGCCCCCGGTTGGGGAAAACGAGATATGGAGATGGAGAAACAAGGCTATCCCGAAATTACGCAGTATTACGGACTGAGCGACAAACGCGCACCAGGGTGGGGAAAGCGAGCACCCGGGTGGGGAAAGCGTGCACCAGGTTGGGGTAAAAGAGCTCCAGGATGGGGCAAACGCGCTCCTGGGTGGGGAAAGCGGGCGCCTGGGTGGGGAAAGAGAGAAAATTTCGACAGCGAGCAAATTGCCATGGACAAGCGGGCACCAGGATGGGGAAAGAGAGCTCCTGGCTGGGGCAAGCGATCTGTACTTGAGGAGACCAGCCCTTGTGATTCACTGAAAGATGATCTGGAATTTTTTGTCATCAGAGCGGTTGAGGTGAGGGCGTTTAAATAAGATTATATGAAAAATGCCTACTTTGCTCTTTAAATGTTTTATTTTTTACAGTACTGTTACTTCAATTGATTTTGCGTTTGATTTAGTCAATTTGCTTTATCACTTAGAAAGAATTTAATTAGAAAATTAATGCTGCTTACTTTCTTAATCTAGATTAGATGTTCAAGAAACTTTGAGTTACTAACTATATACAACTTTTGAAATCTAAGCTGAAAAGATATTATGCTTTCTTAGATAATGTGCACTTTTCATTAGACACATATTTTGATTGTATTTGCGTATGTGCGTGTATATGAGAGAGAGAAAGAATATATTGAATATTTATTATCGAACACGTTCAACGTCATAAAACCCGATGAAATCGAACGATGCGAATACTACCATCTTCGATTTTGTTTAATTGTTGCAGTTGCAACATTACTAGAGTTAGAAATGTACTTCCCACGTAGGTATAATATGGTTTACATCAATCAACATCCGTTCCGACAAAAAACGTTGTAACAAAATGTATTGTCACTGCATCACACCAGATTTTGTTGTTGTCAGGCTGCCACAATGAGGCTTGCATTAAAGTACTACATATATATTCCCATTTGCAGCCATATGTAACATACATAATACTTGAGTCTGTACTACTGTCTTTAAAACTGAAATACCTTCCTTTAAATTTAGTTTCGCTGCTTGCTTCTCCATATTCAATTTTTTCTTTCTTTCCTTCCTTCCTTCCTTCCTTCCTTCCTTCCTTCCTTCCTTCCTTCCTTCCTTCTTTCTTTCTTTCTTTCTTTCTTTCTTTCTTTCTTTCTTTCTTTCTATTTGCAATGAAAATATTTTAAATAAATATGTTTAATAAAGTATTATTTAATCTTTTTTGAAACTACAGAGTTATTTTATTCCTACTACTGAGGTTTTGATTTTGTAAACATCGATGAGTCCAATGAAATACACTTAGATTATGTCTCAGATATGGAACTTTATATTTCATTATTTCCCATAAGAGAATTAACGTACTATGGCTCTGCGTGACATTAAAGTATTCTATTGATAAATATAATAAATATTTTACTAGTAAAGAACATCCTGTCTTCGAGCTGTCTAAAAATAAATGCATAAGGATTCTTGAATTAACAAAAATATTTTAAATGCTGCTCTCTTTCTGCACGCCTAAATGAACAATATTGATATAATTAATGTGTGGCTAGAAGTCAATGCATTTTCCTCAAATAACAATTCAGTTTAAAATTTTTCATAAAGGAGGGGTGGTCCATGATGGTTTGTGTGAACAGAAGACGTAAAAAGTTCACTTTCAAACAGCGTGCTAAACATACAAATATACAGTATTGTGTTTTTAGTTTGAAGCAGCTGTATAAAATAAGCGTGTAACAAGAGATTCTTACCCACTTTGATACAGCAGTCTAAAATAAGTGTGTGCCATTGGTTATTGAATGCAACGAAGGATTTTCGCTCTATATTTATTGAAAGTAACAAAGGATTTTCACTCTATAGTTATTGAAAGTAACAAAGGATTTTCGCTCTATAGTTATTGAAAGTAACAAAGGATTTTCACTGATGATAATTTACTTGAGTATTCTATTTACTGCTGATTAGAGTATGTTTCAACTTGCAGGACACAAAGACCTTACTACAATACTGTTTATCTAAACATTCACAACAAGTGAACCCTATCGAATTGTTTATAAAAACCTCTCCCAGCTTTCTGCGTGAAATGCACATACAAGCACATGCATAATATACACGCGAAATTTTCCATTGAATTATACATATTTTAAGTAATATTATTTTAATTTTCTTTATAGTTCATAACAGCAAAAGCATGGCTTTCATGACGTTTATTCAATGACGTCATAATGCACGACTGTATGAAATGACGCAAGCAAAATGATTAAGATAAAAATAAAAGCAAGTGTATAATAATTGCTTTAATAAATGGAGGGCGGTGGAGGGTATGCGCCACACTGGGGCAACCTGCTTTGCCCTTCTCCGCCCAGCCCTCCTGCCCTCCTCCCTGACCACTGGGGCACTCCAGATCACAGAACGTTTGATGACGATAAATGATCAACGCAAGCTCAAGTGGTGACATAAAATTGCAATCGTAACACACATACGCACACTTGTTTTGATAGGAGGGCGATGGAGGGTGGGCGCCAAAATGTGCAAATTGCTTTACCCCTTTAGGTCTCCTTCCCGCCCTCCACCCCAACACAAATATGGTTTAGTGGTCCCTTTGGGGCACTCCTGAATGTCTGATGATGAACGCAAGCTCCAGTGGTGATGCAACTGCTATCGTAACAGACACACACACACACAATTACTTTGACAGTACTTACATTTGATGGAGTTGTCTTTGTCAATAAATTATCCTTTCCTTTCCTTATCTCTTAGTTGTCGCTGTCCTCCGTTATCTTTTCCCTTATACGTGTATGTCATTGCTATTACTTGCTGTTGCCATTAAGTTATTTTGTTTATTATCGTTAGCTTTGCTTGATGTTGCACCACATATCTGTTCAGATACATCCAGGGTACTTTTATTTCGCAGATTATTTTTGCCAGGCATAATACCCAGACATGATTGTTTCCGCTCTATATGTAGTAGGCATTGCTGAGCACAGATGAATACGAAATATATTTTTCTGATTATATTTTGATATAAATTAACAGTGCATTGTGGCATAACGAAAGTTGATTTGCGAAAATAATGTTTGATCATGTTGATGCATACATAAAATTATTCAGTTTTACAGAGCGGAACATTTGGTATGTAAAGTGTTTTATCATTCCCACCCCACCCCCACCCCCAACCACCGCCATATTTCCAGTACTTAGCGGTACCGAGAACAGTCGATATGTGAAATGGTCTATCATTTTCATCCTTATTTCAATAACAGGACTATACAGGGCACAAAAACTAACATATTTATCAGTTTAATCTAGATGTACAATATTTTATATATATTACTAATACAAACCACAATTGATATGTTACTTTTCTGTCATTTTTCTCTCCATATGTTCATAAATGATAACATAAATCAATATTATGCTTATATTTCAAAACAGTATCCGTGAATATGTGATAGATTTTGTTTTTAATATATCGTACTGGTGTTTTTAATGTATCGTACTTGTGTTTTTAATGTATCGTACTTGTGTTTTTAATGTATCGTACTTGTGTTTTTAAAATGTATCGTACTTGTGTTTTTAATGTATTGTACTTGTGTTTTTAATGTACTGTATTTGGTTTTTTAGTATATGTACAGGTGTTTTTAATGTATTGTTCTGGTGTTTTTATTGTATCTGTGGGGGAGTAAATTTGCCTATCCCTCTTTCTAGATTTAATTGTTATATAAATTGTTAAATTTTCAAAGTGTCCCGGCCTTGGGCATTGCTTATGATGTAGGTGTTATAGTAAATAACTCGAGTTGAGGATATGCTAGAAAATTGCTGACGCAATCCAAGCCGATCCCAACTGCATGAGTAGTTTTTTTTACTAATAGTCTTACACTTGTTCATAACATTTCATCCAATGGGAATGGACCGGAAGTTTCTTTCTTGAAGAAGTACTCCGTTCTAATCACTTTGAATTTGAACATAACTCGATCATAAAGGCAATCGTTAGCTTATGATAACTGACTGATAAAGAAAGAATGGACTTAAGAATATTTCATACATGTTTCCTATTGATCTATGATTTGAATTAGAGAATACTTATATAATTGAAATATTATTTCTATATTCACTAATTTAATTACATTGTACATTATATTTGTGAACTTTGATCAATGCTATATTTCTTATGCTGTGTGTGTATCGGGCTAACGAAATTGTTGCAGGATTTGTAAGTTGAGAATGTTTGTAAGAGAGAAAGGAGTTTAGAGATGAAATATGCCTGAAATTTAGTGCTTCCTTAATTTGACTTTTGCACAGCAAGCCTTTTTGTTTTACTTTTGTCACATCATGCTACGTTGACCACTGTACTCTACTAGATTATGTTGATGAGTGAATCTGCCGTTGTCATCAACTTATCAGTAAAACATGTTGCTGTAAGTTGATTCCTGTGAATTCCGTTCAATCCCCAATATGGCGGAAATTGTGGCTTGAGTTTGGTCTCGAAAACTGACGAAGATTATTTTGAATGTTCCTTATAGTATGGTGAATATATTTGCACAGAAAATCAAGAACATTCCTCCTGAAGTGCTTGATAGCGCATGTGAAATTCTGGACGATTGTCTACAGCGTGCTTGGAGAGGGCGTCGAGGATTCTGGGACAGTTGTGTAAAGTGTCTCTAGTAGGGACAGTTGTGTAAAGTGTCTCTAGTAGGGACAGTTGTGTAAAGTGTCTCTAGTAGGGACAGTTGTGTAAAGTGTCTCTAGTAGGGACAGTTGTGTAAAGTGTCTCTAGTAGGGACAGTTGTGTAAAGTGTCTCTAGTAGGGACAGTTGTGTAAAGTGTCTCTAGTAGGGACAGTTGTGTAAAGTGTCTCTAGTAGGGACAGTTGTGTAAAGTGTCTCTAGTAGGGACACGTTGGACCTCTCCTAAATATGAAAGGCAGTGTCTTGTTGCAAACTGCGAGACTATGAAACACGTGCCGCCATCTTTGAAGAGATTATGTACATTGACTTTATTTCTCTAAACCTCCACTCTCATTTCCGTGATGATATCCATGAACTTGATTATATATTTATCTTATTGTCTGCTCTTGTCTTTGCTAGGATAAACTGAACAATTGTCCAGCATTAATTGAACATTGTTGTGAAGTGATGTAAATGTCAATGCTCTTTTGATTATATTAATATGTTGTAAATTTGATTGTTGATTTAATAAATTTATTGACCTTCTTATACATATTGATAACCTTATGTTGGTAAAGAAAGTGAGTGGATGGGGGTGGGGAACTTGCTAAACATAGATTAAAAGATGGATTTATCTTCTCCTTTGCTAAGAAGTTTTCCACCTATGGAAACGTGCGACGGTAAATGTTGTTTGTTTTTAATGTTGTGGAAGAGAGAAAATGTTTACAACGCCCGCATATCTGCCAAGTGAGAGACGAGTGGTGGGTTTTTTTTGAGAATTATTAATAGCCTAAATTAAGATTTTCATCACTTTTAATTAGTTATGGGTGATTTAATAATAATAATAATAATAAACATTAACTAGGTAGAGTTAGCGTCCCAGTATCGTACTGGTGTTTTTAACATATCATACTTGCGTTTTATTATATCATACTTGAATTTTGTCTGTCTCTAAGCCATACATTCTAATTATTATTGCTTTTCAGCTGGTCAATATTTTGGTTCTGTCTTTCTTACGCATTACTTATTACAAACATCAAGTCATACAATGATTAGAAATGGTCTCTTCACACGAGTAATCTTGCTTTTATATGTAAATGTCATTCTTACTCGTAGGTTTAATCGAGTGTTCTAGCACAATGCACTGCAACCTATTTTAAGACCCCAAATTAAAACACTGATTAAGTCACAAACTGAAACTCATTATGTAGTTAATTATAAAACAATTTAAAGGCAAAATGAATTTGAAAATAGAATGCATCCTAGTTACGAATTGCAAAATTGCTCTGCATTAAACAAAAAAATATTTCATTAGGAAAGAAACACCCATAAAATCTTTCTAGACCGATCTGCATTTATCAAAACCCAGGGTCTGTCTGCTCCGTTTGGAAACGACAAAGCAATAGTTTGTTTTATGAAAGCGATTTGAGCACCAAAAATAATTATAATGAATTTATCTCACACACACACACACACACGGACACACACAAAAAACCCTTGCCTTGATTCAACCTAGTGGATTTCAATTTACGCTCTGCTTCATTGTGTACGCCGTAGATATTCTTAGCAAGGATTTAGCCATTACGCCCCCTTTAACCGAGGTACTCTTGGATTAACAATGGCACAGTGGAAACGCAATAGCTAGCATACATGAGTTTGCTGGAGTGGCGATACAAACGCGCAGAGCACTCGAGGTCGAAACGAAAGTAATGGCCATTTTGTCGAAAAAGTTCTCGCTTGCACGACAGTAATTTTGTCCAGGCGCGAATAGGAGTTCAATCCGAGAAGAACATTACTTCCTGTGTCTTTGACTGAAAAAAAATAATCCGTTCATGTCGCAGTGTTATGTCCGATTTTGAGAAAACTGTATCCGGTCATGTCGCAGGGTCATGTCCGATTTTGAGAAAACTGTATCCGGTCATGTCGCAGTGTTATGTCCGATTTTGAGAAAACTGTATCCGGTCCTGTCGCAAGATCACGTCGGGTCATGATCAGTTTGGGGTCTGGGTGGTAAAGGCACTCGTTTGCACGACAGTAGTTTGATCCAGGCACGAACAGGAGTTCAATCCGAGAAGAACTTCACTTCCTGCGTCTTTAACAGAAAGAAATGAATCCGAGCATGTCAAAGTGTCATGTTCGGTTCTGAAAAAACTGTATCCGGTCATATCGGAAGGTCAACTCAGGTCATGATAAGTTCGAAGTCTGCGTGGTAAAGAAAAATATCAAATTAATATTTGTAAAATTTCTTTCTTTCTTTCTTTCTTTCTTTCTTTCTTTCTTTCTTTCTTTCTTTCTTTCTTTCTTTCTTTCTTTCTTTCTTTCTTTCTTTCTTTCTTTCTTTGTTTGTTTGTTTATTTCTTTGTTTGTTTGTTTGTTTCTTTCTTTCTTTTTCTTTCTTTCTTTCTTTCTTTCTTTCTTTCTTTCTTTCTTTCTTTCTTTCTTCCTTTCTTTCTCTCTTTCTTCCTTTCTTCCATTCTTTTTTCATTTTTTTCTTTCTTCCTTCCTTCTTCCTTCCTTCCTTTCTTTCTTTCTTTCTTTCTTTCTTTGTTTCTTTGTTTCTTTGTTTCTTCTTTGTTTCTTCTTTCTTTCTTTCTTTCTTTCTTCCTTCCTCCCTTTCTTCCTTTCTTTTTTCATTTCTTCCTTCCTTCCTTCCTTCCTTCCTTCCTTCCCTCCTTCCTTCCTTTACTCCTTCCTTCCTTCCTTCCTTCCTTTCTTTCTTTCTTTCTTTCTTTTTCTTTGCAAAATGAACTACAATATTGGACCACTGCATAGCTTGTCTCAGACAATCTAATGCAAATGGCCTCACTTAGTAGATTTCATAATCTTACATTAATTATAATGAGACGATAACATTCACGGAAAAATATTTTCAATAGGAAGATAAGTGTTTGAGTCATTTATATACGCCACTTCCCGGACCATATATAATGTAGTGAATGACTTCAAACGTCTAGAGTTCAGTAATAAAATGTGCCATTTGGAACCACACCAAAGTACTTAAATATATCCAAGTTCTAATCCTAAACCTGATATCAAATATAGTATGTCCAACGATCATACTAAAAGCGATCGATTTTTTACTTTTGCTGTGTGGGCGAAAACCTGCTGCATTGACTTTTGCCTACATATATAAGAATAAGTTAAAAGCTGTTGCTAGACAAGGATTGCCTTCGTCAGTAGCAGATAATGTCGAGTTAGGGTGCTCAAAATCAGCAAGAGAATTATCACACAGTAAGAAGAAAGTGCGGAATGCTCAATATTTTCACTGATTTAGAAAGAAATTAATTTGAGTGATTGAATCAATTCACTGTGAACCCAATCGAGGATGATCGAAAATTATATTTGACCTTCATTAGAATGGATATATCTCGAGCATAAGTGAAACATATTTTAAATCACGATAGAAATCGTATTGATCAAGCAGTGGCTTAACTTCGAATGCCCGGCTCTGCTGCAAAAATTCCTAAAAATAATGCTCTCCACTTACTTCTTTCTACAAGCACAAACACAACAGACACACACGGTTATTATTGAAGTGGTTGTTATTACTAAAATGGTAAAATATTAAAGTGGTAATTGTTACTAAAATGGTAAAATATTAAAGTGGTAATTATTACTAAAATTATGTTAACATATAGTTCCAGTGGCATTGATAAGATTTGTAAAGGAACAAAATATCTTGACTCACTATTTTTACAACAGTTTTAATAACAATATATAATTTAAAATCTGCTGACGATAAAACGGCTTTCATCTTGCTTTTCATTCAGCAGTCTTTAATTGACTCCTCCACTTTCATTTCCTTTGCGAGTTTAGCTTTCACTCTTAATGACGAACTTCCTAAGCGATCCTGGCACATACTATTTCTTGGTTAACTTTTGATCATTTTCACTTTTAATAAAGACCGTTCTGCACTTTCCATTGTAATATGCAATGTTATTAAGAATAGAAAAGCCATGACTACAGCAGCAAATCCTGAAGATATTACAGAATGGTCAACAATCGGTAGATGGGCAAGTTCTCTCACTGCTGACACTTTCCCTTTGAGTATCACATGTTCCTCTGTAAGGGAAATAAATCAGTCAAATCATCAAGGTATTCAAATTTGAGAGTCGAGGCAGTTCTTAGTAGGTCACGATCGTCGACTGTGCAGAGTATATTTGGCTGAAATATTGAGAATTTGTCTGAAACAAATTTCATACCTTGAAATCTATTGTTCAGGTTTGGAATAACAATATCAAGAGTGACATTGAAATTAGAAATTCGAAAATTATCTTCCCAGCTGGTTATCAATATGCCTGTAATTACCCTATCGAAATGCTACGCCTTCCGGGTCTTCTTTCTTGAAAATCTTCATGAACTGCATATTGTCACAGTTTCGTTTGCTTTGTCAAAATCTTTCCGATAAGCTAACAAAGCCTTTAATGCTGTCTGTAAGTGTTCTGTTGCTTTATCAAAATCCTTCCAATTCTCTAACAAAGCATTTATTGCTGTCTGTAAGTGTTCTGTTGATTTGTCAAAATCTTTCCAATAGTCTAACAAAGCCTTTATTGCTGCATGTAAGTGTTCTGTTATTTTCAATACATCTGCATCTTTTTTCCCCACTGGGAAGCAATGTTGACCGCTCAGCATTTATGCAAGCAAAACCAACATCAAAGCTTCTTCTCTCTCGTCCTTTTAGGCTCTGTAGATTTATCAGATACAAAGCATTCATAACATCTCGATAACTCCCATCAGTGATGTCATGAGTCAGCCAGCCCAGCGAGTGGTATTCAGCTTGTTCAAAGTCACTGAAGATTCTCCTGTGATTGAAGTTAACAAATCCCATCTTTATACACTGAAACACAACAAAAATATGTACAACTCTTGTAGTACCAGAAAGAATACAGTGACTCATTTTACAGCAGCAGCAGCAGCAGCGTTGTTAAGAACAAGATTAAACTTGTGTGCGGCACATTGACTATACGTAGTCTTAGGTTGATTCTCTAAGATTCTTTTCTACAAGCTTTAGGTGTTCGGACATCATCATGACCCTATATCTTTTTCGTGTAAGATATCTAAAACTTGGCTAGAAATTCCTTCTCTACTTTGATTTTACGTTCATAGAAATCCCAAAATGTTTCTGGCAATCTGTATTTCCTTTGCACAGCCTTGTAATCTCGAATGATATTCACAAAGCGGAATATTTTTTTAACTGATCTGTTTTATGAAATGATCAGTTGTGTCTGTAATGATATGAAAAAAATGGGACGGATTTGATTTTTTGAAGAAAACTATGTTCCAAGTACGTGTTAGTACAAGTCAATTTTTTCTGATGAACGGCCTAAGATACATTTGATGTTTTTGTCTGGTTTTGCCAGACGTTCTCTCATTACAGGATCAAATTCAGTTTGCAATTCCACCCGAGATAAAATATTTCATTAAAGGCAATACCTACTACTTCTCTGTGAGCCCTATCTAGTTGGTAATTTATCGCAATATTCAACATTTTTTAATTTTAATACTTCACACCTGAAACGTTTCTCCTTTCTTAAAGTTGATTCACCATTCTGTTCCAAAGTGTCATGTCTTTTCCACTGTTCCAACATCATGTGAGAAATTGTAGACATCGGATTTGATTTTATCTTTCTGTTCTCTGTTCATACCTCGCCAATCGCAAATTCGGTTACACCAAACTGGGAGATATTTTGAATTATTGCAGTTGCAAAAAGCCAACATGGTTCACAATATACAGAATCTAATGTGGGAAAATAGTAAAACCAAAAAACGAGTGTGATAAACCCCAATTTACTCGTTAATGTGTAGTAATTTGTCAAGAAAGAGTTCTGCTGCTGGACGTTTTCGCAAAAAGTCCTTGTAGACTTAAAAACTTTGTGTAAGCTCAAAGTGATTTTGACATCGTTCGCACCCGGATGGTGCCTTATCTCAACTGTACCCTGATCATCCCACACAATGTTCAGATTAATTATACGGTGTGCTATCTTTCAGCATATGATTTAAAATCTCAGTTGACGCAGAGTTACCGGACCTTGGCAGAGAATGGAAGAAGGAAGAAAAAAGGGGGAAAATAGAAATAGTTCTTGCTGATCGCTGGTCATGTGTGTGTGTGTGTGTGTGTGTGTGTGTGTGTGTGTGTGTGTGTGTGTGTGTGTGTGTGTGTGTGCGTGCGTGCGTGTGCGTGCTCTAAGGGTCTGTCAGTTAAGATCATATTAAGTGCTTTAGTTCGTGAGGCTAAAGACAATGACCACACCGGGTGAAGATGGGGTCGTGGGACCCTATCACTATAATAAATCAAATTCGAAACAAAGGAGCTTCCCTGCACAATGGCAGGCACGTGATAAATTACAACCAATAGAATTAAATCCTCGCATAGCTTAACACAGACAATGTTTATAGGCCTACTTTAATAACAGTAGCAGAGCTAACAATTAAAAGAAAAATCGATAGATATTTTAGGCAGCAATTTAAATGCTTTAATGAATACACACACACACACACACACACACACACACACACACACACACACACACACACACACTCACACACACACAAAAACACACACACATGCGCACTGTGCATTGTGTTTAGTAGCCTTGTATCACAAGTCACATTCTCTATTTGTGCAAAAAAACAGAGAACATTATGCTAAAATTTTCAATTTCAGCAGTGATCAGCATGAATGAATGTTCTGTTTCCACAGGCATAGATGAAAGGTCTACCAAAACATTGAATTTATCTCCCTACACCCATACAATCACGTTTCTGGGTAGCAAACGGGCTTACTAGCAGCCGATTCTTTTCGGTTGTTATAACGTAATATTTAACAACCTACACACACACACACACACACACACACACACACACACACACACACACACACACACATGTCGTGCCGAGTGCTCTGCGAGAACGTAACTCGAGTATGTTAATAGTTTTCAACTTTCAAGTACAAGCTTTGTTTGAAGGCACAAATGTTGGGCCCTTTCAGCTTAAGTTCCCTCACTAGCGGTCAAGTTAAAATACACATCATTTAAGCTAGAAGATATCTCGGTCAAGTTAAATAAACTCGTTTTAAACAAATGTTTTCTTAATACAACTATTATAATTCTGGAGTGCTTTATAAAGCACGTGACTAGATGTAAAGTCCTAACACGTTGATTACATTCAACAAAATAAAGACATTCTTTTTATAAAATTAGACCTACAGTTTCGTAACTGAAGTTAAAGTCATCGGTGTTCAGATATCTAAACAAAACCAAAAATATTTAAAATAATTAAAATAGGAAAATGAACAAAAATTAGTTTAAAACAATAGAAATTCAATCAATTTAATTTATATGTTGTTTTTCTTTTGGTCAGGTTTTTGTTGTAGGTAATTACAGAAGCGTAAACTTATTTGTTCATAAATCTTTTCGTTACTTTTTATTTTCGGATTACTACAATTAATGAAATTGACGTATTATTTCCTGACAAAAATTGAATCTCTATTTTCAACTTCAAATGAATTATCTGTCTTTTGTTGTCCACTTTTAAAATGTGTGAGGATAGACAGATTTGCTTCAAGTCTTTTGGAAGAGCTATGTGTTCCATAAGTACGGTGGGTGTAGAAGTGATTTTGGTGGGTGGTGGGGATGGAGGCTTAGTGTGTGTGTATGTAAGAGAGAGAAATGATTTTCGTGTTTGTGTGTTTTTGAGAGAGAGAAAGGGAGGTTTCCGCGCGCGCGTATGTTTGTGTGTGTGTGTGCGCGTGTGTTTGCGAGAGAGGTTTTTCGTGTGTGTGTGTGTGTGTGTGTGTGTGTGTGTGTGTGCGTGTGTTTGCGAGAGAGGTTTTTCGTGTGTGTGTGTGTGTGTGTGATAGAGAGAGAGAGAGAAAGAGAGATGGTTTTCCTGTGTGTGTTTCGTGAGAGATACTTCCTTGTGTGTATGTGTGTGATAGAGATGGTTTGTGTGTGTGTGTGTGTGAGTGAGTGAGAGAGAGAGAGAGAGAGAGCGTGCATATATAGTTTGGCTTACATTTTCCGTTCTTTACTTACCAATGGATCTTTTACTATGAAAAAGAGGCGATTCTTTAGACATCTCTCTCGTTTGAATCAAATATAATTTGGAGGTATTTTTTTTAAAGTGTCTATTTAAATGTTCGATGTTTAATGCTAATTTATTTTCGACACCCGAAACATTTGTGTTTCATAAATAAGTGTTGTATTGCTTGGTTCTGGTCTGTTTTTTTGACAGCCCAAAAGTGTGTTAAATTATAAATAGTTATTATTTTGTTTGGTTTGGGTTTGTTATTTTAGACAGCCAAAATATTTGCATTCCAAATTATATAGATTTTTGTTTATATGTTTCTCGGTTGATTTCAGGCTATCCGAACGCTTGTATTTCAAAATAAATAGATATAATCTTATCTTTTCTTTAGTCTGTATGGGAGGTGTCTTAGAGAGCTCCCCCCCAAAAAAAATTAATGTTTCAAAATAAATCATTTTTATTTGTTGGGTTCTTGTTTGTTTTTAGACAGTCCAAACATTTGTGTTTTAAAATAAATAGTTTTAATTTTGTTTGGAATTTGTTGGTTTGCCATAGCTAAACGGTTTTATTTTTGCCAGTCAATATACTGTAAAATATTTCTTTTTAGTTAGCTAAAACGGTTATCTTCTAAACAGTTAATATAATGTAGATATTTCTTTAGACAGCCAAAACGCTATTTTAGTTTGTCTGCGTTAAATTAAAAGTACATTTATTATGTTAAAATGGTTTGATAGATAAAAGAGTTTGTTTTAAATATTGTTTCATTGTAGATAGATCAAAATTGTATGAAGATTAAAGTGTTTGGTCTTTTTCTTGTTAGACCAAAAGTTTGCATTGCATAACAAATATCGATCTTTTAAAAGAAAATAAAAAGAAATTAATAAGTGTATTAAATCAGAAAAAGGTTGCTGTAAATAAAAAACAAACATTTGTATTACATACAAATATCGATTTTTATTAATAAAATAATAAATCCTTGTTTTAAATAAAAATGCGTTAGTGATTAATAAAAATCGCTTGGATTATTAAAAAATATTTATTTTATTTCCGTAGAAAGAAAAGTTTGTGTTAAATAAGAAAACTTTCGTGATAGATAAGAAAACGTTTGTATTAAATAACATGGGTCAATTTGTCAATTTGTGTTAATCTATCTATCTATCTATCTATCTATCTATTTATCTATCTATCTATCTATCTATCTATCTATCTATCTATCTATCTATCTATCTATCTATCTATCTATCTATTCTTCACACACGAAACTTCTGAAAATTCTTTTAAAACTCAGTCTTAGTAAGCAATTTTCTTCATTCACTGTTTTATTTGTTAACTAGTAGCCTATTCACTATTCTTGCGAGCTAGCAAGCAAAGACATAATTTATTAAGAGCTAACTATCCACTGAACCCAGCAATTGACTCATCTGTAATAGTACTGGTTGAAATTTTTTTTAAAATTCAAGTAATGTTGTTAGTAACAGAATCATTTATGGGCCTTTTCTGGAACTTAAATGGTCACACATCGTTTAACTCGAGCGTTTGAGTCGACACCCACGCACGCACACACCACACACATACACTCACCGCTTCCGCTACTCTATGAAAATTTCGACTTTCCGGATACTCAAGCGACCAACCAAAATACATATAGCAATAGGAGAGACCAACCAAAATACATATAGCAATAGGAGAGATCAATCTTTAATAACTAAAACGAAGATTAGATAGCGAAATAACCAAACACAAAGAAATAAAACGCCACTGTCACCATAGACTATACTTAAGGCATAGAATTTTTAAAATACCATTAACTCATACAGGAAAGATAACATTTACAATGTATCTAGTTTGTAAAACGACATACCACTGAATATTATGAGTATTTTAAACCCTCCCAAAGAGAAATGGCATCAATGCCTCCAACTACTAGCAGAATTTATAAATAAACACCCCAATGGAATAACCTATAAATGAAATAGCCATTAAATAGATATAAAGTAAAAAGTAAATCTCAGTTAATAATAAACCAAATAGAAAATCTATCCCAGATTAACAGAGTAGATCAAGATAGGAAAAGGGCAAGGTGAAATAGAGGAAGTCCAACTGGCCCCTGAGCCCGACAAATCAAGATAGGAAAAGGGCAAGGTGAAATAGAGGAAGTCCAACTGGCCCCTGAGCCCGACAAATCAAGATAGGAAAAGGGCAATGTGAAATAGAGGAAGTCCAACCGGCCCCTGAGCCCGACAAATCAAGATAGGAAAAGGGCAATGTGAAATAGAGGAAGTCCAACTGGCCCCTGAGCCCGACAAATCAAGATAGGAAAAGGGCAATGTGAAATAGAGGAAGTCCAACTGGCCCCTGAGCCCGACAAATGACGTGCTGGTAAACCGACGACAGATAGCAATATGGCTGGCTTTGTAGAAGACCTGGAACGAATCGGCCGGGGACCAAAGCAAAGGACATACTCTTGGAAATGTCTAGGCGTGTTTCAGAGAGAGAAAAACGTACAATGCGAATTCCATAAGCCAAATTTTAAAATGGTCTAGTGTCCACCCCTCGCACTTCCCCTCATTCTCCCGTCTACTAGCGCGAAATCGGCGAATCGGAAGCACCCCTCATAAAGTATTATTAGTATTAGTAGTAGTAGAATCTGTAACTTTACACAATAATAGAAACTAGTCAGGTTTTGACGAAGATTGCTTGTCCTTGATAAATTTCTTTTTTTAGAGGCAGATAGGTATAACAGTTAGTTTGTGTAAAATATATTAAAAAATTGAACAAACAATAAAGAGATAGCGTGATACCTCTGGGCGCCATTCACTCATTATGATTATTATTTATTATTTATTATCATAAAACTCTATTCTATACACAATAAAAAAAAAAGACGTTTTACTGTAACATAATGTTTTCTATAGAAAGAAACTTCTTATCAAAAGAGTAATAAAAATCCGTCTTTTATTTATATTTAATGAGCCCTCATTCACCCACTATCACTCCTATATGAGTTTTAATATATGTGTGCAAAAAGGTCAATAAATTTAACAATAAATTTATTAAATCAAGAATAAAATACAACAAATGAATATAAATAAAAGAGCTTTGATATTTACATCACTTCACAAAAATGTTTGATTAAGGCTAGACAATCGTTCAGTTTATCCTAGCATAGGCATCAGCAGTCAAATTTAAAAAAATAAAATAAATAAATAAATAAATAAATAAATAAATATATATATATATAATGTAGTTCAGAGACACAATTCATAATACAAATATGAGTGGAGTTACAGAGATAATTATAGTGAATGTACATAACCTTTTCAATGATGGCAGCTGTCGCTGGCATGTGATTACTATCACGTGGTTTGCAACAAGTCACTTTTATTATGCGACAGTCCAACGTACCCCTTCCAGGAACGTTACACAACTGTTCAAGAATCTTCAATACGCTCACAAAGCACACCATGGAGAATCGTCCAGAACTTTGTATCAAGACATCAAGAGGAATTTTCCTGAATCCTTTTGTATGCTACTCAGCACACTATGAGGAATGTTCAAGAAATTTCATGAATTCTTGAGACAAAACTAAAGCCTAAATATTTGCTGTATTGGCTCTCGAACGGAATCCACAGGAATCAACTTACAGCAACACGTTTACTGATAAGTTTGACAACAACAGTGGATTAACACACCCACTTGATCCTGTAGAGTAAAGCAGTCACTGTAGTCTGAAGTAGATTAAAAGCATCAAAGAATAAAAGACACGGTCATTTTTCTGCGAAAGTCAAAAATTAAGTCAGCGCTACATTTCGGGCATATTTCATCTCTAAACTGCTTTCTCTATTTACATTCATTCTCTACTTACAAATTCCACAACAAGATTCATTAGCCCAATACACACACAGCATAAGAAATATAGCATTGATCAAACTTCACAAGTATAATGTACAATATAATTAAATTAGTGAACGTAGAAATAATGGTTCAGTTACTTAAAACATTCTCCAGTGCAAATCATAGATCAATAGCAAACATGTACGAAATATTTCTAAGTCCATTCTTTCGTAATTAACTTATTATAAGCTAATGACCACCTTTATGACTGGAATTAAGTCAAAATGAAAGTGATTAAGCAGAGAACTTTTTCAACAAAGTAACTTTTGGTCCATCTCAATTAGATGAAATTGTTATGAACTAAGTGTGAGACTCTTAATCAGAAAAACTGCTCATCCACTTGGAAGTGGTTTGGATTGCATTAGCAACTTCTACACCTTCGTTGTTTACTCCAACTCTGGCACCCACAAAATATCGTCGAAGACAGTGTTCAAGGTCGGGTCACGTTAACATTGGCAACAACATATAATTATTAAGTTTAGAAATGGGGATAGGCAAATTTACTCCGCCACAGATAATAGGCCTATTAATTATCCAGACACGTTTTGAAAAAAAAGCAAATACCGAACTTCATTCCTCCACCAACTGTGCTTTAGTCTGCAAAATCAATTTTAAACGTTAAAAGCGGACGTACCCACCCATCCTTCCACAATTCATTTAGTCAGTCAATTGCTGTGCGTCACATGTTTCGTTTGTGACAAGAAATTAAAAGGAAAACACGATGGCGCTTGATTGATATTTATCATCGGACAGTAGTGTAAACCTCCTTCCTGTACGGGCTGATTACATTCAATAGCATTGGCTTTAGCAGATTAAGTCTTGTCTGGCGAGGGAAGGGCCATCCATGTAAAAACATGGAGCCGAACTTTCAGATACTTGACTGCTAGAAAGAAAATGCTGGACGGTTGACACTTAGAGTAGACGCCACTGTGTTACATCCGTCATAGCTCCATCACTCTATCTGTCTAACTATGAATGAATCAGTGTTTCAGTGACGTGAACAAGAATCATGGAGATTGCCAGATGCTACTTGAGTTATTTGACCTCTGTGGGTCATTGAGGATGGAATACTTTCGCTAAAGAAATGATGGTGATCTAGGCTATATAATCTTTTAATTTATAATTACAAATTTAAGTATATTGTTATAGTTTTTTATTTCACTATCTATTCGTAATTGTTGTGGGTATATGAAAATGATTTAGTTAGACAGACAGACATGCAGACAAACAGACAGATAGATAGATAGATAGATAGATAGATAGATAGATAGATAGATAGATAGATAGATAGATAGATAGATAGATAGATAATCAAATAGATAGATCACGATGGATAGAAATAATAATTTAATCGTTAACTACGAGATTAGTTACTCTTTGTACAATATTGTAAGTCAGCATTCCTACGAGATTCGTTACTCTTTGTACAATATTGTAAGTCAGCATTCCTACGAGATTCGTTACTCTTTGTACAATATTGTAAGTCAGCATTCCTACGAGATTCGTTACTCTTTGTACAATATTGTAAGTCAGCATTCCTACGAGATTCGTTACTCTTTGTACAATATTGTAAGTCAGCATTCCTACGAGATTCGTTACTCTTTGTACAATATTGTAAGTCAGCATTCCTACGAGATTCGTTACTCTTTGTACAATATTGTAAGTCAGCTTTCCTACCGACACAATACACTTGCTGAATTAGTTAAAGTCCTACAAATATTAAAACAAGAGTTAATCCTAAGGGATATTCCTTTATTAATTGCCATATAAGCATTTCGTTATTGAATATGAATTAAGGAAAAGATTCACGAGCGAGAGAAAGAAAATGACCGAAAAATGTTTGTCAATTTTGTTCCCATCGACATGGTTGGGATTCTTCTGAGTATTGTCTCTGTACTTTCCTCCGAGTTAAGACTGATTTCCGTTGACGCTGTAAACGTCTAAGCTGCTGGGAAATTAAAGTCAACAAAATTAATTCAGGAGGGGCGAGAACTCAGTTAAAGGCCGCTATACTTGCTTTACCTCCTCCTAATCTTCTCCCCTTCTCGCTGAAGTTAGTAAAGGGTTGATCTTATGTTGTCTAGAAAATGTAGGTTATTTCCCTTTCGTTTCGTGTTTGATAGGAAATAAAGGCGCGTTTAGCTTTGAAGATAATGCTGTTTGGAATAAGAAACACAGTTAATTCAGGAATTAATGATATAACCACGACTGCGCGTATTACCAGTTACTGAACGCGTGTTACAAGACAGGGAACTGTCAGTAGTCCATGAGAAGGCAAAGTGTTTGTGAACCAGATAAATCGATTCAGTATCAAGTAGTTAATATCATTATCAGGTGTTCGTCCCTTTCAAACCGACCCTCCAAAATGCGGCCAAAACAATCAGTGTGCAAATGACGGTAAAACATTATAAATATGACATATATATTCATCATAACAATGCAATACGCGTAAGCTATTCTTCTGCATTAAGATGACATCCTCATAATATTTTTTTTGAATTGCTGTCATTCACCTGTAGATAATTATGAAGAATTTTAATCTTTAAGAAATAATTCAGTATTTTTGCTTGCATTTAATATTTAGTAATAATTTTTAATTTAGTTCTCTGCCTGTCGTTACATAGTCAGAATGACGATGGGAGAATATTTTCGTTTGTCGTTTCTTTCTTTTCATTTTATTTTTTTTATTGTTAGATTGATTCAGACCTGCCGAGTAAAACAGTGTCTTTCCCCTCCTCAACCTTTTCCTCTTTTGCATTTAATGGGCCTTAAATAGCCTCCAGTGCAATGCGAGACTGATGACAAGATCGTTTGAATTAAAATCTCCGACACTCAAGCAGTCTACATCATCATCAGAGTTTAGCCTGGAGAAGAATCAAGATCTTTGACCCTTCTTTGGTCACAAATAATTCTGAGCGACAGTTTTGCCTCGTTTGCATTGGGAATTTGGGAATTCCTTCGCGTTGAGCTCCAGTTTTAACTTTAATGACACCGGAAGTTCAATCCGGATTGATTTTCCTTTCTGCTCGTTTAGTTATGTGACGTAGGCTAATGTGATTTTGCCTACAAGTTGCCCTCAAACACTTTCAGATAACTACCAGCTAACGGGGAATACATCTTTAGACTATTCCCGATCTTGAGGTGTGAATGCTCTTCACGCGATGTTTTTATAAAGTTCAAAGGATATTTTTCTTTGTAAACAATTTTTCCCCTCCCCATGGGTTCAGCGTAGTTGTTTCCCTTTACATAGCTCACTTACAAGAGCCCCCACCCCCCCCTTGAGCTGCACTCGAACAGGAGTTCAGTATTTTCGACCCATGAATGTTTAGTTTGAGAATGAGACAGCTAAGGGGTATTTTTAGTTTTGTGAAGATATTTTTTAATCCGTCAGAATCTATCACTGTCCTTTACGTTGTTTGTTTGTTTGTTTGTACGCGAACGTGATTCATTTAGCTTTCTGACTTGTATGCGTTGTAACAATTTTACATGGCTATTTGTTCTATGAATATGGCCATTTAATAAACTGTCCGTTAGATTAAGCGGTTCATTTAATTTTTGAATGGTTTTTATCCATCTTATGTTCCCTGCAAATATCGGGAAAATATTCAATATGTATTTTTCTGAACAGAAAATAGTTCTCACAAAAAAGTCAGATGACCCCCCAAAAAAACAAACAAACAAGCAAACAAAACAAAAGATATTGGTCGGTGATTTTAAAAAAATCACTGTTAAGGATATTGAAACTAATAAATATCGTGACTTTTTATTTTATTGGCAGCTTAGGAATTCCTACCATCACGACATTAGTCTTGTTCAAGTGTCACTCCATCAGATACATAGTAAATTTTCTTAAAAAAATAAAATAAAGATAGATCTATGCTGTTCGATTATGCTATACGCACAGAAAAGTCATGTTTAAATCTCCATCACAAGATTTCAACAAATAGTGCAAATTTCTAATATTCATATAAAGCAACTGCGTACCGTACTTACGTTTTGTCTATGACGTCATGTTTACATATTTTACATTCTATCCCTGAACTGCAGATGGACCGTGTCTACAGAGGATAGGTCCTATTTCGCTTAGAAATAGCTATACTCATTTCGATTTTAGGGATTCAGTTTTATTGTCTTCTTTATTTATAAAACATTTTCGAAGATACAATGATGAACGGTGTAGGAATCCTCTTTAAGAACATTGCAATAAATTATTACTAAACCATTAGAATTTAACGATAAATTGTCCTGTTGTCAGAATTAATATATTCAATTTCGATGATCAAATTTTCGAGTCATGCTCGAGACGTCTTCTTCATTTCCAAAACGGATATGGCCGTTGATATTTAAGTACATCAGATTATCATTTCATTTCCAAACGGATATGGCCATTGATATTTACGTACATCAGATTATCATTTCATTTCCAAACGGATATGGCCATTGATATTTACGTACATCAGATTATCATGACCCCATTTCCAAAAGGATATGGCCATTGATATTTACGTGCAACTTACGACAGCAAACATATGGAAGTTATACTGCACTAACAAATACGCGAGACTGAAACAATTAACAAAATTTAATAAAGAATGAGGGTTAAGAATACTCTAAAAACAAAGTACATTCTTAATTCTGCTCATCATCATCATCATCGACACATTCTACGTCACTAGTTTTCCTTTAACAAGTTTATTTTGCACAGCAAAACATAAAACACGTCACTTGTAATTCTTGTAGTGAAAAAGCTTGCAGATGCTCAGCACGACACGTCCTATGAACAGTTCTGTATTGGTGCCCAAAGTCCACAATACACATCTAAAAGAAGACCGTGATACGTACGTCAATGCGGCTCCTAAATATACTCGCAAATTACCACATTAATAAATATTTAATTGGGCCCATGTCTCTGCAACAAAATACAAGTTACACATGTTTATAATAGCAGAACATTTCCTAAAAAAAAGATCGTAATCATCCACAAAATAAGGAGACGCTTTTACCTTTTCTAGCCAAGGGTCTGCCTTTTACAAACCGCACATAACAGAAGGGACTCGTAACGCTTCACACGAAGGAATCGTTTGCAAGAGTGAAGTCTTAAAATTCTGCACCCTAGTTTTCTCAGGCTAGAAACCACGCCCACCTCTATCTTGACTAAACTAATTAATATTTATGACTTTCTCATACCTTGTACATTCCATTCTGTCACACACGTCATCTACCATAAACAGGTTGACAGTTGCATCAGCCTAGATAGCCAGGTCTTAATCAAAACAGGATGTAGATCTATGTCACGTAGTTTAATTAGTTTAACTTCGCAGATGCCACAGAGCTAGCATTCTCACAAAACCATAACGGTAATCTTACTCACGGTTACCACTTAATGCGCACTCACTCACCACTTAATGCGCACTCACTCAGTCAAAACAGGTTATCTCCCCTCCCTTCTGTCCATCCTGGAATTTTTACTTCAGAAATAAACTTTATCACAAAATTTCTGATCTACAAAACTGACAAATAGCACATCATCTTAAAATTAACGGTTAGAATGAAAATTTATATAAAAAAATATGTGGGAGGATTCTCTATCATATGCGTAGGGTCAATTCGTGATTATGATAATATAATTTGTTTCTTCTTCTAAGTCACTATTAAATAATGCTGGGTATGTATTGATGGGATGATGTAGGCTAAAGTCACTATTAAATAATGGTGGGTATGAATTGATGCGATGATGTAGGCTAAAGTCACTATTAAATAATGCTGGGTATGAATTGATGCGATGATGTAGGCTAAAGTCACTATTAAATAATGCTGGGTATGAATTGATGCGATGATGTAGACTTCTAAGTCACTATTAAATAATGCTGGGTATGTATTGATGGGATGATGTAGGCTAAAGTCACTATTAAATAATGCTGGGTATGAATTGATGCGATGATGTAGACTTCTAAGTCACTATTAAATAATGCTGGGTATGTATTGATGGGATGATGTAGGCTAAAGTCACTATTAAATAATGCTGGGTATGTATTGATGCGATGATGTAGGCTAAAGTCACTATTAAATAATGGTGGGTATGAATTGATGCGATGATGTAAGCTAAAGTCACTGTTAAATAATGGTGGGTATGAATTGATGCGATGATGTAAGCTTAGGTCACTGTTAAATAATGCTGGGTATGAATTGATGCGATAGTGTAGACTGAAGTCACATTGCATTTATTTCTTAGTAATGTCAACAAACTGAAGGCCCATATTTATTTCGGTTGTTCGTTGATGACGTCTGTTTTACAGTCGCTATTGACTTAAGTTTTTGTTTTAATTTGTTTCTTTAATATTTTTAATTTTACGAACATGTGAGCGTACCAGAGTTAGATAATTATTTTTCACGGCAAACTTTGTGCGCATGTGTGTTTGTTAGCGTGCAACTGTGTATAATAGGGACTGTGAGAGTGTGCATGAAAAATAGTGTGTTTGGCTGGGTTGTGTGTGTGTGAGTGTGTGTGTGTGTGTGTGTGTGTGTGTGTGTGTGTGTGTGTGTGTGTGTGTGCGTGCCTGAAAAAGAATGTTGTTTAGTTGGGTTGTATGTGTGAGTGTGTGACAAAGATGAATGTGTGTGGTTGTATATCTGTGTTTGTGTGTGTGTTTGTATGTGAGTGTGTGAATGATAGAACTACTCTCTAGCGACCGTTAAGATCATCCTGTAGCACAGATTATACTAGCGCAGCAAACCGATTTGGCAAAGTTACAAATGTTACCGCTATCACGACAACAAACTCTCTTCTTAATTTAATTCAAACAATTATAGGACAGGTCTGCTTAAAGTGATTGCATGTGGTGGAATGGTCTTTCAAGACAAAAAGAAAAATAAGTAAAACAAGAGAAATAATATATTTAGACTCTGTCAGCTTTCGACCACCAAATCTTCTTCCATGGCGCCAAACTGACAGTATTTGACAAACGCGATATATATGGAAGATTTTTAATTAAGTTACGTTCCAACATAGCAGATTTTGCATCTTGAAAATCACAGATTCCCCCCTCCCCGCCCGCCCGCTTCATACCCTCTTTGAAGAATGTTCTGGTCATACGAGCTCTTCTACTTCAGCCTCTCATCCGTATTTGTCACTGAGTTTTTGCTTTCTTAAAAACAAAATCTGTTTATTTCGCAATTAAAACGAATTACGTCCGTATTTGTCACTTTGTTTTTTGTTTTCTTAAAAACTAAATCAGTTTATTACGTAATTAAAATGAAGTACAGCTTAGTCCTTTTATCAATTGTCGCTGAAAATATGTTTGATAGAATTTTAAATCCGTCATTAATACTTTTTTCCTAAATGAATATATAAATAGCAGTTAGATGGGATTTATCTGAGAAATAGGGAATTTTTGTTTTTCCAGTTATTGTTATGAAATACTGCACCGAACAGGGTTGTGTTGTGCCTTGTATACTTACACAATGTCAACAAACGAAATAAAAAAAAAATCTTACGAGTATAATAATAATGGTCACACAAAACGCTGTTAAGTACTTTACAGTACTTACAGTTTACATGCTTTACAGTTAAGTACTTACAGACAATATTCAATAAACATACATTAAGGAGCAAACAATATGAATATTTACAGGTGTAGAGAGAAACATACTTAGAGGTAGATCAGTTATGAAGTAAAGGAAACAAACGCACAAAAGGTAACGAATGTAACGATTTGTGATGTAGCTACAAAAGTGCGTTTAAATAAAAACTTTCTTGAAAGTCGTTAAGGTGTTTGACTTTAAAAGGCAGTTGACCAGGTGACCGGACTGTCATTTGAGAAAGATTGTTGACCACATGCTTTCGGATTTTTTGGGTGGATACATTAAGGATGCGAGTGGAAGATCAACACAAATGTTGGGTTGAAGTGTACAGTTTATATTGCTGAGGTAGGACAGGTGCTTGAGATAGACAGCCCGTGAAACATAGCAAAATTAGCAAAAGGCAAGCATTTAGGGATGGATAGGGGTTCCTAGAGGGATCCAATCAGATAGGAACTTTCCGTAATCCCTGCTGCATGCGGTATGATAAAGCTGAGGGAAGAAAGCTAAAACGACAGCAATTAAGGAACGCAAAGAGTTGATTTTATTCACGAGTTTACACAAAAATTAGTTCCTTAGTGTAG
The DNA here is from genome assembly GCA_028829895.1 of Sinotaia quadrata. NCBI lineage: Eukaryota > Metazoa > Mollusca > Gastropoda > Architaenioglossa > Viviparidae > Sinotaia > Sinotaia quadrata. The sequence continues at coordinate 66,933,947 of CM054180.1, read as the reverse complement.
CATTGATTTCCTTCATATGGCCATGTTACATCTTAGTGTCGTTAGCATAAAGTCATAGGATACAAAATACTGAAAAACCCGTCATATGACATTAAAGAGTCAAAGCATTCCAAACGTAATTCACTTCTCAATTAGAGGAATAAAGTTCGATTCAACATTTATTCCTTTAACTTATAATGTAACGCATCACGCCATTGGTCATTATTTTTCGACGTTGTCATTGGTCATTCATTTTCCAGCTTGTCCTTGGTCATTAGTTTTCGACCTTGCCGTACCATTTTTTGCACATTTCTAGCGACCTCTCTTGGACATTTCCTGTCGACATGACAATCAGACAGACGGTCACCCTCTATGGTCTTTCCCATTCCATTTTGCTACAGTGCACTAAGTGTAAACACACTCGCTTTCTGATCTGTCTTAGTAAAGTCTTAATCCAGTCAGTAACTGTCAGACACTTGTCGTCTAACTTCATCCAGTCAGTAACTATTAGACACTTGTTTAACTTAATCCAGTCAGTATCTGTCAGACACCTGTCGAATAACTTAATTCAGTCAGTATTTATCAGACACCTGCCGCCAACTTCCGACAATCTGCATTCTTATATTTGACGAATTAACTTTCTTCTTTCCAGTAATGAGATTAATTAACAATACAGTTAAAAGTAAAAGAAATATACATTTTATTTTAGCGTTACAAATAAGAAACTCTCCTCATTGTAATTTTTAAAAATATTTTTTACATGGTTTCTAGTTTCGTGTTAAGTATGGTTTAAACAATTTTTAAAAATGTTTTATTTTACATGGTTTCTAGTTTTGTGAGTATGGTTTAAACAAATTCTACGTGAAGTCTCAACGAGAATATCTTACTTGTCAGTCTGACTCCGCCAGATCCAACGGTGTGACAGTATCATCGTGTTATGAGCAATATTTGAAAGGTCTTATCACCGTAACCCAACGCACTTGTCCGTTTCTGTCCCTATTATATCCATTTCAAATACAACCTCTAAGGCGGAACCCCAACTCGACCGGGCCAGCACATACCGTTGAACTTAATTATCACTCCGTCCGCCGGAAAACGCTGGAACTGTCGGATGCATCGCGATGTTGATCCTCTCCAGACGATCTCCGTATGACAAAGGGTGCTCCAGCTTGGAAGTGGAGAAATGGTTAAGTGGATCTCAGAAACTGTGTAAGCATTGTGCACTTTACAAGGTCTGCAAGTGGAGTTAATGCTTGAATGGGGTGGGGAGTGGGGTGTTGTTCATTTTATTTTTGAAACATTATGGGCTATGGAAAAAGATGATTTATTATGATACAAAACATAATAGTGAGGATTAAAAAGAGAGAGGTGGGAGGAGAAAGAGGTGTTCTGTCAGACACCTGTTTCTTAACTTTGTCTAGTGTTGAAAGAAATAATTCTTAGCAAATTTACTCTTTATTCGTATTTAGCGTGATAAGTAGTTCATTTATTTCTACGACAAATAGGTGTCCAATATTTTATGATACCAATACGTGACAAAACAACGAACTCTCGGTTTTGTTGTTGTTGTTACATTTAAAGACACCTGCTCTTGTTTGATCTTTGAATCACGAAATTGTGTTGAATCAAATATACACTCGATTTTAATAATACACGCACAAACACACAATCTCCAAGCTTAATTGCTTTCAATGCATTCACACTTAAACACCACACACACACACACACACACACACACACACACACACATACACACTGCACACACACACACACACACACACACACACACACACACACACACACACACTGCACACACTGTGGTGGAGTAAATTTGCCTATCCCTATTTCTAAACTTAATTGTTATATAAATTGTTAAATGTTAAAGTGACCCGACCTTGGGCACTGCTTATGATGATATTTGTGTAAGTGCCAAGAGTTGGAGTAAACAACTCAGGTAGAGAATATGCTAGACTTGTTGATGCAATATAAACCTGTTTTAGGTGGATGAGTAGGTTTTATTATCCAATGTTTACAAGATTTACAAGAACAAGACCATGCCAATGGGCTGAGATCAAAAGTTTACCTTTTGAAAAGGACTGTATTTTCTAATCACTTCGAATTTGGAGGGGCAGAAGTCTGGTATTGAAATGCGGCTGTGGCTTAATGATGAGTTACCTGAGTGATTGAGAGAGAATGGACTTACAAATATTTCATACATTTTGCTATTGATATGTTACACTTGCGTGAGTAGACTATTATTTCTACAAATTCTGAACTATGCTTGTATTTAGTATGCTAAACACTTGACACTGTTTCTAGTGAACCAATTCATTAAATTGTTATGTTGCATTTATTATGTATACTAAACACTTGACACTGTTTCTAGTGAACCAATTCATTAAATTGTTATGTTGTACGAATTTATCGGGCTAATAATTACTGTTGCAGATATCTGTAATTTGAGACTTGAATGTAAGAAAAAATAGAGTGAGAGATGAATAAACTGGTAACTTAGCATTTGTTCACTGATTATGTTTTACAAGGAAGAAGCAGAATTTTGTTTTCACCAGAATCTCCCAGTTTACTGATTTACAAACCACTATGACCATGATAGATTCGAGGAGTCTCTACCCCAAGTATGTAAGTGTAAGGATACATTGCACTCTGTTAATGTATGGTGGAAAAGTATACTCGACTACATCATAGAATTTCTGATACAATGAAGTTACTGGAAATTACTACTTTGAGGGAACTAATATGATAAAGGAGTGCCAGATTATCCTGGAGAGAACACTAGCTCATCAGTAATCTACAGCATGCAAGAGAAACACCTGAAGAACTGACAATTCTATTGTGAACGATAACATTTTGGGGACTTTGTTATGAAAGTGCAAGAAAATTATTGCAGCACCATCTTGACAAGGTTATGTACAAACTATTATCGGTATAATCTCTATAACTCCATTTCCGTTCTCTGATAAGAAATCAACTGTGATTTATATTTGACACTAATCTGCTGAATTGTGCATTAGGATATAAGACTGTACAGGTATTGAAATTTTTCAAACCTGGTTTCGTGGAAATATTGATGTCAAGTACTCTTTTCATTGTATATGTTTTATGTATATTTGATTGTTGATTTAATAAATTCATTGTAAAATTTATTAACCTTCTTACACATATTGATAACTATATAGTGGAGAATAGTGGGTGGATGGGGGTTTACTAAATATAGATTAAAGACTGATTTATCTTCTCCTATGGTAAGAAGTTTTCCACTTACGCAAATATTGTGTGACAGTGAATGTTTGTCTTTATTGTTGTGGAAGAGAGAAAACGTTTACATCGCCCGCATATCCGTCAAGTGAGAGAGATACGAGTGAAGTCTTCTGGAGGAATTGTTAATAATATAAATTAAGATTCTCGTCACTTGTAATTAGTTATGGGTCATTAATTAATAATTATAATCATAACCTATAACTAGGGTGGCGTTGTGTCATACACACACAAACCTCTCCTCCCAGATTTGAATAGACTTAGACAGAGAGTGGTGAGGGTGTATTTACCAGTAGGACTTAATGATGGTCCTCCTCCACGAGTTATGCTATGTAAACTATTCACGTAAAATTAAGAAAATTATTAAAACAGTTCCAACTCATGCTAGAAACTGTGGTGAAAATGTAGTCTAAAATCTCTACACAACCCATTTCATCAACGACTTTATTCAGGAAAGTAGTGTAAAATCTCTACACAACCCATTTCATCAACGATTTTATTCAGGAAAGTAGTGTAAAATCTCTACACAACCCATTTCATCAACGATTTTATTCAGGAAAGTAGTGTAAAATCTCTACACAACCCATTTCATCAACGATTTTATTCAGGAAAGTAGTGTAAAATCTCTACACAACCCATTTCATCAATGATTTTATTTAGTCTAAAATCTGTAGACAGCCCATTTCATCAAAGATTTTAGAGGAAACATACAAGGATACATCAGCGGTAGTTTTTTTGGGGGGAGAGAAACGAGGTCTGTTTCTAATATCTTTATTCTTATTATAGTGATGTCAATTAAACTTTTTTTTAGTAAGCGCATTTGCAATTTTAAACATCTGAAACATTAACGAGACAATTTCTACGTTTGTCTCTTAAACGGGTGGAGAGGGGAAGACAAAAATGAATGCTTTATAATAATTGAAATATACATTCTTCGTCTCTACTCGATCGTTAAAAGCAAACAGTGCTGCCAGATAAGGTATTCCGTTATAAAAATGTTGACCACAATGACCATCCACAAGAACGAATATAAAATAATACAAATAATCAAATTAACTATGAAATGAAAAGAGCAGCCACAAAGTAGGAGAGAAAAGTTTAAGTGAGTAAATATTCACCTTTTTTTTAAAGAAAAAAAATGACATCTAACTTCGGAATGTAATAAACAACAACAAAAAAAAAGTCAAATTGAAATAAAAACAGATAAAGAACCGCAACCCGCGGTTATCCTAAGAATAAGTCAAAGTGAAAACAAAAATATGTAAACTGCAGAATTAGAAAGGACGGTAAAAGGTAAGCGGGTTTTTTTTTTTGTTTATTTATTTTTTTTTTGGGGGGGGGGGGGGAGAGAAAAAGAACAGTAGTTTAAACTTATCCCCAGGTTATTAAGCATTAATTTGTCGTTTGTGAGGGTGTGGTGATTATATTTATAAAGTTTCGATCTACTTTGTACTTGTTTATATTTCTCTGTTAGTTATTATTGAATTATTTCAAGGTATTGTCTTCTTGTTTACTCTTGAATTTAACTTTGTTTATATTTCTCTGTTAGTTATTATTGAATTATTTCAAGGTATTGTCTTCTTGTTTACTCTTGAATTTAACTTTGCTTTTATTTCTCTGTTAGTTATTATTGAATTATTTCAAGGTATTGTCTTCTTGTTTACTCTGGAATTTAACTTTGCTTGTATTTCTCTGTTAGTTATTATTGAATTATTTCAAGGTATTGTCTTCTTGTTTACTCTGGAATTTAACTTTGCTTGTATTTCTCTGTTAGTTATTATTGAATTATTTCAAGGTATTGTCTTCTTGTTTACTCTTGAATTTAACTTTGCTTGTATTTCTCTGTTAGTTATTATTGAATTATTTCAAGGTATTGTCTTCTTGTTTACTCTTGAATTTAACTTTGCTTGTATTTCTCTGTTAGTTATTATTGAATTATTTCAAGGTATTGTCTTCTTGTTTACTCTTGAATTTAACTTTGCTTTTATTTCTCTGTTAGTTATTATTGAATTATTTCAAGGTATTGTCTTCTTGTTTACTCTGGAATTTAACTTTGCTTGTATTTCTCTGTTAGTTATTATTGAATTATTTCAAGGTATTGTCTTCTTGTTTACTCTTGAATTTAACTTTGCTTGTATTTCTCTGTTAGTTATTATTGAATTATTTCAAGGTATTGTCTTCTTGTTTACTCTTGAATTTAACTTTGCTTGTATTTCTCTGTTAGTTATTATTGAATTATTTCAAGGTATTGTCTTCTTGTTTACTCTTGAATTTAACTTTGCTTGTATTTCTCTGTTAGTTATTATTGAATTATTTCAAGGTATTGTCTTCTTGTTTACTCTTGAATTTAACTTTGCTTGTATTTCTCTGTTAGTTATTATTGAATTATTTCAAGGTATTGTCTTCTTGTTTACTCTGGAATTTAACTTTGTTTATATTTCTCTGTTAGTTATTATTGAATTATTTCAAGGTATTGTCTTCTTGTTTACTCTGGAATTTAACTTTGCTTGTATTTGAAAACGTTGTAGCCGTTCGCCCACAAAGTGATGTAGACGAAAAGGGTGATGTAAAACAAAACGGCTACGAGCGTCGCAAGGCGATTGTCGTCTGGCAGCCTGGCCTGGTTTCACACCAATGAGTTTGGTGTCCCAAGAGCGTCATGTATGTTGATATCCAGAGTATTAGCACACACGAGAGAAATCAGAATTCCCTCTCTGGATCGGAACAAAGCGAAGGCAACTTGCAGAAATCAGCCGATTTCTTTGGCTGTCATCGTTGTTCATGAATATTCTTACATGTGTGTTGTAGAACTTCTGCAAAGAAAAAGGACACACACACACACACACACACACACACACAATCTCTATTACTTTCTTTCTGTCGCAGGCACACGCACAAACACGCACACATACACGCACAACCACGCACGCGAGCACTGGAATGTAATTAGATACGTATTTGTAATCTTAAATTTGTTACCTCTATTTGAACTTGGCCTAACGAATTCGAAATACAAAGAAATGGACTTCACAACTGACCTAAAAATAAAATTCATGGCTTAAATTTTCTTCTTGCCATGGGTTTTGTCTTCTCACTGTTCGAAAACAATCAATGCTTTATGGTGGAATGTGAATTTACATGGAGACCGGGGGGCTTTTTTGTGTGTACTGAAAGCCAGCCATGTTAGAGCTTAGTTAAGCACGAAAAGAAAATGATAGCGCTGGGGTGAGATGAACACTACACAGGGGAGATTTTAAAGAGCACAAATCATGGATTGAGAGAACCCTGATGAATCAGCTTTCCGCAAGTGTTCATTTAATTACCCAATTTGAATTTTCTTGCCGGTTGTAACGTAGCACTTTAAAATCGAGAAATTCATGCCATACGAACTGTAGAATAGATAATTAGTAGAAAACCCATTTTGTTTCCATATTGTGATATATTGTCACATGTCCGGTCTGGGTTTAACGACTCTGTCCTATTTTAGATTCTAGTATTCAATATGGGTTTATTGAATAATTTCTAACAATAGCGACAGCAGACGGCCTGACTTTATCCACCACGAAAATGCCAAGGTATTTAGGCAATTACTCACGACACCTTGCTAGATAAATCAGTTGACTTGCCTTAGCTAACAATGTTATCTCCACTTTATTTATAAATTACATTTATGATTCTTTATCCCTTTATTACGGCTTGCACCCAGTTAGCTAATCTCCAGTCAGCTACAAACAATTATATAACAACAGGTAAGATAACAATAGATTTAATAATAACTCAATTAATGAAAAAAATGAACATTTGCGATTCACAATTATTAGAATAATCTATCACTCGGCCTGAATTGTTTATACACATGCTAGTTCTGTCTTTTGTTGAACACAACGACTTAACTTAGAGTTTTTAGGTAGTTGAATATGTTGTCATCAATCAACTGGTGCGGTTCTGATATCACACAGTAAATATCTTCTAGCTGGCCTTTCCACTGTCGGTTTACAGCACTCGGCGTAGACTTTGGACAATGTCTCCAGTATTGAAGATGCCAGTTTGGAGTCCCTCTGGCCTAGTCTTTCACAGGACGACAGGCTCCCAAACTTCAGATCCCCAAATCCCAAGACCGGCTGTAACGAATAAGATCATCCTACAGTATTGTGTTGTAATAAGCAATTATATGGGCTTTGTGGTGACAGTGATAGATTACTCTTTACAAACTCCACTAATTAGCTTTAGCTAATTCATAGATCCAAATCAATGAAATAAATAAATAAATAAATGATTTATTTTTACAATATATATTTTCTCCATTACAATACAATTTAGCTCGTGGTTTATACAACATGTGTTAACTATTGTTAGCACTTTCCCATGATAACAATTAACAGAGGGAATATGGCTACATACACGTGGTTACTCTATTTGATCATTTTACAAATGTAACAATTGCTAACGCCACTTAGCTTCTCTAAGAAAATTATAACAATCATTTAGCAATCAAATAAATATTTTACACAATATTTATAATAACAGATACAATAATTTTACAATATACAATTCAGAGAAGCCAATTATATTTACCACTATGTGAAGTTATGCACGGTCAAAAATGGTGGACGTGATCTTTCTACCCCTGGACAATGGGCACTGTATACAAATATCTGTGCGTCTGACGAATTCCATTCATTCAGGTGAATATATGAATGAATCGAGGTCAGCCGGCGGATTAACGCTACGTCATGATACGGAACGCAAGTGACCAAATATGGTCGTCTCATATCCGGATAACAACCTTTCATTCACCTTCGACCTGTTTCGCATGTTTCTAACACTAAACAAGTCTGTTGCATCAGTTAAGCCTAATCGCTGAACGGAAGTCATCTCGTAAATTATATAGACAGTAGAAACAGTTAATAAAATGAAAATTAATGTTTCATAACTTGGCATAATTTGTCCAACATTTCCTCACACACACACACACACACACACACACACACACACACACACACACACACACACACACACACACACACACACACACACATCTATCTATCTATAGATATATAGATATATATATTTAGTAAAACACCAATTTTGTGTCCATATTGTGATAATTTCCATCAATACAATTATTCTATTGATTCAAGTGTGAACTTTTATTTAGAATTTCCATTAAAATTTGGCTAGATTTAATAATACATTCAGTAAATTACTGTGTACTTTTGTGTAGTCAAGGTACGGCGCTCGGGAGTTGTCTGTCCTACAGTCTGTTGTGCTTTATTGTTGTTCATTTTATATACACATGCCATTATTGGATCGCTTGCGGTCAACAGTTCAATGGCGTTCCTCCAGTTGACTAGGCTATCAAGAGATACAAAAGTATATATAAGAATAACGTTTTCACCCCTAAGATATGGAGCGGAAGTGCACTCACTGATTTACTGATGTACTGAAGGCCACTTACAATAAACTGTTTCGGCATCCAGCAATCTCTGTATTTACCAGCCATGGACGTAAGCAAACTTGTCTCTGCTCACAGTGTCCGTGTAGGTCGATAAACGATTGCTGTTTTGAGGTGTTTTATCGCCAAGAAGCATTTCGATTGCTGTTTTGAGGTGTTTTATCGCCAAGAAGCATTTCGATTGCTGTTTTGAGGTGTTTTATCGCCAAGAAACATTTCGATTGCTGTTTTGAGGTGTTTTATCGCCAAGAAACATTTCGATTGCTGTTTTGAGGTGCCTTATCGCCAAGAAACATTTCGATTGCTGTTTTGAGGTGCTTTATCGCCAAGAAACATTTCGATTGCTGTTTTGAGGTGCTTTATCGCCAAGAAACATTTCGATTGCTGTTTTGAGGTACTTTATCGCCAAGAAAAATTTCAATTGCTGTTTTGAGGTGCTTTATCGCCAAGAAACATTTCAATTGCTGTTTTGAGGTGTTTTATCGCCAAGAAACATTTCAATTGCTGTTTTGAGGTGCTTTATCGCCAAGAAACATTTCGATTCCAGACTCTAGTCATGCGGCGCACACAAACAGTAGTTATTCAAGTCACTAACTCCAGAGAGGGGGACGGTATTATCGGGTAAATCATATCGCTTCACTGACAGGGAGCTTATGACATGCATGAGTTGTACATGTGGAGAGTTCAAAAGTGTGTGTGTGTGTGTGTGTGTGTGTGTGTGTTTGTGTGTGTGTACTCGATGTTGCCAGTACGAATATAGTTATGTCGCGCAAAATCAAATACAAGTGAAATTATAATCGAATCAATGTTAAGTACATATATCTCATTTCCTTTTATCTGAATACATTTTAATTTCGCCAACGAAACATTTTTAATATCACTGGCGTTATAAGCAGACAATATTTTCCCGAAATATCACTGTACTGATATTTTTACATATACATCAATATTAGCTTGCAATGAAAATAACCCACCAGCATCATGTTATCACCAGTGTATCAATATCACCTTAAGTAATGTATCAATTTTACTGCGCTCTTGGTCTTTTACTTTGCATGGACTTTGACATTTATAAAAGTTCCGCCCTCACCATTAAGAATACACCACTATCGTTACGTGTAGTGCACGCATAAATATCAAAACAGCTTTACAATTGTACGAAAAGAAATTCCTACTACACATTAACTTGTATATCACTGATCGCTGCCATTTTCAGAGCCGTTCTGTGGCCTCGATACCAGCACTGCATTACATTTTCAACAGATAATAAATGCTGCGTTTTCGTTTATGGTTATGTACAGATTATTTATACATTCCTTTTAAGCAAAGGGAGCTCACTTGCTGTCATCGGCAACCACGGAACAAAGCATCCAGACGCCTCGGACGGAATATGACGCTAGGCAGTTTTATTTTTAATTTCTCTTCCAATGTCGCTTGCGTGGCTATGGCCAAAAGTCTGTATATGGAATCTTTATTGACGCGCGAGAAAGACAACACCACTACAAAACCACAGACAAAATGGTAATTACAACCCCGAGAACCCTTCACAATTACTCGCAGAGGCCAACAATTTTCTGCAACAGAGTGGCGGCAAGTTAAATTGCAATCTCTTTATTACATTTACAAACCTCAACCAAGGAAAAGAATATGTGAAAATGGAAATGTTCGCTTTCCTTCTCTAACTCCTACCCCTCTCCCGAACCAAACCCATGAAGAAAAAATGGATGTGCCTGTATATGATATTACTTTTCGAAGAGAAAGACTTCATTCAAGGTTAAATGGTTACAAGACAGTGCAACAGATGTACTTTTGAATAAAAGGAAAAATAGTATTATTTTCTAGTTGTATGTTTTATATACAGATGTACTCTTGAATAAGGAAGAAAATAGTATTATTTTCTAGTTGTATGTTTTTATACAGAACTACTCTTCAATAAAGAGGAAAATATTATCATTTTCTAGTTGTATGTTTTTATACAGATGTACTTTGAAAAAGAGAAAACATTATTATTTTCTAGTCGCATGTTTTTATACAGAACTACTCTTCAATAAAGAGGAAAATATTATTATTTTCTAGTTGTATGTTTTTATACAGATGTTCTTTGAATAAAGAGAAAAATATTATTATTTTCTAGTTGTATGTTTTTATAAAGAACACTCATTAAACTGAGCGGTTTATGAAAGTAGAATTTTAGAAGCTTTTGTAATGTAACCGAGAAAATACTGTAGTGAATTCCAAACTACAAAATTACATCATCTTCATGATTAATGGAAACATTTCGCGTTCCACTATTAATTTGTCATAGGAAATAAAAGTACTTTTTTTTGTATCCTATATGAAAAACGCATGGCTGTTTCTTCGTGTATAGTTTCATTTATTCCACTTCCCATGATATTCCTTTGTGTATAGTTTCATTTATTCCACTTCCCATGATATTCCTTTGTGTATAGTTTCATTTATTCTACTTCCCATGATATTCCTTTGTGTATAGTTTCATTTATTCCACTTCCCATGATATTCCTTCGTGTATAGTTTCATTTATTCCACTTCCCATGATATTCCTTCGTGTATAGTTTCATTTATTCCACTTCCCATGATATTCCTTCTTGTATAGTTTCCTTTATTCCACTTTCCATGATATTCCTTCGTGTATAGTTTCCTTTATTCCACTTTCCATGATATTCCTTCGTGTATAGTTTCCTTTATTCCACTTTCCATGATATTCCTTCGTGTATAGTTTCCTTTATTCCACTTTCCATGATATTCCTTCGTGTATAGTTTCCTTTATTCCACTTTCCACGATATTCCTTCTTGTATAGTTTCCTTTATTCCACTTCCCATGATATTCCTTCTTATATAGTTTCCTTTATTCCACTTTCCATGATATTCCTTCGTGTATAGTTTCCTTTATTACACTTTCCATGATATTCCTTCGTGTATAGTTTCCTTTATTCCACTTTCCATGATATTCCTTCGTGTATAGTTTCCTTTATTCCACTTTCCATGATATTCCTTCGTGTATAGTTTCCTTTATTCCACTTTCCATGATATTCCTTCGTGTATAGTTTCCTTTATTCCACTTTCCATGATATTCCTTCGTGTATAGTTTCCTTTATTCCACTTTCCATGATATTCCTTCGTGTATAGTTTCCTTTATTCCACTTTCCATGATATTCCTTCTTGTATAGTTTCCTTTATTCCACTTTCCACGATATTCCTTCTTGTATAGTTTCCTTTATTCCACTTTCCATGATATTCCTTCGTGTATAGTTTCCTTTATTCCACTTTCCATGATATTCCTTCGTGTATAGTTTCCTTTATTCCACTTTCCATGATATTCCTTCGTGTATAGTTTCCTTTATTCCACTTTCCATGATATTCCTTCGTGTATAGTTTCCTTTATTCCACTTTCCATGATATTCCTTCTTGTATAGTTTCCTTTATTCCACTTTCCACGATATTCCTTCTTGTATAGTTTCCTTTATTCCACTTTCCACGATATTCCTTCTTGTATAGTTTCCTTTATTCCACTTCCCATGATATTCAAGCTGCTATTCCTTTAGATTCGTTCTAATTTTAAATAATTATAATTTAAAAAATACAAAATATGAAAATATTAATTAGTATACTGTCACATCGGGGGAGCAGCTAAGAGAGAGAGGGACACAGGAGGGTAGTTGGGTTTGGCTGTTCCGGTGTATCTTCGAGAAGCTCGTGACATGTGCCAGTAATACATTGTCTTAGGACAAAGGACTCATGACAAAACGCCATTGATGTTTGGGTGGGGCCCGTTTTATTCTGTCATGCAAAGTAACGTTTTATTGGCTGTGCATGCGAGCGTGCAAGTATCATAATAGTGAATATTGGACTAACAGATGAATGAAACAAAACAACACAAATACGATTTCTTTCGCCCCTCTCAAAAACTGTGAATAACGAGTTTTTAAAAAATAAGGATTAGGTTTTATTTACCTAATTGGGGCATTTCTCTTTCACACAGTGCTTAGTCAAACATACACCTTTCAAATGCCATACACTCCATAGGGGAATGGGGGAGATGAAAATGATGAAATTCAAAAAATGAAAGCAAAAGTAAACATACAATTCTTATAACAACAATAATTCACATATGACATAGGCATACATTAGTCCCCATGAAGATGGCCCAGACCCAAAACATGCTGTCACATAGTTTCATCAAAGAAATATCACCCCTTGTGAAGTTACTGCCTACATGCACAATTCTAGTCTTTTTCTTATCTCCTCCGTCAAACACTGCATTCCTGGACAAAGTTTGCTGTTACAAACGCTTGACGTGGAGAGAGATATTTCTTTGTCACCAGTTGAGTGCTATGCAGCAATACCTATGTCATACCGCGAGCGGATATCTCAAAGTTTTCTCGTAGTTTGATGTTTGCTCTGCCTGATGTTTTAGTTCTATTCAGATCTAGCCTTCAGTACTCGCTATTTATACTTTTCTGAGAACTGCAGAAGTTTCTAGAAGGTTTTAACCTTGTGACTAATAATTCACGGATGCACGTGCTTTATTTGCCTGTATCCCGCTATATGGCAAATCTACTGTGCTTTAACTATTTGGCTTGTAAACAAGTACATTCATGCATATACACTTCTATGAATATAACAGGATTCATTCAACATATATATAATTCTCCCTAAACACACACACACACACACACACACACACACACACACACACACACACACACACACACATATATATACTTATGCAATAGATGATATGCATATTATGTCTACAAATGTCTGTCTTATCTAGCTGAAACTGAGTGAACAAATTAGCATTTACATATTACAGTTATCTATGCGTTAGAGCATATGGTGTTATCAAAATCGCGATTTTTTGCTGGGGATTACTTCCCTTAGTTTATGTTTTGCTTGTTTGATGGGTGAAATAAAAATCTTAATTTTGACTCCATGCTTTTCCCGTGACATATCAAACAGCGTTTTATGCAGTATACAAAAGTGTGTATTATGTGCTCTTATGGGGGGGGGGGAAGTATTATTTTACACTGTTAGCGGAACAACGAAAGTATTATTTCCCATTTTTCAATTTCACATTATTTTTCTTGTTTGAGTTATTCCTCTTCCCATTTTTTGTCTTGTTCGACTTGTTCTTTTTGACATTATTTTCCGATTATGTGTTGTTTATTCATCTACGAAATATTAAAACAATATGTAATAAATAACATTATAAGTAGCAATCTTTATAAAGATTTGCAAAACTTTGTCCATCGTTTTAAAAACGAAATTCCAAACACACAGGATATACAATCATACTGGCTTACATTCAGGCAAGTGACATGAGAAGTGTATTTCTGACTTATCACTGTTGAATAAAATGATTTAATTTACTCTATTCTCTATTAATTTTTTTCATCAATACTACTCCATCCATATAATGCATAATTACACTGATACATCAGTACAGTTATGGTGAGAAAAGAAATGTCAATAATAAATGTAATGGTCTTTCAAATCTCTCTCTCTCTCTCTCTCTCTCTCTCTCTCTCTCTCTCTCTGTAATAGACACATGCTCACACACCCTCACGTGCATATCTATATGTATTATTAACAGTTGCAATACGGTGAATAATAAATGCATATTACGTATTAATTCCCTAGCGAATCATAAGATCGTACAGTGAATCAGGTTGGAAGGTTTTATGAAATACAATATATATTCACAGAGAGAGATAGACAGACAGATAGATAGATAGATACACAAATAGATAAATAGATAAATAGATAGATAGATAGATACATACATACATACATACATAGATACATAGATAATGAGAGAGGAAAAGAGACAGAATGGATAAATAGCAAAGAAATTTGTATTGTACAAAGAAAGAAAGAATAGATTAACGGAAATGGAGAAATTAAATAGACACATACAAAACGAACACACATACACAGATATTGACACTTGAAAATACGCATGCACAATCACTAACACATACACACTCAAACGAGCGCGTATGCAAAGATAAAACCGTCATGGAAGCAAGACAGAAAAGTGGATGCTGGCAGCTAGTGTCCCAAAATTCTACTGACATCTCCGCACGTATAGAATTCGTCAGACACTTAATCAGTAGCAATGACCTTGTCACTACAAAGGTCCACCCTGCCGAAAGCAATTAATTGCGTGACTTGTCCGCAGCCTGGAATTATACTGCAGGCCATTCGTAAGACGTGACCATTAACAACTAGCAGCGGCTTGTCAGAGGGCAACAGAATCAAGAAATTCGAATTGTTACGTTTGGGTGAGAAGAATGCCTTCAGCAATTAGCAGTCTTGAACTGGCACCGAGCTTCATTTCGCAGACAAGGACACAGGGAAACAACGACAACAAAAACGAACAGAAACAACGTGAACAGATATATCAACAGTTGGACTTAAGCTGTGGGTTTCGTTTGAATGGAGGAAACATTGTTAGGTCAGGAACAGAAGACCTTTGCAATTGGTCTTCGTCATTTAAAGCACGATAGCGTACCAACTGACAATCCTGTATTAATTATCGCTCCTCTCAGAAGTGCCGTTAAATAGTACCATTTGACTATAATTAGTATTAAATGTAATTTCATCATTGCGATCACTTAACTAGCTGGTAGTGATAGTGATGATACTATAGAAGTTCAAATAGTAGAAATAATTATAGTAATAATTAGCCCTCGGATCTATCTATCTATCTATCTATCTATCTATCCATCTATCCATCGATCCATCCATCCGTCCATCTATCTATCTATCTATCTATCTATGATACAGTTCACAGCTGAACTGTGATTATATGATGTTTGAAGGTATCACAACTTAAAGTGTGTAGATGGTGTGAAATAATGGGCTAAAGATGGCCCACTGCTGTGAGAACTAGTAAACTCCACCTTTTCAATGCTGTTATGAGACTTTGGGTGGTTTGAAACCACCACTGCACTTTTTAATTTTTAAAAATTTATTTTATCTTGCAAAGTCTGCTGCCTAATCCACGGCCAACGACTTCTAATAAAAAATTGCAAAGTGATGCGTAAATATCGACCCTGTTACCCTCTTCACTGCGGGCATTCCTATGTCTGTGCATGCACGGGAGATAAGCACGAAGCGCTGAAATAAACATCACCTCCCTTGGTTTTTCAGAGTTTCCCCACGTTCAGGTAAAAACTACGAGCGACAGTTTTAGTGGAAGATGGCAAGCCGTTACAGGACACACTTCTGCACGGGATGGATTTAGGGGGCGTAAATTTAATCAAAAAAGTAATCCTTGATCGTGTATTGATCTACGACACTATTGCTGATGCAAAGCGCCATCAAAACGCCGTATTTTGATGCCGGGTTACTATCCCAGCGGCATCCCCCCGCGTTAGTCCTGCAGACAGTAATCGTCATGTCTGACGGTTATTCCAGACATCACCGGCGACAAGATTTCCGGCCTTTGTGTACTTTCGAAATGGCGTGCCTATGTGCAGTGAAGATTAAAAAGGCGTTTTTAATGATCCAGTAGTTAACTTTGAGCATGTATTTGTTCAGCAAAGACTTTTTTTTATTTACTTCATTGCAAAACAAATTTAAAAAAACAACAACAAGAAAATCAACGCTAACTGAATACATGAAGGATCAGGCTAATTAAGGCGCAGTAAATGTTATGCTCAATCATTAAAAGTCTCTATCTATCTATCTATCTATCTATCTATCTATCTATCTATCTGTCTATCTATCTATCTATCTATCTATCTATCTATCTATCTAACTACCTACCTACCTATCTATCTATCTATCTGTCTGTCTTTCTGTCTGTCTGTCTGTCTGTCTATCTATCTCGAAAGTAACGTACCTTCGTAACTTTATCTTTCCAGGCCGAAGCTCACCTAAGGGCTACGTGTGCACATGAGCAGGACGACACCGAAGCTACACGGAAGTGATGCGAACTATTGGTTTGCCTCTGTCTACACAAGCAAAGGACTTAAACCATCGATGTAGAGTATACGGGGCCCATAGATTGGTATATAAAGTGTATTTTTTTAAAGAGAGAAAGAAATATTCAACGTATGTTAGCAGTAGAAACGCCATGAAAGAAAAGAAGAAAGAGGAAACTATAATATAATGAAAAGATTACTGAATGAAAGAAAATCACTATTTCCAATGTGACTCGGTTGTTGTTCAATTCAGGCGCTACTTGTTTCGCCTTCTGTTTTGTTTTTCACGCCTCACTTAGTTATGACAGGTACAATCTCTGAGCTCTGTTTGATATGCTTTAACATGTATAGCAATAAAAGAATATAGAGGATTCCGATAATACATATTAAAAGAAAAATTTACTCCAACTGTATTTGATTTCTTTTATGCACACGTTTGAGAATTTGCAACAATTAATAAAGGAATATTTGTTACAAACTTCCTGTGAGGTTGTAAGTTGCGTGATTACAACATGCATGATCAAGCAAGCAAGCAATGCATTAAGTAAACTACTCACTATGAAGCAAGCAAATACCTGCAAGCGTATACTTCGATGTTTCATATATACATATATTTCAAACCCTACACCCAATCATGTGACATCCGTTTTCTGAGCGTCGAGATTCGAAACCGGAAGCAGAATTCATTAAATAAATTAATAGATATATATAATCACAAAGGAATTATTCTCCCTAGTCAGACCTCCTCACCTAAGCGTGAATTGACAGAAGATAGGCTTCAGTTGTTTTGTGAGAGAAATCATTTAAGTATTTAATTGAAAATAAAACTATCCCTTATAATAACAACACACATCTACAATCTATGTGTATCGTGTACAGCCAACTGTCTGTTGCATGTTTTCACACCTATGTGTCCTTTTATGATGTTTGGAATATTAAATAAACTACTTTTGGGGCGTATGCTTGTTGCTGTGTTCTTCACTGACTTTTGAAGTGAGGTTCGTGTCATGATTGTTGTATTGTTGTTCGTTTAATGACGTGTTTGTATTTTGTGTCATGTCTGTTGTATGATTGTTCTATTGTTGTTCGTGTTGTGATTGCTGTACGACATAAATGTCTCAGCACACAGGCTTGTTTTGCGGTTTGGGTGTCTTTTTCTTCATGTGTTAAAGGTCCATCAGTTATTCTGGAATAGTAAGGAGGAATTATTTTCGATTAAATTACAAAACCACGACCACCTCAAAAATAATGTCTGCAAGGAAGCCTCACGCCAGTAATGTTATGCTGTCGGTGAACTCTGTTAGAAAAAAATCACTTAATTATAAATTGACCTATCCGCATTTCAAGTATAGCAACTGGGTATGCATCAAAAGGAAGAAAATTATTTAAAATGGAAGAACAAAAACACAACAACAAAAACAAAAGCTACACAGAAGCAGGTTAAAGTGGGCAAAATGAACGATGCATCCCTTTTAGGCATGCAAATAATTCATAAAGAATAAAGTATCATCTACATTTCAAATAGATATACCATCACGTTAAAGACCAAGTGAAATGGAATCTAGGTCAGCCACAGATAAAAATAACTCCGTATTAAATGAGTAATTCGCATTCTTAGAATCAAGACTGCCAAATTTACATTTTCAGAGATTTTTATAAATGCATTTATTTTGGTACTGAAAGAAAAATTTTCTGAAAGAAATCAGAGCTCTCTTTCATTTGCGAGACTGACTTCTCATAGCAACGTAACATGTGACGTCACGACGTGGAACTACAATCCGCTTGCGCTGTCCGACATATTGTCTTACGTTGAATGCGTGGTTTGAAAAATTAAAACATGATTAAATATTGCAGTGCATATGGCTGCACACACAGTGGACAAACTAAAAATATTTTTTGTACAGTTACGAAAGATCACAAATTACGATAAAAGTGGTTTACAAAGCTGAAAAGAGAAAACTTTCATCCGACAGCACTTCCGGTAGTGTGTAGTGGGCACTTCCAAGAAGAAGTCTTGAAATGCAAAGTAGACAAGTCTTTTCGGGAATGTTTAGCAATGCCAATAATAATAAATGAATAATCTTCAAAATATTAAACTTGTTTCATCAAACAAACATATTTAATTTTTGGGTTTTATTCAAGTGGTTTATCTGAAATAATAATATAACTACTAATACAAACATTGTAAAGACAACATATCTATTTTTGTTGTTTATCTTAAACAATAATATAACTTCTAATACAAGCATTGTAAGGACAACGTATCAATGTGCGTAAATATTGGGTCCAGAAATAACAAACAAATTTATGCACAATAATTTTGTAAACTATTTATTTCTATATTTTATTCCAAGGAAAGTATGATATTGAAAATAGTTACAGAATAAATAAATATTATGGTAACAAAACTTTGCCATTTGTATATAAAAATTTAAAATTTGTAATCAAATATCTGGCTGCACCTTAATACATATGAATGATTCTTTAGACTTCAATTTATGATAAGGTGATACACTTGTTTTTCCTGTTTTTATTTCTTAATTTAAAATGTTAAAACGAAATGTTAAATATGATATATTGTTCAAATGATATTTATATAATTCATCTTAATTATGATATATATATATATATTATTTTATTATAATTGGCTTTCAAACTAAGACTCTGCATTCCAGCTGTTATATTTACTTACCTAGCATTACATTTTGATCAATATGCTTTTGCTCTCTATATACACACTTAATTAACTATCAATTAATCAACTGTTGTTTAATCACTTTGCAATATCTGATGTAATAAAAAAAAGTCTACTGAAAAAATGCTTCATATATTAAATATATATTTACCAAAACACTATCATCAACTTTTAATCTGAATTTGTAATTAATTACATAGGTGGTTTCTTGTTTGCGTTAATTGCATCAAAATATTTTACTTGATATGCTGTATCCTCACCTGTATCACTCTAGTCAGTACCAGGACAAAAACTGAAGTCTTTCTTTTCGGATATTATCTTTAAATCTATTAGAATTTGATCCTTATTATTATGTATCTGCCAAAACTACTTGTATACAAATGAATAGTTGAAGTAACCTGATGATAATTAAATATTTTACTTTACAGTTTATTGTTTCATAATACTGCATATTAGCAAAGTTATAGAATTTTGTTGCACTAATTATACGACCCTTTAGTAAGTTGGCAAAAACTGGAATTTTTCCAATAAAAGTCGAGCCATTTTTTGGTAACTGTATTTGATTTTTACTTTAGATCATGTATACGCTATATACTAATAATTGTAATATTAAGCAGGAAAAGAGCATATATTTAATTTTTATAAGACTATCCAACTATTAAATTAATATAGCATTGGCTAATAATTGTTAAACTTAAAAGCTTTCGCTTTACAATACTAATAAATAAAACAGTACACATACAAAAATAAACACATACTACGTATACAGATATTCATTCAAAACATAGAAATATAGAGAGAGAAATACAAAAGAATCTACTAGTAGAAAAAGTAATATAAAATTATTTTTAATATATATATATGAATAATACTCACTCAGTTAAAACAAGTCGCTATTGCTATTCTCTATATTGTTCATCGTTAGAAAATAAAGTGCTTTTAAATTATATACAGAAGGATAATCACTTATTTAAAAATGAACTATTCTGCTATTCTCTAAATGTTAGTACAGATCGTGAATACTATCCCTAATAGTAATAAATATAGGTAGTGATATATATATTTAATGACACTTACATGACTGTACTCGTCATTCATATAAAAATCATACATAACTCATTTTAATAATAGTTAGAAATATGTCTGTGAGCTTAACGATGACTACAGACGTATGGTATGTAGTATGGTTACTTTATATTATCAGAAAAATAAATGACCATACACAATCATTGTCAGTCATTGTTTCCTGGGTATCTCTAAAATCATTAGAAATGGTATGCAAACTACTATCAGACGAACTTTCGCTGTCATCATCACCAATTGGATAAAAGTCATACACTGTACCAGAGAACATTACATTGGCGGCCATTTGACCTCCTGTTACTTGTGCTTGATTTTACCCCAAAGAGCTTGGGATTGTGTATCTTAGTATCGAGGCAAATCTTGTTCATAAACTATGTTTGACCTAAATTCCATTTCACTTGGTCTTTAAAAGAAAATATGCAACAATCTGGGGGTTTTTGTTTGTAATTGAGATATCAAGAAGATTATCCGTATAGGTTCGTCTGATTTGATATGAATGTAATTTAACATCAGCACATTCTTGTCATCTGTAATCGGAAGGAGGCATTCCACAACTTTAAAACAGATAAAAGTTGAGAGACCGAAAATATCTGATTCATTCCCCTTTGGGGGCTGCTGGAGGGGGCTATGATATTGAGTGGTTTACCTGGCATGTTCGTGGCACAAGAATATAGTGTGTCCTTCCAGAGCCATCATGGACTGGAAACATCCTATGAAAAAATCCCCACGTAAGCTCTGGATAGAAAGGAAGCTAACGGAATTACTACGACCCTTAAATATCTCTTTGATTACTTTATGTATATTCATGAAAGTAAACATTTGTTTTTCAAAATTATACTTATCATTAAACGAAACCTAACACAAGCCTCGAATTTATTATTATCAATGTTTTAATATGCACACATTAATTTATATATATATGACTCAACAACCGATAGTTATTATTCAGCCTCTTTCCACGACTTCTGTTTGTCGGTTGTGATCCAAGGTCTCAGAATCTTACCAAGGTTTGACGGAGGATGTGGGCACTTCCGAGGAGCGCTGCTTTGAGTAGTGGAGCGAGTCTGTGGTTTCCATGGAGTTTATTCAGATAACCTTCCAACTCAGTTGTTATGTTCCTCAAGGATCCTATTATTACACATATCCTTTCTACTTTTACATTCCATAGTCTCTGAATTTCTAATCTGAGGTCTTGGTATTTTTTCTCTTTCTTTTGTTTTATGTTTCTATCACTTGGAAAGCGACATCAATGATTCTTGCTGTTCTGTTGGACTTATTGAGAACTACAATTTGCATTTAGAATCCTTTGAGAATTTCACGATTTCCGTTTTTGTGTGATTTCTTGTTCAGTGCTTGATCTTGTGTAGTTGTTATGAATGCGTCTGTTTCTGCTTTCAAACCTGCCTCTTTCAACCATTTGCAAGACTATTGCTTTGTTTATGTTTGATCAGCAGGTTGCGTATACTGGCCATGGAGAGGTTTTTGTTCCAAGTATTTGCAAATGCCTGTTTCGTTGTTTTCTTCCATGTTTCTTTGTCTGTTTGTAGGGGTTGAATATAATCCACTCATCTGTACTGCTTCTATCAGTGGCTCATCTTTGCTGTTATTCTACATGTAGTCCAAGAGGCCTACAACTTCCCCTTCAAAGACATTTTTGATTTTCTTGAGACCTCTGCCTCCCATTTTCCGAGATACATAGAGCCTCACTACGTCTGCCTTTTAGTGTAATGCTTTATGTATTTTGAGAAGTCTTCTTGTGTTTTTATCTAGTTCATTTATTTAATTTATTGTCTAATCTATGATACATCCAATGTAGCTGATTACAGGTGTTGCATTTGCATTAATAACTCGTATTTTGTTAGCCCCATTTATCTTGGACTTCAGGTCTTGTCTAACCCGTTTTGTATACTATCTCTTAACTTTAGACTTCACTCTGCGTGCTTTCTTGATGTTGTAGTATCCTCAAATATTTATATCCAGTTAATTTTTCCGATGTCGAATTGTAGGTCTTCTGTTGTTTTGACCGTACACATTTCTCAAGGCCGAATTTCACTGCAGATCTTGATAGTATTGATCTTCGAAGTAATGCCACGTTCATTTTTACTGTATAGCTTTTGATCGTCCATGCTCGGTAGATGGCTGATAACCTGTCCAGCTTTCATTTTGTATCCTAATTCTGTTTTCTGGTTGACTTGACTGAGAGAATTTAGGACAATGCAGAACAGTAGTGATGATAGGGAATCACCTTGAAAGATTCCACAGATTATTTTTATGTCTGAAATTTCTATGATGTTGCATGTGAGGGTGGTTCCAAGCTTTTCATTGATTTTTTAATTAGGTTCTTTAGTGATTTTGCTAGTTTGGACATTTTATTTGTTTGAATTGTCCATGAATATAGAACTAAGTCATAGGCCTTTTTGGTAGTCAATTCATGCCATTGCAAGGTTTGTTCTTCGTTTCATGCTCTCAGTATCTATTGCTTTATCAATTGCCAATTGGTCCTTTGTTCCTCTGCTGCCTGGCCTAGCACTTTTCTAGCAAATTCCACGAGTTGTTTACTCCACTCTAAAACTTACAAAAAATGCCATCATAAGGAGTGCCCAAGGCCGGATCACTTTGACAATTTAACAATTTATATAACAATTGAGTCTAGAAATGGGGATAAGCAAATTTGCTGCGCCACAATTTTCTAGTGAATGAAGAGATGCAGGAACGATGATGTAAAAGCACCTAAAGACAACTTTCCGCAGCGCTCAGGTACACTTCCGGGTCAAAGTGCATCTCTGTCCAGTGGCGTGCGTGAGACAGTGTCAACAACACACCAAGCATATGCAAATACACACACACATTCTCAAACACACACACAGATACACAAAGCGAGAGAATCGATGCCAACAACAGTACACACGCAAATACTTACACACACTCACAAACACACTATAAACACACAGGCAGATACACAAGGCGGGCGATTAAGTGCCAACGCACCTACAGCATGCACATATACTTACGCATAAGCACAAATGCACAAGGCGCGCGCTTACACTTAAAGAGCCCCAAAACTAGCAATGTAAAAATAATAGCAATTACTGTCATGAATGAAGTAACTAACAAACAATCAAATAAAATAGCATTCAAATAGGCAATCCTACAAAGAAACAAGCACTTAAATAACTAGCAAGTATACAACAAATAAATAAACGACAAAATGATAAATCAAAAGCATTCACACACAAGAAGACAAGAAAATAACAATAACGAAAAACACGTAACACAATCAAACACAATTCTGGGGAGCTGGATGGTCGTATGATCTCAACGCTGACCTCGAAAACAGGTGATCAGCTTTCAAAACTTTTCCCGACGGTCTTTGTATACCGAGCTTTTTCTAAAGGCACCAGAAACATCCACACACTCCCTCAATTGCTCAGGTTTGTCCAGCTGAGACCTGACTGGTGATTAAAGACTTTAAATATGACGGACCAATTTTTAAACCATGTACGTTATTGGTAAGCTTAAATATTTTCGAGTATGCTACCATGACGATTTTTGGTAAGCTTAAACAATTCATAGATAAAAAATATCGGTATGTTACCGTGACGTTTTTTGGTAAGCTTAAACAATTCATAGATAAAAAATATCGGCGAATATGCTACCGTGGCGGGTTTTTTTTGGTGAGCTTAAACAATTCATAGCGGAAAAATATCGGTATGTTACCGTGATGTTTGTTTCCCAAGAAAAGTCCGGGAGCGATATAAGATTGATGAAGGGGAATCTAAAATGAACAAAAGTACAGTGCCAGACATCATATGCCATCTTCTCCACTTCCCTCAGCCCACCTCCACCATTAATTCATCTCCGACAACCAAAACTTCACTAGGTAATCAATTCTCATCACTCCTACACCACTAGTGCATTAAGCCATCGCCTCGCACAACGACCGCCCCAGTAATTGTTCACAACACTGTGCATCATCGTATTACTACCGTTACTGATATGTACACCACTCTTCCACAACAGCTGCAGCCTGGTGACACTATTATGCCATCATTACATACTCCTGTTTTTTTCCAGCGCTACCAACTGCCGCTTATACCATTGCTACATAGTGCCGCTTATACCATCCTTATAATTATACAGTCATTTATACCATTGCTACATACTGCCGCTTATACCATTGCTACACACTGCCACTTATACCATTGCTACATACTGCCGCTTATACCATTGCTACAAACTGCCGCTTGACTACTCTCTAATCCAACCTTTCATAGATTGTCTACACACTGTAGAAACCCTTGATTTATTTTTCAGGTCTCAGACCCCTGCATAAAAATGATAATATCTGCGTTTATTATTTTTTTAATCACGATCTCTCGGGGAATCTCTAGCGACCACTCGCGGAACCCAGGTTGAGAAACCCCACTTTAACCACTACATCTTGCTTACACCGACTTAAATATCGCCTTACACTGCCTTCATCGCAAACTATGTCATCGCTCCACCCTATTGTCATCACCTTGCAGTATCGGTCACCATTTCAAGTCCAAGTCACTCCTTGAGCAGATAACTCTTACAACGTCTTGCTGCAATGTTAGTTCTAAGGCAAATAGTACTCGAATTCACCGTTTACCCCCCTCTTCCGTACATTGTTCTCTTGCTACACCCATCTCTTCTGTACATTGTTCTCTTGCTACACCCCCCCCCTTTTCCGTACATTGTTCTCTTGCTACACCCAGCTCTTCCGTACATTGTTCTCTTGCTACACCCCCCCTTCTTCCGTACATTGTTCTCTTGCTACACCCAGCTCTTCCGTACATTGTTCTGTTGCTACACCCTTCTTGCACCTTAGTGAAAATAAATCTGTAACATGCATTTTTTAAAATGTATATTTTAAGATGTCTTGTCTTAAGTGTCGTGTGCAACATGTATACTTTAAATAAAATGACGTATATTAAGTGTCGTGTGCAACATATACATTTTTAAAATATACCTTAATATGTCTTAAATGTCATGTGCAATATGTACTTTTAAAACAAATATATCTTCAGATGTGTCTTAAGTATCGCGTACAACATGTACCGTTTTTATTTGCTTTATCGTTTTGTAAATGTCGCGTGCAACATGCAGTGTTTTGCATTTTGGTAGTTTAAGGTGTCGTGTTTTAAGTGTCGTATGCAACATGCAGAAATGGGAGTGTGGTCATTGTTCGCTATCGTGGTATTAGGTGTCGTACGCAGCACGAACAGTTGTACGTACCGAGATGTCGTTTCATAAAACAGTGCAGTTGGCACATAATACTTAACAACATTGTCTGTTTGCATCTCCTACTGAATGCAGACTAAATTCTCGTTCCGTGCAGCCTTATTTCGTCAGTCTATTATACGAATGAATTTATCGACAAATTACCGTACACAGACACACATAATACTCTGCCCCCCCCCTCTCTCTCTCTCTCACACCCACCTACACACACACACACACAAACGCGCGCGCGCACAAACTGCAATATACAATTTTCCAAATCCCTATTGGATTGTTAAACCATTCACACACCCACATGAAACACCCACACGACAACACCCATGTGGAAGATGATCTAGATTTGGGGTCAGGACTCTGCGATTTTCTGGAAAACAAAAATGATTTCAGTAAACTGGGGGAAAAAAAAGGATTGCTAACCTGTCAATGTACGTCATGACTTAACGTCATGCGGCATAAAGCATTATTCATTTGTTTGTTTTCCATTGGTTGTTTCCTCTTTATCATGCATTTTTTTTCAAATAACCAACCACTGCGCCCTCGGAAAATATAGCGAATCGCGGCCATGTTACTAGTTATTAATACACAGCATTTACATTACGTCAATCATTGCTAAGAAATCAACACTGCGCTAAGTAATCTTGTTTCGTGTCACGCATCTCTATAAAGTCGGTCATGTTAGACATTTATAAATTGTAGTCAACGAATTCTTATTGACGTCACAGGGTGCCTAGAGACAGACTAACCAAACAACCATCTTTACTACGTAGAGAGCAAATTAAAACTGACGCCACACTTACCTTAAATACTTCCCAGTAAGAAAATAATACAGCGAAAGAGTGAGCAAAGTCTAACTTGTCTTTATATATTTATATACATAAAAGTATCTACATTAATGAATAAGTGACATTGTGCGGAATTGAGTTGATATTATAAAAATTTGTTTATTTGTCACCTTTTTATAAGCGGGGGGAAGGGGGGTCTTGAGTGGTAGGTGGATGTGACGATCTGGTTTTTGCTGATTTTTGCTGTTGCTTTTACCAACGAGTATTAAGTTTAACGTAATTTTAAGACGAAAATCTTTTATGTATTTTAATGTCAGTTTAAGGCTAGAATCGGTATTTAGCTTAACGTCATATTAGGAAGAAGAAATGTTTTGTTTAGTATCATTTTAAAAAGAGAATCTTCAGTTGATTTTAACGTCATTTTAAGACGAGAATCTATATTTACTTTAACGTCATGTTAAGAAGAGAGTGTTTAGTTTTTAGCGTCGTTCTAAGAAGATAGTGTTTAGTTTTTAGCGTCATTCTAAGAAGATAGTGTTTAGTTTTTAGCGTCATTCTAAGAAGATAGTGTTTAGTTTTTAGCGTCATTCTAAGAAGATAGTGTTTAGTTTTTAGCGTCATTCTAAGAAGATAGTGTTTAGTTTTTAGCGTCGTTCTAAGAAGATAGTGTTTAGTTTTTAGCGTCGTTCTAAGAAGATAGTGTTTAGTTTTTAGCGTCGTTCTAAGAAGATAGTGTTTAGTGTCATTTTTTGAAGAAAAGGTTTTCATAGAGTGATGCCATTTTTGAAGAAAAGGTTTTTGTAGAGGGATGCTGTTTTAAGAAGAGGAAATGCTAAATGTTGCATCAATTTAAGAGGAGAAACTGTTTTTTAGTATAGAGTCATTTTAAGAAGAGGAAATGTTTAGTGTAGCGTCATTTAAAAAAGAGTAACTGTGTTCAATGTAGTGTTGTTTTAAGAACAGAATATGTTTAATGTAGCGTCATTTTAAGAAGAGTAACTGTGTTTACTGTAGCGTCATTTTAAGAAAAGTAACTGTGCTTAGTGTGGTGTCATTTTAAGAAGAGTAGCTATATTTAGTGTAGTGTCATTTTAAGAAGAGTAACTGTGCTTTGTGTAGCGCCATTTTAAGAAGAGTAACTGTGTTTAGTGTGGCATCATTTTAAGAAAAAATGTTAAATGTATTGTCATTTCAAGAAGAGAAACTATTTAGTGTAGCGTCATTTTAAGAAGAGAAACTGTATTTAGTGTAGCGTCATTTTAAGAAGAGAAACTGTATTTAGCGTAGTGTTAAATCAACAATAGAAACTGTATTTAGTGTAGCGTCATTTTAAGAAAATAAACTGTGATTTTAGAGTAGTATCATTTTAAGAATAGAAATGGTATTTAATGAAATGTCATTTTAAGAAAAGCCACTGTATTTAATGTATTGTCATTTTAAGAGGGGAAACTATTTTCAGTTTAACGTAATTTTAAGAAGAGACTCTACGTATGTAGTTTAACATTATTTTAAGAAGAAAAGCTGTATTTAGTGTAGTGCCATTTTATGAAGAAAAACTGTTTAGTTTAACATCATTTTAGGAAGAGAAAGTTTGTTTGCTTTAGCGTCACTTTAAGAAGAATTGTTGTGAGAAGTGAAGCTATGTTCAGGTTAAGAAAGGAAATTGTGTTTGAAATGCCAAACATTCCAGTCAGCGCATGACATGAAGAGTAACGACCAAAATACATTCTCAGACTGAGATCAATAAATATATAACATCTTTCATTTAAGCCGAAGCACTCTTGATGAATCTGTGCAAAAACGAAAATGCGCGCGCGCAATTAGAAAACCATGTGACGTTCGCGTGACAATTATAATGCATTTCTTTTCTGTTATACAAAGTTTTATCAGAAGTTAGAAAACTCTGGAAGCATATTTTTAAAACTACCGCATTTTTGTGCATTTTGCGTGTGATTTTATATTATAAATAAATTTGTACATTATTATTTATATAGTATACATGTAGTGCTGTATAAAAAATATAATTATATAGGGTTGCTTATGAATCAGTATACACACATACTCATCGTGAAATAAAAAAGACGAACGAAAACAATAATCATAAAAAATAATAAAACCATACGAACAAAAAATGAACAAGAAGATGTTGACTGTGACGACAGATAATTATTTTTATTTATTTATTTATTTAGGTGCACTGACATGAAGTATATTTGTGCTGTGTAACTCCTATCATTTCATTGCAAAATACGTTGGCGCTATTACCAAAGCACAGTGTATGCTTCAGTATTAATTAAGTGAATATCGATATCGTTATCTTCATCATCATCGCGTCGTCATCGTCGACGTCAATATAATCATCATCACTGATATCATTAACATCTGTTGCATTAATTTCACTGTCGTCGTAGTCATCATCATCATCATCATCAACTTGCATTCTGGTTGCCATTCTTATGTTTTCTCAACAGCCAAGACTGCCAAGAAATTTCTAATTGTCGCCCCTCAGATATAAACATTTTAGTTATTTACTTGACCTTAGTGCAAGCAATAAGAAAAGAAACAACCAAGCCAAATACACACGCACAAAACACACACATTTTCACGCACCACATTTTCACGCACCACATGCTCACACATACATGCACGACTCACACAACACACTCTCACACACACGCACAACACGCATGCACATGCACAACACACTCACTCACACAACACACGCTCACATACAACACATACGTGACACACACCGCACACACACACACACACACGCACTGACATAAAAAGGAAAAATCACTTTGCTCGGACATCCTCTTTTCATACTTTATTTTTTGTTTTTATCGAGACATCTGCACACGATTTGTGCATTAACTCACACTGTAATTCAACTGTCAACTAGCCCCTTAACACCGCCTCTCCCCACACAACCCCATCCTCCCTACCCTACCTCACACAGCTACAAAATCCTTCGCGATTTTATCACCTGCTGGCCTGCTTCATTCCTTTTATTATTATTTTTGGGGGAGGTGACCGCTTCTCTAATTGGTTTCATTTTAGTGCTGGAAACACTTGAAAAGTGGTTTTTCAGGAAATCTTTGTTGTTGCTTGTTGTTAAAGCGAGACATGATTGTTTATCTCGATGAGGTCAATAATGTACAGAGAAAACCCATTCAAACAAATTATGTATAATTTTCCAAATAAAACTATTATCTAAACACATGAGTGTGTATTGAATTGGCAATAAGGTTTAAAAAAAAAAAGGCGTTGTCAGTGTGATTTATCTGTTGTATATTTCATGTGATCATAGGCTAACAATTCCTGTTGTGTGTGTGTGTGTTTGTGTGTGCGTGCAAATGTGAGTGCACATGAATAACTTGTGTCTATGTGCGTACATATGTGTAATCATTTATTTTTAAAAGAAACGATGCATTTGATACTTATAAAGTAAATATCTTGTACAGTCTGTTGTGTTAAGCAAGAGAGAGAGACAGAGAGAGTTGGAGGGGGTGTGTGTGTGTGAGGGAGAGTGTGAGAGAGAGAGACCGAGAGAAAGAAGCAGTATAGATTTTGTGTATGAGAGTGCACGCTTGAAAGTTTGTGTGTGTCTATGTTGTGCATCTGTGCAAGAGAATAAAGTTAGTCCGACCGTCAGAGAGAGTGTGGGGGTACATGTGCATATGTATTATAGATTGATGTGTGTGTAAGAAAGTGGGTGTTAGTGTGTGTACCAGGGTGCAGGTGTGTTTATGGGTTACGTGTGGAAGTGTCGAAAGTAGACATGGACATTTGTGTGAGAATGTGTGCAATTTTAGCAGAGTGTCATTATATATAGGTGTAAGAATATCATTATATGTATGTATAAGAGTGTCTGTATGAGTAAATTAGAGTGTCATTATATGTATGTGTAAGTGTGCCTTTACATGTGTGTGTAAGAGTGTAATTAATCATAACTACGTCTTAGAGTGTAATTATATGTATAAATATGAGAGTGTCATTATATGTAAATATGAGTGTCATTATATGTAAGTATAAGTGTCATTTATGTAAGCATAAGAGTGTCATTATATGCATGTGTGATGGTGTCATTATATGTATGTGTAAGAGTGTCATTTATGTAAGTAAGAGTGTCATTATTTGTACGCGTTAGAGTGTCATTATATGTAAGTGTGAGTGTAATTATATGTATGTGAATGTGTCATTATATGCATGAGAGTATCATTATATGTAAATATGAATGTCAATTTTATGTATATGTAAGGATCATTATATATAAGTATGTGTGTCATTATATATATATATATATATATATATACATACATACATACATACTTATATGAGTGTAGGAGTATGTATTTGTTAAAGTGTCATTATATGTAAGTATGAGACCACTTTATGTTTGTAATATATGCCTTACCTATGTATATATGTTTGAGAGTGTTGTTTTAGGTATACAACAGTCATTTGCTCGTATACATACATATATGTGTGTGTGTGTGTGTGTGTGTGTGTGTGTGTGTGTGTGTGTGTGTGTGTGTGTGTGTGTGTGTGTGTGTGTGTGTGTGTATGTGTGTGTGTGTGTGTTTAAAATGGTCATTTTATGTACTTTTGGATATGCAAGTGAGAGAGGATGTGTGAGGTGAATGTGAAGGGAGAGTATGAGTGTTTCACAGTGTGTACGTTTAGTTTGGTATATGGATTAATAAATACATCTATACATGTTAGATGTATTGTGCCATACTCAATGCTCGTTCACTCGCAGATTAGACAATGAATCCTGTCACAAACTGTCATGACTGGCTGCACATCAGACAGATCGATAGACATGGTAATAGCTTGGTCAACTGTCACTGAAGTCACACCTAGACAGGCGTATAGACATTCTAATAGCTCGGCCCTACTCTCATCAGTCACACCTAGACAGGCGTAAAGGCAGTTGATATTAAGAAAATAGAATGTGATACATGATCTGGTAACATTAATAAGTACATTAAATGTACTGAAGACACTAATTTGAAAATTAAATACAAATTCCCCAAAACAATGTGTATAGTTAACAGAATAGATATACCCTTAGCCTATGTAAATAATACTACAGCAAACACTACAGGCAGGTAAAATGTTATCGTCTCTTAAATTAGAACATTGATGGGAGCATGTCTTCACATGTTCTTTAATATCAACAGAATAAACATTGCATGCAGTTTTTATTTTTACATAACACAAGGAGGTACATAATTATAATACCAAATGCAGCACCAGATAATTAAATGATAGTATTTGTCTGCCAAGTGCAGATATAAACTGCTATGAAGATGGTAGTAGGAATATTTATAAAATAACATTCCTTAATTTAAAGCTTCCATAGAACTGACAAAATGCGTTAAAAAAAGAATGTTGTCTCAAGAAAATGTAACAATCAAGAAAAAAAGGGAAAACGTGTTGGAATGTAAAAACAAAGTTAAAGAGCATAATCGCAGACACTGATATACATTTACTACAAAGAAAGAATTAAACACTCGCTCTTGAGAATGGCGAGAAACAGCTGCAGCTTGAGTGTACGACCTACACATTCTCAGGTGTTGGTCTTTACAGACAAAACAACCATGACCTTCTTAGATAAAATAACATTTCCCTCTCTTCAACCACAAGACTGACAGAGATTAACAGGTCCTGGTGCTGTTGATGGTATTGGTGTTGATGGTGATATTGTTGGTGATGGTACTCGTGTTGGTGTTGTGAGTTGATGTAGTGGTGGTGATTATGATGATGTCGTTGATGTTGGTGTTGGTGATGTTAATGTTGATGAAGGTGACGCTGGTGCTGATGGTAATGGTGCTGTTGATGGAATTGCTGTTGTTGTTGGTGGTGGTGATAATGAGAGTGATGGGGGTATTATATGCATTCAGCCTTTCCCAGCTGAGCCGTAAAGAAAGAGAGGAAGGATGTTCTCTTGTTACATTTTGCTATTGTTAGACCAGAATGCAAAAAATCCCGCTCAGCAGATCTGTGAGAGGGAGGGGGTACTAGGGTGATTGCTACTGTGAACAAATTAAATAAATGTGTCGACAAGCTGCATTTCTTCTTTACTAACTGTATTGACACTTACATGTCAAATAGCAGCTGAAAATGTACGCGAAAGTAAAGCCAGACGTGCAGGTCTTTACAATCGTAAGACGAAATCATTTAACATCGAGTCGGTATGCAAGTATTGTTGCTATTACTGCTTCACTGAAACAAGTCGGTATGCAAGTATTGTTGCTATTACTGCTTCACTGAAACAAGTCGGTATGCAAGTATTGTTGCTATTACTGCTTCACTGAAACAAGTTAGAAGTATCGTGGCAAGGGCCCTATGACGTCATTGAAAAATTGAGCGGGTTTCATTTCAGAATTCAGATCGGATCCAATGCGAAAATATTTCATACTAATCTGATGAAAGCATATAAGGGATGCCCTATTAACATGGATGCTACCATTATTATAGAGGATGATGCCACCTCTGTACCCGATACCGAATCAGTGCCACACCCAGTCTTAACAGATTCTGAAACAGTCAATGACATCATCAAAAACACAGAACTACCAGATTCTGATGCTCAATCATTATTGAGTGTGATAGGAGAAGCTCACAATGTCTTCTGAAAAACGGTCACACTAAAGGATCATAATTTGATTGGTATGAAACCTTACATTTTACCTTAAGCGAAATGGGAAGCTGGTAAGCAAGAAATCAACTCTATGCTAGTCTTAGGTATGATTGAATGGTGGAGTTCCTGTATAGTTCACTATAGTCCTTGTAAAACGAAAAACGGTACACACCGATTTTGCGTGCACTACAGACAACTAAATAAGTCAGTTATTTTTTCAGCTAAACTGATGCCTGAACCAGGACATCTTTTCGCTTAACTTGGTGGAGCTAAATATTTTTCTTTGCTCAATCTTTTGAAAGGTTTTTGGCAAATTTCAGTCTGTGAGGTTAACATTTAGCATGCCTGATGGCCACTATCAAGGGCTGGTGATACCATCTGGAATCCTCACAGCGCCAGCTGTTTTCACCAAGATGATGAGATTGCTCATCGAACTCTTGAAAGAGGAATCTGTATATAACTTCATGGATGATGTATTAGTAGCTACCAAGACTCTAGAGGAACACATCCGAGTTTTATGGAAATTGTTCCAACATTTGAGAGAGTGTAATCCTATTGCTAGACTGACCATTTTTTTAATAATTTTAAACTCGAATATTTGGGATACACAGTAGAGCAAAGTCCCTTGAGGCCAGAAGATTTGAAGGTATGGAAGCTTGAAGAGATGGTTAGACCAGTCTCTAAGACGAATGTTAAATATTTTTGGTGATTGGCCAGATACTATCAGAAATTCATCCCCAAATTCAGTGCTATCAACAAAACACTCATTGATCTGACGAGAAGCGAAAGTCTAGAGACAGTAATCTGAAGTGAGGAGTGTGAAACCAGTTTTACCAGTTTAAAAGACTTTTACGAGCCCCTATCCTTCACCTTCAGATTTTAATAAAGAATGTGTACTCTGAACTGATGCGAGTAACGCAGAGCTAGGCGCCGTACTGATGCAAAAGCAAGCATGGTGATATTCTATGTCCAGTAGCTTACTCCAGCCATGCGTTAAACGCGGCTGAACAAAATTATTCAACTTCAGAGGAAGAATATCTCGGAATTGTCTGAGCTGTCCAAAAATTCCAAGCCTACCTATATTGTCATGAAAGGCAGTCAGTAGCTTAATGGTAAGTTAACTGACTGATTGAGAGAGAATGGACATAGAAATATTTCGTGCATTTTGTTACTGATATGTTTTAATTGTGTTTTAGGTAGAGATGTAATAATACAGTATACTATTGTTTCTACAAATTGCCATACAGATTTGACATGAGCTGCTGAAGTTATTATTTTCGGAACGTAGTCTTTTGCAATGTGTGTGCAAAATGACTCCCTAAAATATCCGTTGAATATTCGCTCAAGTTTTCATCCTGGCACTGTACCTTTCATCTCCAGACGCCTGGTTCAATCTTCAAAATGAATGAAAAAGGATAGGTTTGTGAAACCTGCATTAATCAGCAGAACTAATCCCAGTGTACCACCTCATATTTTATCCTTACTAGATGTATAAACCTTAACCATTTAGGTAATAGTATGAACATCAATAAGGAAGCTAAGCTTTGAGGAAAGTTTTTTTTTTTATTTATTGCTTTGTTGTAGTATGCTTGGTAATGAAATAAATACAGGATAAAATAAAATAAAAAATATGTGAAATGTGTTTGTTTTAGAGCTATTTCACTCTCTTGTCAGCTGACCAAGCCCGAAACTCAAGGTACGGATATTTGATGGACAAGTTGAACAAATGTAAGTTCTGATACTTAGACTGAAAGGGACGCATTCAACTAGACTTTACTGCAAGAGGTTTTAACTCCAGCAATAATTCAGGTAAAGGCGACCGTAATTCCCGGAACCTGGAAGTGGGTTTTATTATAACCATGTCCAAATGTGAGCTAGCAGTCCATGAGGACAGAAGAAATGTCGGCTTATACGTTTGACTACTCTTGCTCAAGCTTGAAGTTAAATACAGTTAGTGGAGGTTTTTGTTGTGCAAACTCAAGAATTAGAGTGAAACAGACGCCCGCTGACCAAACACTCGGCGGGTGTAGCGATGTTCTATGTTAACGATGTTCTATGAGTTTTTATTGAAATGTTGTATGTACGTGGTGGTTTACAAATGGAGTTGTTTGCATGATAATTGAAGAGGTGCGCGCATGCGATTGAATGAATTTATCACTCCTCTCTCTCTCTCTCTCTCTCTCTCTCTCTCTCTCTCTCTCTCTCTCTCTCTCTCTCTCTCTCTCTCACACACACACACACACACACACACACACACTTCAAACCACCACCACACATCACCGCGACAATAACAAAAGAGCAGACTGAGAGCAGAAAATAAAGAAAACAAACATATTTATTCAAATTCTAAACTCATTCCACTCTCAAGCATGGAATATAGATTACACAAAGATGACGTCATTTGCTGGCTGTTAACGCCAGATTTTCTAAACTGTTCACCCCGAACGTAATCTTGAAGTATTAACACAAACCAAATGGCTCCTTTCTAATAAATTTAATAACAAAAATCAAATGACAATCACACCCACTAAATGAAAAAAAACACAAAACAAATAAGTAAACTAATAATTTGTTTATAAACAAATATCACAGTTCTATATTAAATTCTATTGCTAATTTGCCAGTTCAAAACTGTTAAAAATATTAATAATGTTCTTAGCAAGTTCTGTGTCGAGACTAAATTAAAAGTAAGATGATGACTAAATAAGAAGTAATGTGGTGACTAAATTAGAAGTAAGGTGGTGACTAAATTAGAAGTAAGGTGGTGACTAAATTAGAAGTAAGGTGGTGACTAAATTAGAAGTAAGGTGGTGACTAAATTAGAAGTAGGTGGTGACTAAATTAGAAGTAGGTGGTGACTAAATATCTATCAATATGTAATAAGAAGGTCAATAAATTTATTAAATCAACAATCAAATATACATAATATGAATATAATCAAAAGAGCATTGACATTTACATCACTTCACAATAATGTTCAATTAATGCTGGACAATCATTTAATTTATCCTAGCATAGACATTAGCAATCATTTTAACCCAAGTATCTATGTGTTTATATATATAAAACCAAGTTCATGGATATCATTAAAGAAATGAGAGTGGAGTTTCAGAGAAATAATTAGATCTAGGTACATAACCTTTTCAAAGATGGTGGCTGTCACTGGAACAAGTTCACAATCACGCAGTTTGCAACAAGTTGCTGTTTTTCTTATTCAGATTATGTCTTACGTGAACCTTCTAGAAACGTTACAGTTACACAATTGTTCCAGAATCTTTTATGCACTCACAAGGACACCATGGAGAATCATCTAGAATTTCACAAGTGCTATCAAGCACATCAGGAGGAATGTTCCCGAATTTTCGTGTGCACTTCTCAAGCAGACACTTTTCAAAATAATCTTCATGAATTCTCAAGACCAAACTTAGGCCACAAAATTCTGCCATTGGCTCTCGAACAGAATTCACAGAAATCCACTTTCAGAACACTTTTTACTGATAAGGTTGATGACAATGCTGGATGAACACATCACCATAATCAAGTAGAGTATGGTAGTCACTGTTGCATGAAGTGAACAAAAAGAAAAATATGATGCTTTATCTCAAAAGTCAAATTAAGGCAGTGCTAAATTTCAGGCATTTTTCGTCCATAAAACTCCTTTGTCTCTTTCAATCATTCTCAACTTACAAATCTTCCAGCTATTTCATTAGCCCGATACACAAACAGCATAAGAAATATAGCATTGATGAAAATTTATAAGTATAATGTACAATGTAGTCAAATTAATGAACATAGCATTCTCTAATTCAAATCATAGATCAATAGCAACAGTACGAAATATTTTTAAGTCCATTCGTTTTTATCAGTCAGTTAACTTATCATAAGCTAGCAATCGCCTTTATGAATGGGCTTATGTTCAAATTCAAAGTAATTAGAATAGAGTACTTCTTAAAGAAAGAAACTTTTGGTCCTTCCCCCATTCGATGAATTTATTATGAACAAGTGTGAGACTGTTAGTCAGAAAACTAATCATCCACTTGGAACTGATTTGAATTGCATCAGCAATTTCTATCATATTCTCCACTTGAGTTGTTCATTTCCAACTTTGACACAAAATATACCATCATAAGAGTGACAAAGGTAGGGTCACTTTGACAATTTCACAATTTGTATAACAATTA
The DNA here is from genome assembly GCA_028829895.1 of Sinotaia quadrata. Classification (NCBI taxonomy): domain Eukaryota; kingdom Metazoa; phylum Mollusca; class Gastropoda; order Architaenioglossa; family Viviparidae; genus Sinotaia; species Sinotaia quadrata. Next base: position 66,896,630 of record CM054180.1, on the reverse strand, counting down.
AAGTTAGAAATATGGATAGGCAAATTTACTCTGCTACACATTCTGACTCTGGGAAGGTCAGAGGTTTTCTGTGCATGCAGATATTTGTTCTGGTTGGATTCCAAATGGCCTGTGGGATCTACCCACATTAGATAACAGATTGTTCGCTACAGCAGACAACAAGCAATAGCACAGAGTCGACTGGTCTACATACTGGTCGCAGATGACAGATTACTGAATGTGGACTCCCATGTACTTACTGACTACTGTTCCCATCACCCCCATGCTGGTACTGAGTTTCATATATTGAAAGAATGATTCCCACCACCACCCCTTTACCATTTTCTATCGATAGCCCTTCTCTCACTTCTGACCTTTAGAAAGAAAAGAAATGAAACAAGACAGTCCACTCGACTTATCCATCCCCCATCCACACCCTCTTCCCAGCATGCAAACGACATAGGCCAGAAGAGCGTCCCCAAATTCATCATCATCAAGACATTCCCATTATTATCCTTGTACACTTCAGGACAGGCAGACAACGACGGGATGTACCATTTTCTCCTGACAAGTGGCAGCAATAGCCTCTCCTGAAAGGTGACCCAATTCTTCTAAGATTAACAATGTATCTAAATCTAGTGGTTCTTTTAAATTCTTTTAAGAATTTTAAAGAATATTTTAAATGGTGTGGATTTAAAAAAATGTTTCTTCAACACTGGCATCCAGTGAAGAGCTTGCAGGGCATCTAACCTGACGAAGAGTTATTGGTCACTAGTACAGTGTGACGTGATGATAGTACATGATCAGTGCTGGTGTGATGTGATATTAGTGCATGATCGGTGCTGGTGTGACGTGATGATAGTATATGATCGGTGCTGATGTGACGTGATGATAGTACATGATCGGTGCTGGTATGATGTGCATAAAGAGTGCTACTGTGACGTGGTGACAGAGCATGATGAGTCCTTGTCATGAACTGATGGTAGGCCATGCAAATTTTCTCACAAGGAAAGCTTTTTGTGTTGGACCATTCCTCCTGACTCACCTGTCTCCGCTATACACTCTTCCCTCTCCCCCTCCCCCAATAACTGCCAGTCAGAACTTTGTAGTGAAATGCCTCAGTTCTGCTATGGCACCGAGGGGTGAAACAAATTTAATTAGGTAAAATTCCTAGCTCGACCCAAAAGGTATATAACTCACTATTAGGCACTAGACGCCCAGACGCAGAGCAAGCCACACTGTTCTCCCAGGGGGAAAATGGCCAATAATTAGCCAAACCGGTTATCTTATGTGCATTTATAGTGTATAGCCTTGTGAAGTGAGGTGAGTACACATTGGTCTAATTACGCATGTTAAAACTTGCATCATATTATATTTCTATGTTATTGTAGTAAGCAGTGATTGTTTAAGGATGGATATGTGTACAAATGACTCAGAGTGCAATCCAAGAAACGACTATCTCATAAGGTCACAAACAACCACAGTGACGTTTTATACTAAGTTATTCGACACGTCTCTTCTTTGTTTCTTTTAGTCATTACTTCATAGGAGCTCACATCTCTCTAAGATTCCAACCGAACATTATTGCAGCGTGTCAAGTGTGTGTCGCAATTTGTCTGAAAGACAAAAATACTATCAAGAAAAAAAGATGGTGATTGAATTTCAAGATCCGTCGTACGTGTATGTCTTCACTTCGCCATATAAGCAAGCGAACAGCAGTTCATAGGCTATATGTTCTGGCTGCATAACTGTTGTTATATAAGCAAGCGAACAGCACTTCATAGGCTATATGTTCTGGCTGCATAACTGTTTGTCGTGTGAGTTTTGTCTCAGCTTTATACGTCACTAAAGTCTTGGCGAAATGAACGCTCTCTCGGACTGGCGTTACTAGAATCCTTGTTGTGTCGCTCTGGCTCTTTGCCAAACTGCGAATAATGAGCACTTCACATTTATGGTTGTTTAATGGTCTACATAAAAGAAATTGTTTTAAAGAAATAAGAACTTGAAAAAATACTAACAAAACGCCCTTTCGCTGTTCTTAAAACCTAGAGTCAAAGCACTATATTAATTTAAGCTCCCTGATTCCATGCAAAATTTACTGCGACGTTTCAACTGTCTCCTTGTATGTATCTTGAAAGACGAAGAGAACAAAAAGAACAAAACGCTTGTTAAAATTTATTTGAAAAGAAAAGAACAATTGAATTCTTTTTTAAAGCAAAACAAAACAAAACATGAACCATCGATCGATGTTTTCTCTCAAATCGGCTTGTGTTGCATCTTCACAATGTTGGTAAATCTTGTTAGCGCCTCCTTTCTCCATCTGTCTTAATTATCTCGCTCCGCCCGTGTCACACACGGGAGACAACCCCATGCCAATTAGATTCACCTCTTGTGCCCCAGCTCTTCTTAAAATGGAGGACATGGAGTGGTCTGTTTCAGTCGGAGAATCTTGTTTGGACTATTTATGAGTGCTGCACTTTAGAAAAAAAAAGCACTGAGAAAACTTTTCGAAGATAATTTTTCTACTCCAGTAAAACAGCTCACCCTCGCTCGTTCTCTCCCTCCCTCTCTCTCTCTCTCCCTTCCTTTCTCCCCAAACACCCTGCAAGTGCCCATCTGGTCGATTCGCAGTTAGTAGTTGTTTCAAAACTGAAAACAACTCAAAAATGCATAAGCATTCATTATGATTTTTTTCAGTGTTAAAGTGTTTGTAGTTCATTTTCAATTCAGTGTCATCGATCAGATCCGGGAAAAGATACAGCTTTTCGAGTGGTGGACAAAAATGACATAATACGTCATGATTGTCAGTCTCAACTAGCAAGCAGTAAGTGAAGAAAAGAATATGGTTAGTATTGGGATGATGGAGACTTTGCATTTGTTCATGGTCATGTTAATTACTGCAACGTGTGGGTTCTCATATAAGCACAATTGCAAGAAGAAAAGTGGATTGAATATTTTTTTTTTCAGTTTTAATTGACGAAGAAGACGAAAATTAACGTTCGCGTATTTTACCCATCCGCGAAGATTATGTTACTCGTATCCAAGATTTAATAAATATTAAACAAACTTTATTTTAGTTTTACATTTTGTATTTCATTTGTCAGACTATCATTGCCTTTCGGATTGGCTGACATAGGTAGCACTTTTATGATTTTATTTGGGCAGCTTTACTGACAGGATATCCTATCTCAGAATCCTTATCTTGTGTTTGCTGTTTTATTTACTGATTTAAAATATTTAAAAAGAAAATATTCCTTGTACATCTTAATTATTTTAAAATTCTTGAAAAATAAAGGAGCTGTTAAATATATTCGTAGACTTATCATGGCATATGTTACATATGTTGTAAAGTAGAAAATACCCCATAGAAAATATTCCATCGGACTCTTCTTTTTTTTTCTCTCTCTCTCTTCCTTATTTTACTTTCGTTTTAGAACATATTAACAGTAGCAGTATACTGTTGATTTATCTCCCTTATCGAAGGTCTAGGTGTTGCATGAAACCCTGAGACCAGTGGGCCAGAGTTGTCACATAGCGCTCACTGATGTACACTCCAAAACTTCCGCGATTTTCATCTTCTTTCTATAGTGTTGTTTGTAGCAACAAACGAACTTTCATTTTGTCCGACTGTATGTCATCTCATTGTTCTGGTTGTAGCAACAATCATTTTGTCCGACTGTATGTCATCTCATTGTTCTGGTTGTAGCAACAAACGAACTTTCATTTTGTCCGACTGTATGTCATCTCTTTGTTCTGGTTGTAGCAACAAACGAACTTTCATTTTGTCTGACTGTATGTCATCTGTGTAATTCGCAAGCTTTGTGTATGTCATGAAACATTCTTATTAATGTAGTGCAGTTATAGACTTCTATTTTAAAAAGTTTTCAGAATACTTTTTATTTGTTTTTATTCATGCTAATTTTACTAAATGGATGTGATGTGTGTGCTGTGTATACTGTATACTAAGTAAATGAATAACGGTTTTACTGAATAAATATAATATGCGTAATAAATATACTTTGTGCAATAGAGCGAGCAGAAGCACATTGAATACAATTGTTTAAAATGTGATTAATGGATATTAAATAATAAAGGTGGATCCATTGTGTAGCAATAATAATCAAGATCACCATATTTTGTATTTGTTTCTTATTAATCTTATTCCCTTTACTAAATTCATAATTAAGTACATTTAGTGTAAGAAGAGTTAAGGTCAAAGGACACTTGCATGGGAGGATGGTTGGAGCATAACAGTGAGGAAGGGTTAAGGGTTAATACTTATGCAAATTACTACGGCATAGTTAAGCGAGAGCAGTCCCTGTGTGAAAATATCCCAGAAGTTTTACTGGATGGATGAATTAATTAAAGCGACGAGATGGGGGAGGGTGATCGAAGGGGGTGATCCCGGTTAATTCTTAGCCAGAGGTTAGAGCCATTTATATAGTCCGACCACTGGGAAATGCTTGGGTTGAGTCAAGTGTTCCACGACTGGGCTGTTCCTAAGAGATCTGAGTAGAGACAATCCACAAAACAAATTCTAACGGGAATAGATAAATGATATTTGTAAGATGTTTTGAAACAGAAAATTTAGTTGTGTCTCTTTCTGAATTTTGCAGAAATGAGTTGAGAAAGCTGGCACTACGGCGAACAATTGAAGCGAGTCAAGGCCTGCGTCACATGACTGATGGCAGTGAGCAGAACGGAACATCTTCATCAAAACCCCTCCCCACTTCAATATGAGATCAACTAGATGACGCACTTGAAGAATTCATGGAAAGATACGTGTTCTGGATGAAAGTGATTTGCATTGTTTTGTAGTTTGTCTGCTGCTCAATTTTCCTATTCTGTTCTTATTTGATTACTTAATTAATATTATAAATAGTAGTTGTAATATTGTTCCAAGACTTAATTTAGCACCCTAAAAGAACTATTTAACTGAATAGTATCTTGTGCAGCAGATGGAAGAGGCCAAGGGTTACAGAAAATCGTTGTGTTTATTAGTCCTTGGTATACCAAGCGTGTATTAATATATTAAAGATCTGATTTGACTGATTGGGACAAGAATAGTAAAAACAGCAGAAAAGAAGTTTTATATGAATTAATTATATTTAGTTTAGGGATGAATTAGCACTTTTAATATAGTATTAAACCCATAATAATTAACAAAAGCATTTTGTACAAGTAAAAAATGAATGTAAAATCTAACTTAACTCGCTTTCATTATTCATTCTTGCACAATATTTGTGTAACACGCAGAGCCATACAAGATATGTGAGTAATTCATTCTAATTTGGTATGCATAATTTTTATTAGATGAAAACATTAATTTTCTTTCATTTTAAGACCAATACTTATAGTCATATATATAATTTTTTTTATTATAATGACTGTATTAAAACTGGTGCAATCTCATTTAATTAAAATGATTCTTCATCACCTTATTGCTTCCTGTGAAGAATCAGAGCCTGGTCAGAAATATGACATTTACATTCATTCTGAATATAGATAAGATTTAAATGATATGAGGTATATCAAGTCAAAACGAAAGCAGCACACATTTTCTAAACAAAACATACTAAATGTACTTTTACTTTTGATTACTTTTCAAATTTATTTAACTTTTCAATACGCTTATATGTAGTATTTCTATCTTGCATCAACTAAGGCCAAAGAAAGATATTGGTCGAGTGACCACTTCACTGTAAAATCATTCACTAATCAAAGAGGAAAATTCTAAAATGTTATTTTTATATCTTCTCTTACCAGGTGTAGAAATACAGCCTACAAACAACTCATCGCACTGGCGTATCAATTTGGGGTCTCAGATAAGTGTACCAATTCTAGCTTCTGCTGTAAATGCAATTTGCCAAGAATACCGTATAGACAGGCATACTCGATTTCAGAATCTCAAAATATAAAGCTCCTAAACAAAGGACTTGCTCAGTTTACACTATGTTTTGTAACTCATGTAAATATGGCTCTAGTAGAAATTATATGGTGAAATGTTTTACAAGAAATATTGTAATACCCTTTGTTATATAATTTAAGTCTTTCGGCAACAATAACATTATTTCAAGTTAGTTACAAAATTCGTTTTGTATGCAAAAACATACTCAGAGTTTGTTTAAAATGCGCGCGCACGCACGCACACTCTTACACATACACGCACGTATTATATATTTTCAAGCATTTATTTTTAGATATTTATCTCTAATGTATTTTTTTTTAAATACACAAGCGTTTTCTTATACTTGCAGTGGGTAAACATTTAATTTACAGAGATATTAACAATTTAAAAAATTATAGAAATGTATAGTGAAAAACAAACACTTTTACAAAATCAGATCTGATCCATTTAACAACTTCATATTACCTGTGCTTAAATAATAAACTTAACATTCATAAACAAACATGGACACAATTCATTTTTATGGAAATTCAAATCGTTGATTTTGCTGTGTTGACTTACTGGGTTTCTGCTTAAAAAACATTTGTGCAAATCGAATTAATACTTTAAAATAATATGCTAATTTTGTGCTATTCATTTTATTTAATTTAGTTTTTTTTTTAATCTACAAATAAATATTATAGATATTTAGTGTACACCAGGTGCATTTTTATAATTGAAAATACTTAATATATACGTGTGCTTGTTTAAAAGAATAAAGTGTATGCGAAAAATCATTTGAATATGTGTCAGTTGTCATAATCGGACATGAGGGTTTACAAACTTGTATACTGTTCAATAAAACTGTTTGGCTACTCCTTTATTTAGTTTATTTAACAATGAGTAGATCTAGGCTTACTGTATGCAGATTCGAATGGAGAAAATCGTCACCAAAATGACGTTTGCGACGTACATTCAAGTTCGCTTTTCTTGTTCTTCTCTGACGTCTCACTGCAACAATATCGTCAAATAAACATAATCGCACTGTCTCTTTCGAGATTTGGCAAAAATGTATTTTTTTGATTGAATAGGTATTTTTTAATCGTCGCCTTGGTACGTGAGGCCAACTCTTCCAAATACGACGGCCTGGTGCATAGGTCAATATATGCTTCATTTGGAAAATGCACTCTACAACACTGCTCCTTTTACCGGCTCAGAAAAATTCGATCTGTCCTTTTTAACGAATTGTATCCTCTGCTGCAGTCTCATGGGATATTTTAGGAATTTTGTGAAGGCACATTCCTTCAACTTTACTGGTATTTGAACAATGCATTCGTTCTCCATGATTATGCACGATCGAGCAGAATCACTATAACTAGGCTACGATCATTGTCCTGAAAGTATGTTATACCGCGACCCCGATGAATTTGAAGAGAAATTTGTACCTTTGACCTTCGTGCTCAAGGTCGCATTTTCAGCACTCTTTCTAAACGAATAGTGAGCGATATAAGCATTTCTTAGTAAATATAAAACTATGTAAGATGTGGTCAAATTATTGCCTACAGCACTGTTTTAGCAAAAAGAAACTTTTTTATTATTATTGAGAAGATACACTTTAAGGTTGGGACATAACATGGGCAAACAACAGTTCCCAAGCAGCGTTTTCTTTTTGGCTCACACTTAACTTTTCTTTTTTTTAACCTCTCGTTTTCTTTTTGGCTCACATTTAACCTTTCTCGAGTACAAGTACTTATGTTCAAAGTACGGCACAAGAGAAAGAAGCAGAATTTACAAAATGTTAAAGGAGTTTTAAAAGTTTAATTATTTACTTCTCTGCTGCTTCATGTGATTAAGTTCCCGCGGCGCATTTATAACTCGCTTATTATTTGTCTGTGACAGCCAGTCGCATTATTTGTCTCGTGAAAGCCAGTCAGCCAGTAGCCCGCAAACTTATGCGAGTTTTTTTGTCAAGGCCATTGTAGCTTGTAAGTGGCTCACGTGCCCATTGCTGTGTACCTAAACACGTCAAAGTTGTTTTCCCTGAAGAGGAGAAATTACTCGAAATTATCTCACGTTGACATAACACAAAAGATAACGTCCCCACCCCCCATCCTTCATCACATGCTGGCAAACTCAGATCTGATGATAAGTAAAAAGGAGGTGGACATATATATATATCCATTGTGTGACTCTGCTTGCTTATGTGGAGTTATATAACCTTCCTCAAGGTTCTATGGACAATTAATTAACAAAATATTAATTACCATAACCGGCATGAGTCTCCAATTATGTGAAACGTATGGCGTTTTAATTGTGGAGTGTTATACAACCTTCCATCAACATTCTATGAATAACTAATTAACAATTATTAATTATCATAACCACAAACACACTTTTTACAGTCAGGGAGAGTAAGTCAAGCCCTAGGATCTACAATTAAGAGTCTAGGTGTTACTCGTCCAGAGTGAAAATGTAATCCGATTAAAATGTATTAATTAGGTATTATAACAATCTCACTCTCGCCCGCACACTCCCCACAGCTTGAGGGGTTCTTTGCCCAAATTATGTATAGACTGACTTTTAAATGACTTATTTTGGGCAAAGCCCCCACCCCCAAAACTTACAACCTTTAGAAATTTGACTTAATCCAAAGTAGAAAAGAATAAACCAACAATTTTATAAACTATACAAGTAACTAAATAATTAACAAAATCATTTATACACTATTTACAAGTAGATCACAATTTATACATTAATTCTTGAAAATGACAATTAAATCTTTCAAATTAGATTGTTCAGTGTCTTTCAGTTCAAATCAAGAAAAAAACTAATATTAAATCTTCACTAAACTTTAGATTATAATTATCAGAAATTAGAAGGAGTATGAAAAATCATAGTAAGACAATTACAACATAACATGAGAGATGGTCACACAATCACCCGATTTGTATATGTGTCCTTTGATGTGAACTCGTCCCAGGTGCAAAGCAATATAGATATTGTTGTGATACACTTAATCGTACTTTTGTTTGGTTAACTTAGTTGTACTCATTTGTTTGGTTAACTTAGTTCTACTCAGCTATTTGTTGGTTAACTTAGTTGTACTCAGTTATTTGTTTGGTTAACTTAGTTCTACTCAGTTATTTGTTGGTTAACTTAGTTGTAGTCAGTTATTTGTTTGGTTAACTTAGTTCTACTCAGTTATTTGTTGGTTAACTTAGTTGTACTCAGTTAATTGTTTGGTTACACTTAGTCGCACTCATTTATTTGCTCGGCCATATTCCTTTATTCGTTTGGTTACACTTAACCACATTTAATGTTTTATTTTGGTTACAATTAACCACATTTAATTATTTGTTTTGGTTAGACTTAAACACATTTAATTGTTTGTTTTGTTACACTTAACCACATTTAATTATTCGTTTTGGTTACACTTAACCACATTTAATTATTTGTTTTGATTATACTTAGCCACTTTTAATTATTTGCTTTTGGTTACACATTTTGTTTTGGCTACACTTAACCACATTTAATTATTTGTTTTGGTTACACCTAGCCACATTGAAGTATTTGTTTTGGTTAAATTTAACCTTATTTAATTATTTGTTTTGGCTACACTTAACCACATTTAATTATTTGTTTTGGTTACACCTAGCCACATTTAAATATTTGTTCGGTTCACTTAGCCATGGCTCTATTGACAATTTTTCGACAAAAAGTTCCAAAATCAAAATGTATGAGAAAACAAAATACATGACTTGCAGGAAATTTATACTTCATTTATCTTCTGAGAAAAAAATAATTTTAAAAGTATATACTGACCTAAAATTAATATAAATAGCTGTCTACCAACAGTAGCAATGCTACACAGTCGGCAGTGGAGTCTGTTAGCTAAATAAAAGTTTTGAAAAGTTCAAAACTACATACATGTTATTGTTCGTTCCTATCTGTGAGAACATGGTAGCTGTCAAAAGTCTTACACAAAGAAAGAAAAAAGTAAATAATTAATTTCCATCCAAGAATAAGCAAACTAACTGTAATGATCCCGTATTCTCTACAACAATGTTGGCAGCAAAATAAAAGTCCATTTTCTTCCAGATACAGGTGTTTTTCAATTGACACGTGTAATATTTCTAAATATTTTATAACTTGCTCGTATTATTTATGGGAGATATTTGTTATTTTTAGTTCGGAAATGTCAGCACTCGCACGTCACTGATAATCCTGCTGGAAGGGAACATTTTTGTGAAATACTGTTTTGACAGGATGTGAATTTGATTTTGTAAACTGCCGAGAGCAGAAAGGGTTATGTACTTTTGTTTCTTTTATATTTTGAATTATTTTTATTTGATGGTTTCAGTGAAGGGCTCTTGATTGTTATTGCATGTCTAGATAAAATGATAGTCATGAATATTTGATCATTAGAATTATTTTTCTACTAGACATTTTTTTCTAATCATTTATACAAATGGATTAAAATATCTTTTATCACATTTTATAATGACAGTTTATTAAGCGGAATTGATAAAAAAAAAAAATCTGCGAGATAACAATGTTTGCAACAAACGTCTTATATTTTAAATTTGCAACAAACGCCTTATATATTAAGTTTGCAACAATCGTCTTATATATTAAGTTTGCAACAAACGTCTTATATATTAAGTTTGCAACAAACGTCTTATATATTAAGTTTGCAACAAACGTCTTATATATTAAGTTTGGATAAGGAGCAGGACGAGTTATAGGAGTTTACATTTGCATAGCATTTATATTAAATATTATTTAAGCAAATTCAATTCCCTCAGCCCCGCTCTTTCTATCTATCAGTCAGAGAAAGCACTCGTATATAATGAGGTTATCAAACAAAGCCAATAAAATAAAAGTATAATGTATGCACAAATATCAATAGATATTTCTCTCTTTTAATATAAATAGCTCTATCTTTATCATTTCTGTACGTAATCATAATTTCTTTATTTATTCACTTTTATCACCTTCGATTATTTGAGCAAGGGGAATGCAAAGTATATTAGTGCGTATGTTCATTACATAGTTAAAATTCCTTACATACTTCAAAATCTATTACCTACATATTTCAATTAAAATCAATAACTACACTTCAAGCATGTCATATAGTGATTATGTCGAAAACGAAGATTAGCAGTATAATTTACTGATATAATAGTTCTAACGCTTTGACGTGCAGTGTCAAATAATAACTGAGGTGATCAATATTCATGCAATTAGTTCAGATTAACGCCAGCTTAATGCACTTATTCACCCAAAGATGCCGATGGAGGTGTTCAACTCCGGTTATTTTGGGGCAAAGATCAGATATTTGTTGTGCATACTATTTTTGATTACTTGTGCTCCCATGATACAGCCAAACTGTGACATTAAGGAACGAAACAAAAAATCAACTACTGTGACATAATGAAACACTACAAACAATGACCTACTGTGGCACAAAGTAACTCTACTAACAATAAACTACTGTGACATAAAGCAACACTACAAATAATGATCTTCTGTGACATAAATGAAGAATACTAACAATAACCTACAATAAAGCTGTGACATAAAGGGGCATTAGAAGCAATGACCTACAATAAAACTGTGACATAAAGGAGCATTAGAAGCAATGACCTACAGTAACATTGTGATATAAAGGAGAATTACAAACAATGACCTACAGTAATATTGTGATATAAAGGAGCATTACAAACAATGACCTACAGTAACATTGTGATATAAAGGAGCATTACAAACAATGACCTACAATAAAACAGAACCACTTTATCTTGTATGTTAACTTTGATGAGTGTTAAACTTCAAAGCGGTACTAGAGCAGAACTATTTATGTGCTATAGACTGGTTCAATGGACCATATGCATGTCTGCTAATGACATTCACTGGGACCTAGATGACACATCAGACGAACCTAAAGTTACTTGTTTATAAAGTCAAAACCATACAGCTTCAGGCAAGATACAATTGAATTCACTTGAACTTTAATCAAAGTACTTTTAGAGTTCACTCAGAAATATTTAATGTTCTCTTATCAACTCATTTATAGTGATACGAGCAAACCAAATACCTGCTCCAGTGCTATAGGACTCAAATGAGCATTGTATATGACACCACATGGTTGATTATGAACTTAAATATACATAAACTCTAATTGTAACTGTTGAAATATTTGCTACATGTAACAATGCTGTCTTATGTTATTTCTGTTGAATACATTTATTGTTGATACTTAGACCACTCGTGTTATCATGACTCACTTACATGTTATTTGTTGTAGTCTGTCACCTGTATTTACTTACTATCCTGGCTGTATGTATCAGGGTCTCCAGCTATCTTCTAGACCTATCACTCTTCTATTCTACATTATCTATCAATAAATTTTTAATATGTATGGCCAGACAGAATGCGTGTTTAGGGGTTTAGCCTTATGGGCAGGGTGGTGGATAATTAACATCTTGTCCATCTCACAGCAAAATGTCACATATTTGGGAATCTCATCTCGGGATTGAACTATCGAATTTGTAATTATACAATGTATACTCTACGTACCATATTTGTATTTTCTGTTCAAGAGAAATCCATAAATAACTTGCCATTAAAACATAAGAAATACAAACAGACAGTACAAATATTTGAGTGAAGCTTTTGGTTGTATTATTTTTATATATTGCAGTTTTATTAACTTCAACCAATTATTCATTACATTACTTATAAACATTGTATGCCATATTGAATGAAAATACTACACTATATTTCATCTAATAGTTGTATGTATTGTGTGGTTTGCTTTGATAAGTGAAAGGCAAAACATTACCATAGCAGTTTAGCGTAGAGCTACTGATTGTAACTATTTTAACAACCTTGAAACTTAAGGTGTTACCATTAATGTTAAAAACAATTTATTGTAAAATTAAACTTTAGTGGTATTATCCATGATGGCATTGAGAATCCAACTCAAAAAGTTCTGGGAAGAATTAGGCTTAAAATGGGCCGACCTCCTTGTGTATATTTAGAAAGAAATAGAGGTGGAAAGGAAGGAGAGAGAAAGAGAGGAGGAAATAAAAGAAATGCATGAGAGAGAGAGAGAGAGAGAGAGAGAGAGAGAGAGAGAGAGAGAGAGAGAGAGAGAGAGAGAGCGAGAGAGAGAGAGAGAGAGAGAGATGAGCTAAAAACAGAAAGAGCTTGAATTTGAAAAACATCGGGCCGAATGCAAGCAAACTGAGCTCAATAAAGCAACAGATGGGTCAGCTAGAAATGTATCGTATAACATCACTCCTGCATTGGACAGGCATAGGGATACCAGTGCTGAAAGTGCACCGCAAATATGCCTGCTCTGCATGGAGTTATACAACTTGAAGGAGACTGACTTAGACATTGACCTGACTCATTTTGAAAGGTTGTGTGAGGATTATGAATTACCTGTTAAAGATTGGGGTAAAGTGTTAGCAGTAAATTTGAAGGGTGGAGCACTATCCATGTACAAGCAGCTGCTGAATGAACAAACTCGTGACTATGACACTTTGAAACAAACTCTTTTAATGCATTTTGAACTGATGCTGGGTACGAAGTTAAAAGAATTCCACACAGTGCAGAAAGAAAAAAGGAAACTTATGGAACATACATAGCCTGATTAGAAGGTTTTGCAGAGAAATGAGTAACATTATCAGGAAACAACTGGACTGCTGAAGGGGTACATAAGACGTTCATGGTTGAACAGTTGTACAGCATGTGTACCCTTGAATTACACACACACCTACACAAGGGAGGCGAGACTGGCCTTAATAAGTTAGAATCATACTACTAACACTTATTGCCAGCTATCAACACAGCAGGAAACCATCCTCTGTATATATTACTACCAAAGGTATATGGTTGTGTTTGCCAAACTTATATTATATTTACATTTATCTCTTGACATTAACTACATTTTATATTGTTATATTTCGCGTACGATATTAAAATGTATGATGACCATTTAAGTAAGAGTATTCTGCTAGAGAACACGTGAGGATGGCTTCTTAGCCTATGTGAATTTTACTGCCAGTACCTTGAGACATTGATCGACAACATTGAGTCGAGAAACAACATCAGAACAAAACCACTTTATCTTGGATGTTGACTTTGATGAATATTCAACTGCAAAGGAACACCAGAGCAGAATAACCTGTGTACCAAGGACCGGTTCAATGGACCACGTGTGCATCTGGGACCCTAGATGACAAATCAGGCGAACATAAAGTTATGTATTTATAAAGTCAACAACCGCACAGCTTCAGGCAAGGTACAATTGAATTCACTCGAACTTTAACCAAAGTACTTTTAGAGTTCACTTAGATACATTCAGTGTTCCCTTAGAAACTAATTTCTAGTTCACACATACAAACGAACCAAATTACTACTACAGTATCATAAGACTCAAAACAAACATTCTTTATTATACCAAATTACTACTACAGTATCATAAGACTCAAAACAAACATTCTTTATTATACCAAATTACTACTACAGTATTATAAGACTCAAAACAAGCATTCTTTATTATACCAAATTACTACTACAGTATCATAAGACTCAAAACAAACATTCTTTATTATACCAAATTACTACTACAGTATTATAAGACTCAAAACAAGCATTCTTTATTATACCAAATTACTACTACAGTATCATAAGACTCAAAACAAGCATTCTTTATTATACCAAATTACTACTACAATATCATAAGACTCAAAACAAGCATTCTTTATTATACCAAATTACTACTACAGTATCATAAGACTCAAAACAAACATTCTTTATTATACCAAATTACTACTACAGTATTATAAGACTCAAAACAAGCATTCTTTATTATACCAAATTACTACTACAGTATCATAAGACTCAAAACAAACATTCTTTATTATACCAAATTACTACTACAGTATTATAAGACTCAAAACAAGCATTCTTTATTATACCAAATTACTACTACAGTATCATAAGACTCAAAACAAGCATTCTTTATTATACCAAATTACTACTACAGTATCATAAGACTCAAAACAAGCATTCTTTATTATACCAAATTACTACTACAGTATCATAAGACTCAAAACAAACATTCTTTATTATACCAAATTACTACTACAGTATCATAAGACTCAAAACAAACATTCTTTATTATACCAAATTACTACTACAGTATCATAAGACTCAAAACAAACATTCTTTATTATACCAAATTACTACTACAGTATCATAAGACTCAAAACAAACATTCTTTATTATACCAAATTACTACTACAGTATTATAAGACTCAAAACAAACATTCTTTATTATACCAAATTACTACTACAGTATTATAAGACTCAAAACAAACATTCTTTATTATACCAAATAGTCGTGATTATGAACTTAGAAATACATACACTCTAATTGTAGCTGTTGATGAACTAATTGCTACGTGTAACCATATTATTTCTTGATGATACTTAGACCACTCATTTTATCGTGACTCACTTAAATGTTATATATTGTAGTCTGTCACCTGTATTTACTTACTATCCTGACTATGTAACAGGGGACTCCAGCTATAACTCTTCTATTCTGCTTTATCTATCATTTATCTTTCTAACATGTGTGGCCAGCCAGAAGGTCTTTTGGGGGATTTGCCTAAAGGTTACAGATTAGTGGATAATTAACATCTTGTCTATCTCCTCTCAAAACGTCACAGATGGGATATGGAATCTGTCAAAATCCAGGATGACACATGAAGAAATGGTATAGGAATAAGACACTTCAAATATAGGCCTGGGAAAATATTTGGGCTGTGCAGTAAAATAAACGAAACATTACATTGAATAAACTGCACTGTAGTAATATTTATACTAAAGACTCTTAAGTCACTGTGACAATATGAAGTTTGTTATCAGCAGAAAAATGTGTGATTCGCTTGCTGTCAAACATATATATCGCTACAAAATTAGTCAGCATAGGGAAGGGGTGGGGGAGAATGAGATTAACCTTGTATCTAACTTTAAATTAGTTCTTTTACCTTTCTGTGGTACGTTCACCTAAATACTATTAGAGTTTCCTACACTTGTTTTCTCTTCTGAAGAATTCATTTCACCAACCAAAGTACGCAAGTTTATTTGACAGGTCGTTCTTTGCGATTCTCTATTTGACGTATGCGTGTCTTTTCTCTTTGATAGTTGAACTGTTGAAAAAAGCTTACCAATCCTGGTGATAGATAATTAAGTTGTCTGCTAATTATATTGAAAGTTATCTCCTCTTTCATATTTCAGAGCTCTTGAAAATTGTCCTCACGCCGCTCTGTCTCTTGAGACAGTTTGACGTCACCATTCTTCCGGCTTGGTTGTGTTTGGATTTCTTAGAGTCGGCAAGACTTGGCCTGAATTCAGGTGCTTTCCACCCCACTCCCATCCTCTCCATTCTATGTTTGAATTTTAAGATAATTTCGCACGCGCTCGCGTGCTCGCGCGCGCACACACACACACACACACACACACACACACATATATATATATATATTACTTAGTGTTCTTTATAGGTTCCTGGTGTATATATCAAATTGTCCTTCAGTCACTTCAACATATCTCAGAGGACACACGAGGGTTTCGCAAATAGATGAAGTGCCGGAATGCAAGCATATTATATCGATAGTAACTGACAGAGACAGAGATAATCTTATTCATCATAGTTGTAAACTACACACATAAACACACACACACACACACACACACACATACACACACACACACACACACACACACACATACACACACACACACACACACACACACACACACACACACACACAATATGCTTTATATTTGTCTTTATAGTTTTATAGTCTGTCACTATCAAGGACATAACCAAATCTCTTTTTCCCCCTCCTCTTCCATTTAATTCTATTTCCACTGCAATTATTATAATTATTATTATTCAGCCTGTTTCCACGACTTCTGTTTGACTGTCGGTTGTGATCCAAGGTCTCGGAATCTTACCAAGATTCTGGGAGATCCAAGGTTTTAAGGAGGATGTGGGCACTTCCGAGGAGCGCTGCTTTGAGTAGTGGAGCGAGTCTGTGGTTTCCAGGAAGTTTATTCAGATAGCCTTCCAATTCAGATGTTATGTTCTCCGAGGCTCCTATCACTATAGGTATCACTTCTGCTTTTACATTCTACAGTCTCTGAATTTCTAATATGAGGTCTTGGTATTTTTCTATTTTTTCTCTTTCTTTTGCTTTTATGTTTCTATCACTTGGAATAGCGACATCATTGATTGTTGCTGTTCTATTGGACTTATTGAGAACTACAGTGTTTGGTCTTCGTGCAGGTATCACCCGATCTGTTCTTATTTCGAAGTCCCACAGTATTTTGACTTCTTCTGTTTCGGTGACTGCTTCTGGTTGGTGCATCCATGCTCTTTCTGAGGTTTTTATGCCATAGTTCTCACACAAATTTCTATGTATGTGTTTTGCCACTTCGTTGTGTCGTTTGGTGTATTCTGTTCCAGGACTTGTCTAACCCGTTTTTCGTACTTTCTCTTAACTTTGGACTTAACTTCTCTCTGCATACTTTCTTGATGCTGTAGTATCCCGAGGTACTTATATCCCTTTCCCATTGAATCTTCAATTTCCCCACCCTGTCCTCTTCTTTCACCCTCTAGGACTCCTCCTTCCCTTTCTACCCCCTTTTTTTCTCCACACTTCCCGGTTCCTAAATGCATATACTGAAGACATCATGAAACTCTTCTACGTCATATCCATTAACGCTAATAAGTAGAAGACCCTCATAATAATACACTCACACATATAGAAACACACACGCACGCACGTACACCACGACTGTTTGCTCACCGCTTCTTTACCAGTCTCGACCTCAACACACTCTCTACTCTCCGTAAGTGGGCACTTGTTTGATTCTTCTTACTTTTCTTGTCTTTCATTCCCCTTGAGTCAAACAAAACCGCCCGTTTTTCTTTATTGCATCTCGCTGAGTCTTGAGTTGGTGCCACTTAGGTGCAATACGTCTTTGTCGTTTTCAGTCTAGGATCCGGGAGGATTTGAGTGCTGTTCTCTGTCTTATACACATTCAGTACTTAACCATTTAAAATATAGAGCCATCCCTGGACTGCTAATGGCAGCAATACGTGGTTAGTGTCACGCATGTAATAAAAGATTATCTTCTCTGATTATTAGATTTTTCCTGCCTCTTGTTTGGAGTATGATAGACTTTTTAAAATTATAAAATCTACCCCTGTATTTCTTTTAATATACATGCATGGTAAATAAAAATTTCTGTTTTCAGTTTTGTGTCAAGATACGTCATTTAAATAAATGTCTTCTGATGATGACATGACGTAACGGATGAATGAGAATATCTACATTCGTTTCATGTGCAACACCCATTCTTCTCACAATCTAGAGCTAAATGTTGAATCACACCACAAAATGATGATCTAATGCACACCAAACATAATTATTGATAAGTAAACGGTTTGCTATTAGTCACATGCTTAGAAAGGAGTCGATACTTAAAAAGTAAACAGTCTGATAACAGAAGTGGTGACTTCAATAAGAAACAAGGGGGGAAAGCTAAAAATATGGCTGTACTAAAAAAAAATTAAATACAAATAATTCGAATGTTACAGTCAGTTGAAATGTTATTGGCTCTTAAAGATAACAGATTGTCAAGATCCAGTATGCATAAATCTGCACTTCTAACACAAATAGCATTACAGATTTGCTATACTTTTCTAGAATGGGACACTCTAGAATAGCTGTATACTTGCAGAGGACGTCTTCCCAAGCAAAGATGCTACTGAAGATGGTTGACATCAGCCTGGTCCAGGATGACCAGATTTGTAGCCACTCTAGTAGCAGTGATCAAACGATGATAGAGTAACCTTGAATCAGAACTGGCTCAAACAGAAATCAAAGCTTATGTGTACTTATAGGGTAGTCACTATTCAACAGTTCTATCTGTGTATCCATTGGTTTTGCATTCAGTGTCAAACATATTGCACTGCTTACTTTTGCTTTGTTGTTTGTTTGCTGACAAACAGTAACTGCAAATATATTCCCCTTCATCACCTATCAAGCAACACACACACACACACACACACGCACGCACACACACACACACACACACACACACACACACACACACACACACACACACACACACACACACATGGAAGAAAAGCAGCTGGTAATCTAATTTCTGATGAAATTAAAATAGCAAAAATTAAACATTTTGTTTTCTTTCAGGAAATCGTGTACGTAAAGTATTTATTATTTACACTTGTGTGACAGGATTGAAATGTTTTCTTCCAGTTCACTGTCCTTACTGTCTTGAACTCCAATGAAATCGTGATTCAGTTTATGATGATGTGCTGGAGTGGTTTGTATGTCTCCGCGAAGACGCGCATGTGTGTGTTTGGGGGGGGGGGGGAGGTATTATGGACATTGGATGCCCAGTTAAGTAGCAGCACTATCAGCCTTATGAGTATGTGAAGAATAAATGAGGCAATTCAAAGAAAAATTAGCTGACACTTTTAAAAAGCCCACCATTGAAAACTAAATAGACATATTGACTGTATTAAAGTGTCCTCATTAAAACTCCAATAGACACAGTGATTGTATTTAAGAGCCCTCATTAAAGGTGAAACAGATATACAGGCTTTACTAAAGAGCCCTCATTACGTTTGACCAATCTTGTATATCTAGACATATTTTACAGTATTCAACTTCATGGTTACTTTTAATGGAGGTGATTAAATGACGTCATGTAGTGATGCAGCTATCGCAATATCTTCCTCTTATATAGCTTTCAAACGGACTTTAATTTATACAACTGATTTTAAAAATAAAATCTCACTATCAATTACTTCACAAAGTACGTTTTACTTCTGTTGCTTAAAATATACTAAATTTACCACAAAAAAAAACTATCTTGAGACGATATTTCCTTATTTGTTAAGATTTTATTCCCTGATTGGTTATACTCCTTTAGCCTTGTGCAGAAATAATGAGAATGTGGTTTTATGGAAATATTGTTGTCAGATAATCGCGTTCATTGTATTTGTCATATATATATTTAATTGTTGATTCAATAAATGTATAGTTACATTTATTACACATATTCATAATCTTATGTTGGAGAAGAAAGTGGGTGAACGGGGGCTCGCTAAATTTAGATTAAAGACAGATTTGTCTTCTCCTTTATAAGTTTTCCACCTATGGAAATATTGTCTGACGGTAATTGTTGTCTTAATGTTGTGGAAGAGAGAAAA
This sequence comes from Sinotaia quadrata, assembly GCA_028829895.1. NCBI lineage: Eukaryota > Metazoa > Mollusca > Gastropoda > Architaenioglossa > Viviparidae > Sinotaia > Sinotaia quadrata. Next base: position 66,876,432 of record CM054180.1, on the reverse strand, counting down.
CGTTTACGGCGCCCGCATATCCGCAAAGTGAGGGAGATGAGTGGTTTCTGCTGGTGAATTATAATTATAAATAATATAAATTAAGATTCTTATCTTGTGATTAGTTATGACTGATTAATTATTAAATAATAATCATAATCAGTTATTAAGTGGCATTGGCGTCACAAAGTGGCTTTCATAGATTTAATTTTTAAATTAATTTTTAATAATACATAGTTTCATTTAAAAAAATCAAAATAAACTTAATAGGATAATGTTTATCTAAACTGAATTGGTTCTTATAAAAGATCCTTCTAATAATTCTAGCATCATTGCTAGTTTTGCTACTCTCATATTGGATTTAATTTTTTAGCAAAAATCAAATGTCCCACAGTGACTTGAGTTGGGAGTAACCCTGTGACAGTCAAAGCGGCATCTTGATTAATATCGGAATAGAAGAGTATTGTAGTTTTATATCTAAATTCAGAAGTTCAGTCATGTTTCTCAACGTCTTTCTGTTCTTGATAAAATTTTATTTTGAATTCCGGTATGTCTATATATATTTTACAATCTTCATCTTCATGTTTATTATTGATGGATGAAGAAGATGGTTGAATCCTGTCGTGTAGTGACGCAGCTATCGCCTCATCTTCCTATTATAGAATATTCATACGAACTTAAGTTTGTACAGCAGATTAAAAAAAATTAACTCACCATTTCAATAACTTCAGTACTTTTTACTTCTGTTGCATAAAATATACTAAATTTATAATAAACAACTTTATTTTATTTCCTTTTTAGTTAAGCTTTTTACCCCCATTGCATGATTCAAACGTTAGACTGCGTTAGCCATGTAAAATTTGGAATCGGAGTACGAACTTTCTTACCAACTCTGACGCCGACCCTCGAAGAAACAAGTGACTCCACGACTCCCACTCCCGAAGCACAGGCATATTAATTGTATTAAAGCACCCTCAAAAAGGCCCCAAACAGACCTCCTTGTGGTTTTAAAGCGCCCTCGTTAAAGGCCAAATAGACATACAGATTGTATTAAAGCACCTTCGTTAAAGTCCCCTGGTTAAGGCTCAAATTAAAAAAATTAACAAATATTAAAGAACCCTCATTATACCGCAAAGAGGTATACTGATTATATTAAAGCGCCCACATTAAACCGCAAAGAGACATACTAATTTTATTACAGGGCCCTCAATAATGTCCAAATAGACAAACTGCTTGTATTAAATTTAAAGAGCGCTCATTACAGACTAATCAGACATACTGATTGTATTAAAGTGCGATCATTAAAGCCCAGACAGACTAAATATAGTATTATAGCACCAATATTGAGGTCCAAATAGATATACAGATTATATTAAAGCAGCCACATTGCGGCCCAAACAGACATTTTGATTGTATTAAAGAGCCCTCATTAAAAACCCAAACGACATATTGATTAAAGAGCCCTTATTAAAGCCCAAATAGATATACTGATTGTTTTAAAGCACCCACATTGAGACCCAAATAAACATGCTGATTGTATTAAAGCTCCCTAATCTGTGTGACCTTTCTACTTACAACTCTTGATATTAAAGAGTGCAGGCAGCTAGAGTATACCCATTTTTTATATTTCGCAAGACATTAGTTCCTGTTAGCATATCCTCAGATTATCGATCAAAAGAAAGCATGCCAAAGTTGCAGATTTGTGTGTGTGTGTGTGTGTGTGTGTGTGTGTGTGTGTGTGTGTGTGTGTGTGTGTGTGTGTGTGTGTGTGTAATAACACCATCCTTTAATTTACAAATCAGCTGTAAGATCAACGAAACTCTTCGTATGCGCATGATATAGTTTTAGAAAATGACGTCACTGCGTTATTTTTGCAGGGGAGGGGGAGACTCTTTGCTTATATGAAATTTGCACACCCACATATTTGCTAATTAGCGAAAATTGCAAGTTTTGCAAAATCCTGGTTCCTTGTTGAGAATTAATACAGAAGTTAACGAAACCGGACATTTATGCGAGGCAGTACTGCATATTAAATAGACAGTTTTGTTTCCTTAACTTAAATGAAGTACCGAGTTTCTTTGTTTCCATTTTTTTAAAGTAAAAATGTGCAGTAATTGTAAGTCTGAAACAGACCAAGCCTCTGAGGCCATCATTGAATTCCACTAATTAGTGCAAAGGAATAGGAAGTTAAAATATCCTGAAGTCAAGACGCATTTTAAGGGAGCAGATTCTAGTCATCTGTCATACGTTTGAACACATATGTGTCACTGATTAAATTAAACTGACTACGCAATATAGTTTCTGTTGAAGGTGGCGTCAATAATTACTCGAGGGAGGTCAAAAAGAGACAACCCCAACCCCCAACAACAACAACAAAATCGCAAAGTACTGCTACTACGGGTTGATTTTTTAAAGAAAAAACGTATGAGTGTTTGTTTTTACAAAGATACGCAATTGAAAAAGAAATAACATTTGAGAAATCACACTAAATGACTATATTTAAGAGATGAAACTTTAATAAATAGATTAAACTTTAAGTAGATAAAACAGAAGAAGAAACTATATAAATAAAAATATATACTATTTTAATATACTTTAATAAATAAAAAATAGTAATTAATTAATTAAATTTCCAAGCAAAATAAGGACAAACAAAAAGAGATGAACGTAGTCCATGAAACTTCAGAGAAATATAATTGCAAAACGATGGGTTTGACGTATTATTTTAATATAAATACTAAAACAAATAAGACTGGAATATTTTTAGATAGACAGACAGACAGACAGACAGACAGACAGATAGATAGATAGATAGATAGATAGATGGACGAAAGTTGGAGGAATAAAAACTTAAAGAAAATATATAATGAGATAGATAATTGCTGCGATATAAAATCAAATTAGTCGAATTGGTTAACTGAAGTTGCCGTTGGAATTAAATGCTTCGATTTGGAGCACAGAAGAAGAAAGCTGAAAGTTCCAACCACCAGTTTTGTTTATTATGCCAGATAAAGGACAACTTACAATTGCATCATGGGATAAAATGCTTGATTGAATACACTTTAACGAGCACAACTGTGCTTTTCCGTACCCGTACTCCTTCTACTTAGTGCCATTGTGTCAAAGGGTAGTGAGAAATACGCCTGACCGGTAGAAGGGAAATAACTCTTACTGTAACCGGAGTGGCATTATTTAAATATTTTTTTCGCGATAGGTTAGGAAACATCAAAAGCAAGCCCTTTCAACCTTTTACTAACTGTATGAAATGTCTAACTAAACCTTGTATTTATGTATGAAAGATACGAATCTCTGCTATACAATGCAGACTAAAATTTGCGTTTCAGTAACTGCGAATATTTAGGATTTTCGGCACTTGACAAATGACTTGATGCGGAGCCACAGTTATTTATGAACTTCAAGTGCTCGTATTCTCTCTAGAAACTTAGAAATATACAAGAGTTAACTTTCCTTCAATAGTGTCGTGGGCTATCTGATTTCAGGACATCGTCTATTATTTTTACTAAGAGATTGAAAATTATTTCCTAATTATCAAATTATTAAAATTGACTGATTGCAATTTTCTTATAGGTATGACATCTGCTATTACAAATCAGTCTTCCCTAACTCAGATTTTGTTTTACTTTACTCTCGTCATAATACTCTCGTTTTGCGTTTAATTTACTCTCGTCGTAAAGTATATAAAGGGAGGAAACTCTTTCTGTCTTCAAAGCTTGTACCTTACTACAAAATTCATATTGCTTCCCTTATACATTCTTATTATTATTCGTCTTTCCACGACTTCTATTTGACTGTCGGTTGTGATCCAAGGTCTCGGAATCTTACCGAGATTCTGGTAGATCCAAGATTTTACGGAGGATGTGGGCACTTCCGAGGAGCGCTGCTATTATTATTATATGTAAATGCGACCGAGCAGAGACTACTTAAATAAAACAACAAATAAACGCCTGTCCAAGTAATTGTATTTATTGAAACATCCATCACAAATTTTTATCTTTCCATAAACGAGGAATGACTAGGAGAGTTGTTTTAATTTTTAAAAAAATTAAGTTGCTTTAAGCTATGACCTCTTGAGTAACTTACACCACCAGGATGCTGCAAGTGTATCAAATGGGTGTTTTTGCATGTATGTGTGTGTGTCTGTGTGTGTGTGGGAGAGAGAGAGTGAGAGAGTCCGTTTTATACTTTAAAAAAAGTGAAAACAGACTTTTGTATTTTAATCAATTTTTAATTAATAATAGTGCACACATTCACTCACGCACTTTCAAATATGCCCTTTCTCTCTTTTCCCACTCCCCCCCCCCTCTCTTTACAAACATTACTTGTCTTTTATTTTTATAATTTGCTCTCGTAGTGCTAAGATTGACTCGCTCCTTGTATGATCATATTTGTCCATCTGACGTCACGATTGACTTAATAGGTCAAGATAAGCAAATTTAATTATGCATGATTCATGTCGAGAGGAAGAAAACCTTATCGTTGCATCAAATGCAGCATTGACGAAAGAACTGTATACGGATTTAATTTATGAATAGGAAAAAAAAAATCGTCATCGTCAACCAGTGTTCTGATCTTGATTTAAAACGGAACAAGGAAATAGACACGTGTTCAGCGTCCGAGTGCGTTTATTAGTAGTCTTTTAAAGTATCTGGCCTTGACCCATTTTAGGGTCATGCACTTCAAGTTAGATTTTCAGTAAACAGATACATTTCTGGACTAGTATATTAATTATTGTTAACTCATTTTAGAAGGTTGACCTCATCGTGCACTGAACCTAAGGGAGTGAGACGCACATGCCATCTGAGTGGTTTCCCTTTTGTCTGATGGACCATTCAGTAACTGGACGGAACCTACTATTTATTAATAGTCGTAATAAATGTCAGTAGTGAGTCTATAATATTGGCTGAGTTGAACGCATTGTTTAATCAGTGACAATGGCGTATTCTGAGACTATTCATTTTCTTTTTGTTTCTTTTTAATAAAAAGAACGATTCAGGGACTTTTGCAGCAAGTCTGCCTAATTGCAAATTCAGCAACCTACTTACTGTTTCTGCAGGACATGGCTTTAAGCCATTTAGAAAATGTATATGCATTATAACTGTACGTATTTGTGAAAGAACTCAAGTCTCCCTCGCTCTCTCCAATTTATTTTCTGTTTTTGATTATTTATTTTGACGTATATTATAAAGTAGCGTTTAATACCGAATTCACACTTATTGCAATATTAGGCCTACGCGTTCCATACAATTATGAAACAATGGCGTCACAGGATGTACTTAGAAGAACATGTTTTCTCTAATAGATATAGGTAGCTAGTAGATATTTCTTTAAATAATTCATATATAGTGGCCAGATTTACTCATAATATACAGGAAAAATGAAATAATGATGTCTTGAAAGATGAGATCCTCAACCAAACTAGTATTCAAAAAATTAAAAAATGCCTTTAACTTTAAAACACTGGCCCATCATTTGCATATGATGGAGCGAATTGGGCCCCAAATATGAGCCATGATGAGTAAAATTGATATACGATGGGTAAATTTTGCAAGAAATAAAATAATTGTCTTTATGGCAGAAAGCTGCAGGTTCGTGTCTATCAGTTTCAATTATAGTATTCAGAATGAAAAGAAACTTATCTTCGCAACATAAAGTCATAACAAGCTACTTTAAAAAAAAAAACATGAACTGGTTTGGTACTGTTTATGCTCCAAGAACTTCTCTGCAACATTTCAAGAGTGAAGTCCCTTTCTCTTCGTTCTTTTTTGCTTTTCTTTTCCAGTTGCTGAGGTTCATAATGTTAGTCTAGTTAGTCTAATCAATTTATATCTTGATCCTGAACTAATAGCTATTAAGTATTGAAAGTAGTGGCTATTAGTGACTCAAAAATGTATTCAAAATTTAATTCTAACAAGCGCAGCTGTTTTGACATTTCTGAGTCACTATACAAATTCATTGACTGAATGATGGAAGTGGACTGTACGCATCCCGGGGGGCGAAGAGCAAGTCCAGCAGCTCACTCTCTCTCTCTCTCTCTCTCTCACACACACACACACACACACACACACACAAACACACACACACATACACATGCACATACACAAAGAAATTATTAATACATCACTAATGATAATCTTCTGCGTGCAGATCGTGCAGATATTAATTTGATGGATCATGTCAGAGACCTATGTGTGTTCTGACATTTTACTGGCGCGTCTTCAGCTGAAATACGATTGCAGTTCATGCCACAGATACTCAAACTCAGGGTTTGTGGGCCACTCCTGCAATCAATGACCTAGCCAAAAGGCTCTGCTTGCCAAACTCAGGTTTAGTGGGCCACTCCTGCACTCAGTGACCTAGCCAAAAGGCTCTGCTTACAAAACCGATCGCACTGATTGTAGAAACGCTTTATGAAAAAAAATATTCGAAACGCTGTCATTCTTTTTAGATGACTATGGAAGTTGTTCTTCCAGCAAAAACTTTTGCCATCTTCACAGATGGGACTGCAGCATGCGACACTGTGTTTGCTGGAAACATGATTCTGGTTGACAAGAAGGAGGCGTTCCTATCCTGTCCTCAAATTTCTTTTGAGTGAAATGAAACAGTATATGCAACTCGTTGCAACGCTTACTGTACAATTGTACAAACAACTCTTCTTTTAGATGAAACGTTTAGTTTGGAGACGACATAGATCTCTGTGTGTTCTTGTGGTATCACGTAAAATCAGAATACAAAGATTTCTGTACATCAAGTGCCTCGGGTGTGGTCGTGGGTGGGGGGGGGGGTTAGAGAGAAATCATAAGTCTGGAATATCAAACTATTTCAAGCGGCTATTGGATTTTGATGCGATCGAACATAATTTATTTATTCATTTTGTTGGTGACTGTGACATACATCAAGATTTTTTTATTTGTTGGTAAAGGTTAGGTCATGAAGAAGGCCACATCTAGACACTTCATGGACCAGGCAAAGATTTTCATGTTCTTGTTTCTCTCCATAGGGGAATCAGTGACGACACAGCCGTAATGTAAAACGCACACTTTAGTTAGCAACATTAACTTCGATCCTTACAAGCGTTCATTTCTCTCATCTATACTTCCTCAGGGGAAAAAATATTTCTTTTAGAACTTATTTTCAAGTAAAAGAATGGGTTTCGCTGAAAAAGATAAATTCACCCAAATCCATTGAAATGCGGGTGGGAATTAAGGTAGGATCCATATATTTTTTTTAAAGTCTTGACAGATATGTCAGTTGCTTTTTGAAGAGCTGCTTTGTACAATACGGCGCAACTATTCAACAGGTTCAACATGAAAATGCATGTGCATAAAGGTCTTGCATGTGAAGCAGTTTGTGGTATCAGCTGCATCAACACTGCTGCTAGATGTGTCTCTGGTGTATCAGCTGTTCCATCACTACTAGTTGATGTGTCTCTAGTGTGTCTACTGCTGATGCAGATGCCGATAACTAATTATTTGATGTTCGGATGACCTGCATAATTATAATCAATCTAAAAAGTCCACTCAGATAAAAATGTTATTTGTTTGACAACAAAATAGTCTTTCCAGACAGGCAAACATCATACTATGAAAAGTACTGCTGTTCTGTGCAATAAATGAACGGTGTTTTTATTTAAAACAAGTGTACTAAGTTAAGCTACTTACACTGTATATTACAATGTTTCTCGACTGGGGTTCCTCGAGAGGGCGGGGGGGGGGGGTCCCTGGGAGATCGTGATTTAAAAGAAAAAAGCATCGTAGATATAATTTTCATGCAAGTGTTCCCTGGGATCTGAAAATTATTTCAAGGGTTCCTCCAGTGTGAAAAGGTTGAGAAAGGCTGGCATATTATATTCAAAGAGTATAGTTTAATGTGCATATGCGATGTTTCATGCATAACGTTAAGATGTTTGGATGGACTGCAGGGAACCCTATAAGATGGGCAAATGAATGATATATTAATGGACAGGAGATGCAAGATATAGAGAGAAGGCCTTGTGATTGATTGTTTTATAAAATTAATTCCTTTTGACTCTTGATTATGAACATCATTATTATTACTATTAAACGTTGTACTTTGGTGCTAAGAAGAACTGGTTACCTAAAAATTTTGATAATTATTATTATTTATACATTTGTTGGCGTAAATAAATTGTGCTTGTTCGTGACTTGATTTTACTCTGCTTGTTCGTGGTTTGACTTTACTGTGCTTCCTCGTGACTTGATTTTACTGTGCTTGCTGGTGACCTGACTTCTTTACTGTATTTGTTCGTGACCTGATTTTACTGTGCTTGGTAGTGACCACAATTTTTTTTACGGTAGATGAATCTACTTTAAGTACATTTTAAAATATTTCTGACCACTGTATAACATCAGACTTTTAGTATGCTTTATTATAAACATCTCGGTTGAAATTCGTTTTAATGCAATGTGTTCTAGGTTAAGGTAATTTTGTACGTAGATTGATTAGACTCACCAGGAAGTGGCTCAACTTGCCTGACAGTTTCCAGTTACACATATCGTCCCCAGTACTAGGAACAGGTCGAGAAACGAGGATAAGTTCGTTGTTGTTTTTTTTCTGCTGCAGATTACGCACAAAATTCTTATTCAGTGGCACGGCTCTCCTTAGCATGCTGTTTGTTATTGCTGTTGTTATTATTAGACCCTTGCATATAAAATGTTTATTTTACGTGAGCCGAGTGTTAAGTGTATGTATGGAAAATACTGCTTAGTTCTGCAGTGCATTGGTAGTCAATATTTGTACTGTAGTCATGATATAATGTCAAGACTCGATCACATCTGCTTTCCTGCATGCTGAGTTAAAAGAAGGAAACAGAGAGAGAGAGAGAGAGAGAGAGAGAGAGAGTGTGTGTGTGTGTGTGTGTGTGTGTGTGTGTGTGTGTGTGTGTGTGTGTGTGTGTGTGTGCGTGCGCGTGTGTTTACATTGTGAGTACAAGAGCTCAAACACATGCACACCATGCTCAGTAACACATGCACATCCTTGCTCAGTGCTGAAAGTGCGGGAGTGCTAACTTGTGCGCACAAGAGCTCAAACACATGCACACCCATGCTCAGTGCTGAAAGTGCGGAAGTGCTAACAAGTTCTCGAAATGAGCGAAATTATTTGCAGTGGCAAGGACCAGAGACATTCAACGCAACATATGACAAAAGAGAAAATATACTTGTCGTTTTTTGTTTTTTTTGTGATGTAGCTGTAAACAGGTAGCCGGCGGAAGTTTATGGAAGCAATACTGTAAACAGGTAGCCGGTAGAAGCTGTGGAGCAAAACTGTAAACACATGCCGGTGGAAGCTGTGGAGTAATACTGTAAACACATAGCCGGTGGAAGCTGTGGATCAATACTGTAAACACATAGCCTGTGGAAGCTGTGGAGTAATACTGTAAACACATAGCCGGTGGAAGCTGTGGAGTAATACTGTAAACACATAGCCGGTGGAAGCTGTGGAGTAATACTGTAAACAGGTAGCCGGTGGAAGCTGTGGATCTAAAAGGTGATACTTTAAACAGTCATCACATTATTCAAGATAGAATCTGTGAACGTACAATTTTGCTTCATCTGAGAAGAATGTAGATAATGTTTATTTCTTCTTCACTTGACTGCTCGCGTATGCGTACAAATTAAGTCATAAGAGTCACGTGCAGGGTGCAGCTTTTTAATAAACTTTGTTTAAAACAAAAACGAGAAAATGTTGGTCCAAAGAGAGGAATGTTGGGAGACCCCCTTAACAAAAATTTTGAGGATTTGGAGTTGTACTGCTCCCCTAAAAATCTGTTTCCTTTCAGAGAGTAAAATCCATCTTTGTGACGATGCCCGCAATACCCGTGAAGAAAAATACTTGCTACCCAAACTTTGAAGTAAGATATCGGGATTAAAGGTATGAAGAAAGATATCATTATTGGCAGTATGGAGAAAGATATAATGATTAGCGGTATGGAAAAACATATCATGATCAAAAGATATGATGAAAGATATAATGATTAAGGTATGAAGAAAGATACGGTTAGAGGTATGGACAAAGATATCACGGTTAGAGATGTGGACAAAGATATCACGGTTAGAGGTATGGACAAAGACATCATGGTTAGAGGTGTGGACAAAGATATCACGGTTAGAGGTACTAAGGCTGCAGAATAATAAAGGTACATGAAAAACTTTGATAAAATATCTTAAGATTATCAAAAGCAGATCCATATATAATACAACTTTTAGAACTTTTTGATCTTTTAACATGGGTCGATTGGAAACAAAACGATTATGTAAAGTGGAATCAAATATTTTACGCAGAACAAACTTTCGAAGCCATTTTCCATGCTTAAGATGTTAGAGATCGGTTAATGGACGAGTTCTTTTGAAGGATGAGATTTCTATTTTTCTTATAATAATACAGTGATTATTAGTGCCCTATACTAACCAACACTTCCGCATAATTACATTTTAAAGAAATTAACGAAACTGCTTGCATTAGACTCATAGTATTTCTTGTCAAGTTAAAATTAGAATCTTTCAAATAAAAACGAGGTTTGACATACCCAAACCTGACATTGGAGATTGCACGTATCGATGTCGCCTGCCAATTTAACACATAATTATATTGTTATGTATGTGTGTATGAGTGAGAGAGAGAGAGAGAGAGAGAGAGAGAGAGAGAGAGAGAGAGAGAGAGAGAGAGAGAGAGAGAGAGAGAGATCTTCTGTTGTGTACAAACCAAACAAATCGGAATTAAAGATAGTACAATATTCATTAGTGTAAATTATCAAATAATCTTTAAGCAGTACTCGATGTCGCCGTGTGGAGTTTATACAAGACGAGTGACTGGAAAAGTTTACATATTAATGATGACGATGGTGTCGATGAGGATCGTGAATATTGTATGAAGATGATGATGCTTCGATTAAATCAACAACAAACAACAACACACCAAGCATGTAGCTAATAACTGATTCACAATATACATTGTTAGTCCGAGTCCAATTTCATTGATGAATAGCTTTGATAGATAAGTGATCAATAGAGGCGTAAGCTGGCAGAGACACACACAGAGAAAGAGAGAGAGAGAGAGAGAGAGAGAGAGAGAGAGAGAGGGAGAGAGAGAGAGAGAACCAGTGAGTTCCGAACAATAAAAACCTGTAACGAAATACCAGAGAGGTAATCTGAATTACAAATTATTCTTTATTACCCCTCTTTATAAGTAAATTATTTTATATACCGTTTTGAGGACTAACACTATTTCCGCGAACCCATGCACAAAAGTTAAGCTTTCAAGAGGAAAGATAACCACGTGAATATTGTTAAGATGACGAAATTGGCCTAAGATAATAAAATGATTTGTTTCCTTTTTTTATCCTCTTCCCCTTCTGCCACCTTTCAAACCTCACATTGTCTGAGATTGTATTTTTCCTCGTTTTTATTGTTGATCTCGCTGGTTTCTTATCCATAAGATTTTACGAGCCGATATCCAATGATTTCAATTTAACAGAATGTTTTCATTATAATAATGCCCAGCATTTAAAACCTATTCAAAAAGAAATTACGATACTTTTAAGTGAGACGCCAACCCAGTTTATCTTATCGGTGAGTGACTCACGCTGTCAAATGTGGTTCGAGCCATGCTTACTACTTTATCTGAGCTTGAGGTCAACGGTGAGCATGCCTGCCTGTCTCTTTCTGTCTGTCTTCTTTTCTACTTTTGTTGTTTGACACGTTTCGCAGTTCATTCAAATTTCACCCACAGCGCCAATGCCGAGAGATATATTTAAGTTCTGAAAAGAAGAGATTTAAATTGTGGAAGGTTGAGATTTAAGTTCTGGAAAGTTGAGAATTTAAGTTCTGGAAGATTGAGATTTAAGTTTTTGATTTAAGATTTTGTTCTAGAAGGTTGAGAATTAAGTTCTGGAAGATTGATATTAAATTCTGGAAGGGAAAATTTAAGTTCTGTAAGGTTGAGATGAACATTCTGGAAGGCTGAGATTTAAATTTGAATGGTTGAGATTTATATTTAGGAAGGTTGAGATTTAGGATCTGGAAAGAAAATATTTAAGTTCTGGAAGGAATAGATTACAGTTCTGAAAGTGAAAAATATAAGCTGTGGAAGGGAGCGAATTTAGTTTTGGAAGGTTGAAATTGAATTCTGAAAGGGAAAGAGTTATGTTCTGAAAGGAAGAAATTAAAGTTCTGTAAGGGAGTGAATTACGTTTTAGAAGGTTGATATTTAATTCTGAAAGGGTGAGATTTAAGTTCTGAAAGGTTGAGGTTTAAGTGTTGGAAGGCTGAGAAAGGAAAGATTTAAGTTCTGAAAGGTTGAGGTTTAAGTGTTGGAAGGCTGAGAAAGGAAAGATTTAAGTTCCGGAAGGCGGAGAAGGGAAAGATTTAAGTTCTGGAAGGCTGAGAAGGGAAAGATTTAAGTTCTGGAGGGAAAAGGTTTAAGCTGTGGAAGGTTGAGATTTAAGTTTTAGAAGGAAAAGATTTAAGTTCTGGAATTTTGAAATTTTAATAAAATAAGGCATGCCATTAATGGTGAGAATGAAATCATGAATGGATTTGGGTGGATTTCCTGGGAACAGTATTGTCCGAGTATCAGAAGCCAACATGGTCTATTTAGTTTTTTTTAACTGCCTAGGAATTTTTTGCGTGCGCGCCTGTAACGCACGGAACCAGATTTATCGTCCCTTCCAATGAATGGGACAACAAACCCACCTCCATCGGCTAAGAAGCGGTGAACCTTTTCATCCCTGCAAGGATTTGCCTGTTTCTTTTTTTTTCTTCTGCTTTTTGAAAAAATAACAACAACTAGAAAAATACGGGAAAATTTTAACATAGTTGTCATTGTCATTTCTCGAAGTGGAATAAGCTCGACTGCATGAGGGTTCGCTCACTTTGCTGAGTGAAAGAAATGGTGACTAAACAACTTTCAGCTAAATACAATTCCTACTTCCTTATGAAGAAGTCAAAGTTTTTTTTCTTGATTGTTGTTGCTTCGGGTCATCATGACCTCCTCGTCCATGTGCAATTGGCCAGTCTCGTTCTAGTATATCATAACCATTGGATAAATAAAACTACTAAGTTGAACTAGTTTATATTACATCATGTACCAGAGAAAATTATATTGGCGGCCATTTGACTCCCATTCATGACGTTACTTCTGCTTGCTTTTATGCGGAGGGCTTGGAATTGTGTGTCTTAGTAACGGGGCAAATCTCGTTCACAAACTCTGACCTAGATTCTATTTCACTTGGTCTTTAGTTAGCTATAACTGTTTAATATTGTTAGGGAATAAAATTAGCAGCGATAACTCTTTACGATAGATAGATAGATAGATAGATATTATAATTAAAATTCTGAGTTTAAATGGGATAAATGAAAATGAAAAACATCACCACTGAGATATCAGTGTTATTTACAACTGAAGAAAGTGTAATATTTTGTTTGTCGCACATCACAATGGAAACTGGACAAGACATAAGTATAGTAGGAATTCTAGGTAGCAGGAGTGGGGGTAGTGAAGAAGGACTACAGATGGAATGAGGAAAGTTTTGCAAACACATAAATAGGAATCCTTGCACTTGCACTTGCAGTGGGATTTTTTAATTAAAGTGTTCAAAGCATTAACTGATTAAGGTGTCAGAAGCATTTATTAAGGAATCTGACTAAAGATTAAAATGCCAAAGTTTAAAATGACAGCAATTTACTCTCTCTCATACGCACACACATGCACTAACTGTTCAGCACATTACGTAATAATGATCAGCAGTGTAGGGATTAATCGAAACTGTAGAGTAGAGGTTTGTCAACTGACCTGAAATACTCCTCACACTTAGCAGAAGTGAACTGGTTCAGCCATTTAGCATACAGGTGAATCTTTTATCGGGTCAGTTATCCCAATGCTTTTCAGTAACCAATCCCTCCCCAAACACCCGCCTCACTTAAAAAAAAAAAAAAGTGTTCAAAGAATGCCGAAGCAATCTGGAGAATACCCCACCCCCTCCACATACACACGGTTTATCTTGTTAACCTATCTACGACAAAATTTCTGCACTCTTGCACAAAAGTAGGCCAGCCATTGCACTAAGTGTTTTGATAGCGTCACTGTCATTAATCACAGTGACATTAGTTAGGCTTAACTTTTACGTGCTGTAACGTACGTTTCCAAAATGCGTGTTCACTAACACTGTGATGGGAATATTCATTTATTTATTTGCAGATAACTTTATTTTATAATTTTAAACCCTCATTTTAAAATCATTCTCCACACACACACCCCTCTCACGCCTCTCGTGTTATTTTAAGATGAGGGTGTTCAAGTCGTAGTGACGCGCATGTAATGTACAAACTGGGTTTTACGCGTTTAACTGTCTTGAATAAGTTATCAAATTAACACTGATTTAATATTGTCATAGCTAATCTGTTTCGGCGTACTATTTTCATGAGGCACTAACCGCCACCACCACCACCACCACCACCACCACCCCAGATGTTTTTTTTTTCTCAAAGTCATTGCAAGTGTCTCTATCCAGATACTTGAGTTCTGTATTCTCTGTCGACAAGCACAAATAGAGTAATGGTGATAAAATTAGCAATTGTATTATCTGATGAAAATGATCAGACTTATCTGGGCCGGTCCTTGCTACCTGGGCTTGCTTTAAGTGGAAGTCTGTGGATGCACTTTAAACAAATTATTTATTATGTGTGTAAGTGTGTTTGTGTGCGAGTATGTGTGTATGTGAGTGTGTATGTGTGTGTATGTGAGTGTCTGTGTGTGTTTGTGTGCGAGTGTGCTTGTGTGTATGTGTGTGCGTGTGTGTGTGTGTGTGTGTGCGTGAGAGAGAGAGAGAGAGAGAGAGAGAGAGACAGCCGCAACAGACAAGACAAAATCAGAGCAGTGGGACAACAAAAAGGGAAAGGAATAAGAGTTCACCGTGTGATCAAACTGATTTATATTAAAACTACCTAATTCGTCCCCTCCCCTAAAAATATAGTAATAAATCAATAGAAATAACACAAATTCACGAAGGAAATTAAAATAAATGTAACAATAGGCCTATAAAAACAAATAAATACAAAATTCTAAAGATGGTTTACATTTTTACAAAAAATATTTATAAAAGTGTATGAAATTTTTTTATAATGTAATTATAATACAATTATTTATTTACTTTTTTTTTTATATATATAACAAAGTACTTTAATATCCATATACAATAGTGTATAACTTCGCTTTACGCGGAATGCTGGGCAAAATATGCAACACATCAACTGCCGAATGGCGTAACGAATTTATTTTGTTTGGTTGTTACTTTTGTACGTTATTGTTAGCTGATTTGGTTTAGTTTATGTATCTTTCAATAAATAAGAAATATGTTATGAAAACTTACAAGTTACCTCTAATACTATTTTCCAATTCACTTACAGGAAATACTAATTCATCATATGAATTTTTGAATGGTAGGAAATGTGAAAAATACGTTATAAAAACATTTTAAAAATCATATCATTGTAATGTAATTGTGGTCCGCCGAAGTAAATATAATTTTATAGTGCTTCTGTCAAAACTTTTATTCACGGAATAAGTTTAGGGATTATTTAACATTATACCGGTATAAATTTGTATATTTCCACCTCGCCTCCTTCCGGCTAACACGATTGACCGATGTCAAGGACGATTTTAACCAACGAAATTGCTTGTAAGAGTTAGCCAATCATATTACATCTTTTTATTATGATTATAAGAGTTCAATGTGGCAATTAAGGTCAACTGAGGTCAAAGTCTGACAACTAGTGCAACAAGCACATCTAGTGATTGCTATTTATGTTAACTGAATAAATGGGGTTCGTTTCTTAGCATACTGATTACACCTTTTTCCAGATATCTTGTTTGTGAAGAGGCTTCGGGATGTTTGTGCTAACACTTCAGGTATGTACACAATTATGGAAAAGAGAACTGTCATTTTTTGTTGTACTTGTTGATGGAATGGAAATATAGGCCTACATTTGCAGTGTTTTGCGAACTATGAATATGATATTTTTATCGGTACATGGACATGAATACTCTATCAAAATAGGGCTATGGCTTTTTCGTATTGATACGAACAGCATTCGATAGTCAATAGTTTATTGTGATGTTCCTGAAAGATATAGGCCTATTGATTCAGACCGCAGATACAGTTATCAAAATAATCTTTGAATTGAAGCATTATGCAGTGTATTTATATTTATAATAAACAGCATCTCCTTTTTCATTATTCGATTCCAGTCTTTAACTGACTGCATCTTCTTTCCTCTTAGGACTCCATAATTGTGCCTTTGAGAGACTTTTGTATTATAATCTCTGCCTTCCACCATTCCAACCATGTTTTGTGTAACACGTCATGATCTAATTTTAATGGGCCAATGAATCTGTTGCACATACACTCGCGGGTGCACATAAGAGTTTTTGTTTTGTTGTTTGTTGGTTTTTTTGTTTGCTTGTTTTTTGCGTGCATAAATTCATTTCATACTCTTCAAAATGCTTTAGCTCTTATTTATATGCATAAGATGTAGTGATGAAATGCAATCTATTTTTTAAAATTTCTTTTTTAGGGGGAGATGTGTTATGCTAAAGAATTCATTCCTTGTTTGTGATGCATCCACATCGTAATCACTGTTTTAAGAATAGTTTTTTTTTAAAAATATTCCGTTTAGA
The DNA here is from genome assembly GCA_028829895.1 of Sinotaia quadrata. Taxonomy (NCBI): domain Eukaryota; kingdom Metazoa; phylum Mollusca; class Gastropoda; order Architaenioglossa; family Viviparidae; genus Sinotaia; species Sinotaia quadrata. The sequence continues at coordinate 66,859,743 of CM054180.1, read as the reverse complement.
CGTTCTTCAGAGATTTATTTTATTTTTTGTTCTTGTAAAACTTGTTTTGCTTTAAAATATGTCCCCACCCCCACACATTTAGTGTTAAAATAAATTAATTTCATGCCATTTTTTACTTGGATTTTTAAATCTTTAGGCCTTAAATAAATTCATTTCATGCCTTAAAACATAAAACACTAAATTTAAAGAAATACATAAATTTCATTTGCAATATACTGATTCATTGAAACAAAAGTATTTACTGGGTGGGGTGGGGGTGGGAATAATAGATTTTATCTTATTATATGATTAGCTGGTAACATTTTGAAGTAAACATTAGCAGATTGTCTCATATGCAAAAGTCACTTTTAATATTATACAGTTTACATCTCATGTTTGAAAGTTGCAATTATAATATTAATTAATTTACCCAATTAAAGGAAATTTGCAAATTAGTGCTTAATCATTAACCTGTGAATATGAACACAGGCATGAAATATGCAGAGGTCATGAACTATGAAGTTCCTCCTTTGTCTTTGACATATTTGTCTTGCCACTATCGAAGCTCATGGGACCTTTGTTCATGGATGGCTGACAATCAAAATTAGTATTGCAGAACAGATACCTTTTATTGTTTGTAGACAAAAGCTCACCTGAAAATATCAGTAGTCTGTGTGTCTACAAACAAGGACATATCACTTAGCATGAAAGATAAGTTCCTGATAAATTTTAGTTTTCAAAATGGAGTTTGTATTATATCATAAATATATATAAGAAAATACATAAAATCTATCAAGTGCTAGACATGACAAAACAACATATATTAACTGTTCTTGTTTTGATTGATTGAAGGTGACATACTCGGGAGCAGTGGGCCTAGTTGGTTCTCAGAAACTACTTGAAGTAGCTATTTTTAAAAAAAATATTTTTGTCACTGTGTTTAATAAAATCCATTTTGAACAAGATTGTGCCTGAGTGTAGATTGATTTTTAACAAGATTGTGCCTGACTGTAGACTGATTTTTAGAGACCCATAGAAAAATTGCACTGAAAGTTTATATAGATACATCTAACATCTACAACAGTCGTAGCAGTATATATAATCAGCAAACCAGGATATTCAGGTAAAGCAAGGAAAGGCTGCTTATTCCCTGTAAAATATAATCAGGGAACAAACACTAAGTTTCCAGTTCATTCATATATAACCCCATTCTCTCTTACATTCAAGTCTCAACTTACAGTTTTCTGCACAGTATTTATTAGCCTGATACATGCAGACAACATAATAAATACAGCATATCATTTTTATAAGTGCATAAACTGGAAATATATATAATGTCAAGTGTTTAGCAGACTATATAATGAATATCTTAGTTAAAAAAATTGTAGAAATAATGACTCATACATCTCTACATAAAATACAAGTATAACATATCAATAGCAAAATGTATGAAATATTTCAAAGTCCATTCTCTCTCTCAGTCACTCAGTTAACTCACCATTAAGCTAAAGGCTGCCTTTTGTTTCATAACCAGATGTCTTTCCACACCAAATTCAAAGTGTTTAGACAATAGAATTCTCTACAGCTGGTAAACTTTTGATCTCAGCCCATTGGCTGGTCTTGTTCCCATAAATCTTAACCAATGGATAATGAAATCTACTCATCCAGTTGAACTGGTTTGGATTGCATCAGCATTTTCTAGCATATTCTCAACTTGAGTTGTTTACTCCAACTCTTACACTTATAAATCATAAGGAGTGCCCAAGGTTGGGTCATTTTGACAATTTAGCAATTTATATAACAATTTAGTCCAGAAATAGGAATAAGCAAATTACTCCACCAGACTATCTTTATCTATCTATGTTAATACATGCAGATTTGAAAACCTGAGTGCAGCCTCTAGAAGCTAGAAGACAAAGATATCTTCATAAGAATTATATACTTGAAAACAATTTTTTTCCCTATTTTCCTATACCTAGCATTTTTCTCTTTTTAAAAGTTTAATTGCTATTATTATTTATTTATTTATTTATTTTTTTGGTATATGTCACCTACATTATTGTATAGTGGTACAGTTTTTCCTTCTTACAATAGTTTCCGCTAAATTGCTGATTTACTCTACTGTTGTACTTATACTGTGCCTTCCTTTCCAAACTTATAAGTTTAACATTTTAAAATTCAGTATTAAATGAACACCACAGAATGAAGAAAAATAATATTTTTAGAGAATTGCTTGTAGTTGTTAATACAAAATAGTCTTGTTTAGATGTTTTATTTAAAGTATTTATTTTGATATGTTTATAATATATATTCAAGAATTTTTCATGTCATAAATACATTAGAATAGTTGATTACTGAGAGAAATAACATGTAACCATTTTTGTTGTTGTTATTTTTGTTGCCACTGTTAAAGTACACCATCAATGAATACAATGATTCATTATTTAAAGGTGTTGTTGCTACCAGATACAGAAATAAAAGTATCTTCTACTTTAGGCCACTCCTTTAACTTACCTTTAAGTATGTATTCACATAAAGCACTTACATAGATTCTAAAATATTGGAATTCAAATATTAAAACATATTAATATTAAATAGATGCTTAATTCTATCTCAGACATTTAACTTTTACTATTGTGGTTGACAGACATGGATTGGGTGTGCAACTCATGATTATGAAATCTATGCAAGGTTTTAATATTCATAATCATAGGGTATGAATCTCTCTTATGAAATCTGTGCAGAGTTTTAATATTAAATCTGATGAAAACATTTTCTTCATTTGAATTTAGACAGTTTAATAACTAAATCTTTATGTAGATATGTGCTGGAGTAAATGATTTATATTAGTGACATATTTTTTAATTTGGTCATATCTTTAAATAATAAAACTTGACTTATCAACTGTATCCTTTAACAATGGCTGATATGTATTCCTCTACTAGGACAGCTTAGGCACAGTGAATGATGAAAGTAAACATCTTCAAACTGATCACTTGAAAATAATTGCATAAACACAATGTTTAACTTTTTACCCACTGTAAACACCTTATAAACTACGTAGAATTAAAATAAGTATACTGGGTCATTTTGATGCCTGAAGCATGTGTGTTTGTTTAGAATAATGTATATCATGGGTGCACAAACTGCAGCCCATGGGCTGCATGCGGCCCGAGACAGGGCTCTATGCAGCCCCACTGGAAGACTTTTGGATGTTATCATTATTACGAATGTAAAGCACATTACCTCATTATTTGTGTTGTTTTTTCTAATGAGCCATCCATGTGGTGGCCCTCCACGCACTATCAATTGGAAATTTGGCCCTCTGGCCTAAAAGGTTTGTGCCCCCCTGATGTATATGCATAACTCAGCTCTTTGAAATCAAACAAGAACCATAAGTTTATTAAACTTTTTTTTTACAGGCATCACAAATAAGATATTCACAGAAAAAATGCTAGGCTTTTTCTTTTCATTGTTTTTTTTATTAATAAATGTAATGTCCTGAAGAATGTTATTTAACTGAATTACTGACTCCAGTTACGCTTTTTTTTAAAATGTACCTAGACTAGAGTAATTTTCATATTGCACTGGTTTTATTTTTCTAGCTTAGCATTAGAAGTCAGGCTGTTGGATACAGATGATTCATATTTGTATTTTAGTCCCTACTGCAAACTATATTTTATTTTTTTATCAATTATAGTAACTTGGGCAATGTTAATTATCAAGGCAACAGGTGAATAAATCTTGATGGAACTTCAGGTTATATAGTCTTTATAGTGGATGAGCTAATTAAATAATCTCCCTGACAGCATATTCTATTCCTCCTGCATGCTCTGGTTGATTGGCAGTGAGTTGATGTAAAATGAGACTATTAATTACCAGAATTGGTGTTCTTGTCAGTCTTACTTTATTTCAAAGGTCTGTTAACACAACTTAACAAAGTAGATTGAAAGCTTTCTGTTTTGGAGTTGTCTCAAAATGTTTCATTTTATTATTTGCAAATGTAGTAAATATGAATTTATTAGTTCAGTATTTCAGTATGAAAATTTGAAACTTTCAAAATGATTATTATTTTAGTAAATATGAATTTATTAGTTCAGTAAAAGAGTTTAATAACAAAAATACATTGATTTATTTTTTTGCTACAATCTTATATAGATAATACATTGAAAGAGATGTGTAAGACTTGCTGGATAAACATTAAAGTGTAGGGAAAAGTATTCACAAGATAGAATGAAATTCTAAAAGTAAAATTATATTTAATAAATTAAGGAGTTTTGTAATGGTCTTTGTTTCTGTTTGCTACACCATGTTCTACATTCTCAAGTGCAAAAAACAAAACAAAACAAAAAAGTCCTAATAAAATATGTTAGTATAAAACAATGAAAGAACTACATGTTCATTCTGCAGAACAGGCAATACAATCGAACATTTTCTACTCCAATGCAATAAATACACAGAGGAAAGAAAAATCATCAGAGAAACAACAGACCTATTAAATCTACCATTCTCCACTCAAGCACTCCTGTACTCCAAAAAACACAATCAAAGCCATGTACTCATCACATACCTCATGGAGACAAACACACTCCACCTACTTTTTAAAAAAAATATTAAATTAAATTTAAAAAAAACAACAAAAAACCCCACACCCCAAACCACCACACCATCAACAGTTGAGACAACGAGCAGACATAGAAACAGCATACAAACACAACAACGCCCGAACACCCCACCCTCCCTGAGTGAAAGGTGGAAGGCCCTGCAGGAATCCCCCCCCCCCCAAACCTGAGAACATCCCCAAGGCGAAAAGTTTTAATGTAATACCTGCGGGGCAATGAAGATCACGGTACTACTACTCGAAAAGTTCTCTCTCAGTAAATGTGTAATTTAAGTTGTTAAATTAAACTACTTTTGAACAGACCTCACAGATTCGAAAAAAAAAATGTTTGCATTGTTATGCAACACACACGGACATATAATAAGTTTCCATGTTCGTTTTGTACAATATCATTTATATTAACGTTTTTGCTCCCGTTCTTTCAAGATTTGCCATTACCGTAGTTGTTATCCAAAAATAGCACAACAGCTATTAAAAAAAAAAGTTTTCTAATCTTTATTAAGCCGCCAAGTTGTATGTTTGGTGTGTGTGTGGGAAATATTTAATTATGGAGCAACAAGTACCAAAAGAGAGTGTTATACTACTAGCCAGCAACATAACTTGCTTAAGTTCCCACAAACCTGACATTTTGACACTAATAGTAAAGCATATATTTATATACTAGTGTGCATGTTGAGGTGGGGTAGGGTTCGCGCTTGTGTATTATGTTCAGGGGCATGGACAAATTTTACTTTGATTAAGTATTGGGTCAGGGCCGAACTTTGTCCTAGTGTCGTCTTGGGCATGACTCATTTCAACCGCAAGGGAGAGCAAGTTGCCTTGAAAGTATGCTGTTATGTAAATACTTTACACGCCACTCGGCTACATGCGCGTGACAGTGGGACGCTTCCATGGTATAATGACATCATATTTTTTCTCGAAAACTTGTCTTAGTTTGGCTCTTAGTTAGATTGCATACGACCACTTCCTGGGCTAGAAGACCGGCCACGTTAGGTCGCAATAAAGGAAGAATGTGACTGTGAGTGCATTTTTTTCTCCACATAGCGTGGAATAATCGGATATAATATAGTTTTAGCGAATTTTATTATATCTAGGGGTCGGGTTATGGTTCACACTTGTGCATTTTGTGCAATCTTATTATTTATCATTTTTTATGATATAATATTCGTTAAAAATTTAGGGTTAGGGTTAACACTTGTGCATTTTGTGCAGTCTTATTTATGATATAATAAAATTCGCTAAAACGATATTTGACTAAATGAGAAATAATAAAATCCGCTAAAAATAGTAAAAATGATATTTTAGCCTACCTAATTGCTTGTTCTGTTATAACATTTCGTTAAACTTTTCTATTTTTTTCTTCAAAGAAATAATGAAACAAAATTGTATCGTATTTATTCCTTTTGAACTTGAAGCACACGCACCACTGACAGAAAAAAGCATAGGTACACATTATGTTTTCTACATTTGGGCGATATAAATATTAAAATGCCGAAGACAATCACTCATCTCACTGATTCCTGAATCAATGAATCACAAAAACAACAACAAATAAAATAAAAGCCCGATAGCTCGCAAGCCTAGTATATTGTTAGATATTGACACTGGCAATTCTTTTCATTTGGATTTTAATAGACACATTAAGCATATGATTATGAATTTATTATGATTGCATATAATTATATGTAACCTTGCTTTAAATTGAAATATAATTTATCAGAGGAAATTCCAGTAGTGTAACTGTAAGACAATTGTTTTCTAAAGTTAGTTAATGCATGTATCTTTTTCTAAATAGACAAATATGTTGATATTAATATTATTATCACTGTTTCACTAGGAAATCATGTTTGCAAACAAATGTAATTTTAACTTTCAATCTCCGAGATTGTGTATTATTATTAGGTATATGTTTGCTCATAGTGTACAGTATCATGAGTATGAAGTGCTGTCACCACTATCCTTTACATCATAGTTTTAAGGGATGCTGGTGCTACAGTCATTAGTAATGAGAGTAATTTAAATGGCATTGGTGCTATTGTCTATCACATTTTGAATGTTTTGGTACTACTGCTAAACATAATAAGGGACATTGGTACTACTGTTTATCATACTGTGAGTAACTTGAAAGATGTAGATACTACTATCTATAGCACTTTGAGCAGCTTAAAGGATGTTGATACTACTAAGTACTATTCATCACACTTTGAGTAACTTAAAGGATGTCAATACTACTGTTTATAACACTTTGAGTAGCTTAAAGGAAGTTGATACTACTATCTTAGTATCTATAACACTTTGAGTTAGTCAGTTACTTAAAATCAAGTAAAAGATGTCAATACTACACTCCATAACACTTTGAGTAGCTTAAAGGATATCTGTACTATTATCCATAACACTTTGAGTTTGACTTTGAGTAGCTTAAAGGATGTTGATACTATTAAGTATTATCCATAACACTTTGAGTAACTTAAAGAATGTTGATACTGCAGTCCACCACACTGAATAACATAAAGGACATTTACTGATGTCCACACATTGATGATCAAGTGGGTTATTACTGACATTTATGCATTAGATTTCATAATCAATTTGATGTAGTATGATCATGATGGTACAGGTTGTAAATTTAGGTGTTTTTTTGTATTATTATATAATAATACATTAAAAAATATAGTGACTGCATTTTAATTGTACTTTGTTTTTACTAATCACAAAGTTGATACAAGAATATAACTTCTTATAAGTATGCCTCATTTTCTTCAAGCATTCATGATATATCATTCTGAGTTATAATTATCTTATTATGTCATATTATATTAATTAATACTAACAATAGGTATGGTTGAACATCATGATCTTATGTTTCCATTGGCTTATGATTTCCTGATTTCCTTAAAGTATTAAGCTAATTTATTTCATTAGGTATATTGACATATTAAAAGCAGTGACATACTGTATGAACATGATTGAGGTATTAGTTTTAAAGTATAATATTTACACAGTATTATTATGAAATACATTACAATGTTTAATTCCTTTATTGTCTTAACAAGTCCTGTAAATTGATGTCTTGACTCTTAGTATAAATTATAAAACATTATAATTTTGTTGTTTCCATTAAAGATGGCTGATATTTTATGAATGCATTCATTAGTTAACATATTTTAAACTGGTTTTTAAATAATTTTAACTGTTTTATTGAACAGTCTTAACACCTTATAATTTCTTTGTTAATAAAGCTGACTTTAGCATCATATTTTCATTACTCAGATTGATAGAATATACTGTAATATTATCACATCATATATTATAATTGTATTTTCTTAAACATCTATGTAGATACAAAACATCTTTAGCCATTTTGCAACCAGTATTGCATTTTTATTAGTGCCTGCATATTTATATATTATAACCATGAAAATTTTATTAAATTGCTTGATACTCTATAATCATGATTGATCTTGCTTATTCCTTGGATTCCTCGAGGAACAAAGGGCCTTAATTTCTGTTGCTTTGGTTTAGCATGTGGGTTTTTATGGGATAGAGTTGCTAGCCCACGCCCAACCCTCCTCCTTTCTCACTGGCCATAGCAGAGTTCATGATTGACCTATTAAACCTGTATTTAGTCTTATTTATAAAACTAAAATATTTATGTTATATTTGTAGATTGTAACATGTATAAAAAGAATTCCTTTATTGTCTTAGGTGAGTGAAATTATTTCAGCACTGCCCATGTAATATTGCTATATATATATATATATATATATATAGCATATACTTACTAGCTATTAGCCTATAGTGTAGCTTAGCTAATTATTAATCTCTTGTCATTGTAAGTGTTGACTGATCTGTCCAGACAGATACCTCTTAGTGTAAATAATCTAGTGTATCAAAACTATCATATTTGAATAACAATCATCTTTCAATATAGGTAAACGGGGGTTCCCAAATTTGCTAAAAATCTAGGTGCCATCTCAAGAGGTTAAGTGTCATGAATATGCATGCATATGGGTATGTCACATACACATCATATATAAAATGAAGTTGCATCACATTTAACTTGTAAATTCAACAAATTTCAAGCATACTTGCTTGCATGTCTCTTGCAGTGTTTACATCTTGTCAGGCTGAGTGTGCTTCTAGTGTGTGTTAAGATTTAGATAGTCTTTATACTAAATGGTCCTCAATTGCAAGCCAACTACATCTGATCCTCAGTCAAACAATGATTTGTTCCAATAGTGCAGGAACTGCTCCATCCACCAAAAAAAAACCAACAAAAAAATACCTTGCAGATTCAATTCTGACTCTACATGGTTTGGGGCTTAAGAGCATCTTTTGTTAATACAGCAATTATATATATATTGACATTTTGCAATTGGATGCATTTGCTTTTACAGTGTTACATTATCTGCAGTTTTCTTGTCTTTACATAGTTTATTTAAAGACATGGCGTATTATAGTTGTAATAATTCTAAAGCTTTTAGGGCTTTTATAGCATTAATTATTTTATTAAAACTTGTATTTCTTTTACTACATGTTTTTGTTATATATTCTCCTTAACTAATGATAAATTCTAAGTGAATGATATGTTATTATAATCTGAATATGTTAAAATATTCTGAAGGTATTTAAATTTGAAATGGTGACAGTTTTTCAACTGATTATGATTTGGTGTTGCTGACTTACTCTACTAGCTCACCTATTTACTTTCTTTACGACTAATATAGTAATAAGTTTAGCATTGATTTAATATTAATGAATTATATTTCCTTTAAAAGTTTTGTACTAGACAGAAACAGACTAGATTCTTCATTTGCAATGCAACTTTGCTTCTTTAACATTTAATAATTGATCACTGGAAATATATCTCTACAAGAATTTGAAGTGTAACAGACATGAGGGAAAAAAAAGACTACTGAGAAAAATTTATAAACGAAGAATTTGAAACAAATATTTTATTTTCCCAACAACAAAGGTTAACTGATACATATTTAGACACCTATATTTGGACATACTGTTGCATTGTTGTTTAGACCCAGTGAAATATGTAAAATGTCAATGTATGCAAAAAATTTTGTTGCCAACATAAAATTTCTAGATGTTCCAGTATCCTGCCTCATGGTATATATATCATGGCAGGGTAAATTTGCCTATCCCTATTTCTAGATTTAATTGTTATATAATTGTTAAATTGTCGAAGTGAACTGACCTTGGGCATTCCTATAATGGTACTTTTTGTAAGTGTCAGAGTTGGAGTAAACAAATCAAGTTGAGAATATGCTAGAAATTGCTGATGCAATGTAAACCAGTTCCAACTGGATGAGTAGTTTTTTATTATCCAATGGTTAAGATATATGTGAATGAGACCAGCCAATGGACTGAGATCAAAAGTTTACCTGCTGTAGAGTATAATATTGTCTAATCACTTTGAATTTGGCATGGCAAGAGGTCTAGTCATGAAAGCTTAATGGTGAGTTAACTGACTGATTGAGAGAGAATGGACTTATTCATGCATTTTGCTATTAATATTAATGTACTTATATATATTAATAACCTTGTGTTTTGTGTAGAGATGTAGTATGTGAGTAGACTATTATTTCTACAATTTTTTGATGCTTGATATATGGTATGTTAAACACTTGACATTGTTTCTATATTCTAGTGATTGCACTCATAAAATTGAGATGTATTTATTATGCATGTATCGGGCTAATAAAAGTAATATATACTGTTGCAAAAAACTCTTTAAGTTGAGACTCGAATGTAAGAGGGAATGGACTGGAAATTTAGCATTTGTTCCCTCATTTTATTTTACAGGAAAGAAACAGCCTTTCCTTGTTTACCTGAACCTCTTGGTTTATTGATTATAAACCACTACAACTGTGGTAGACACGAGAAGTATCTACCGCAGTGTGTAAGTGTAAGGAATTCACTGCACTCTGTTGATATATGGTGACAAAGTATACTGACTACATCCAGCAATTTCTGGTACAAGGAAGTTATTGGAAATTGCTACAATTGTTTTGTAAACCTGAGGGAGCTAATATGGCAGAGTACCAGATGGCCTCGAGAGAATAGCGGTGGTCAGTGATCTACAATATGAGAAGGGAAACGCGTGGAACTGACAGTAAGAACATAGAACATGAACAATAAACTTGTGACTTTGTTACAAAAAGCTCGCTAAAAGACTATTGTGGCTAGACAAGGCTATGTATAAAGCATTATTGCTTACCTCTAATAACTCCATTTCTGTTCTCTGATAAGAACTATCCTGTGATTTGTATTGATACTAATCTGTTGAATTGTGTTTTAGGATATAAGATTGTATCAGTATTCAAGTTATTTAATATGGTTTTGTGGAAATAATTGATGTCAAGTAATCTTTTTTATTGTATTTATTATATGTGTATATTTGATTGTTGATTTAATAAATCTATTGTTACATTTATTGATCCTCTTACACATATTGATAACCTTATGATGGAGAAGAAAGTGGGTGGATGGGGCTTGCTAAATATAGATTAAAAGACAGATTTATCTTCTCCTTTAGTAAGAAGTTTTCCACCTATGGAAATATTGTATGACGGTAACTGTTTGACTTTAGTGTTATGGAAGAAGCAAATGTTTACAGTGCCTGCATATCCTCCCAAGTGAGAGAGATGAGTGGTGTCTGCTAGAGAATTATTAATAACATAAAATAAGATTCTCATCACTTGTAATTAGTTATGAATGATTAATTAATAATAATCATAACCATTAACTAGGTGGTAAGTGGTATCAGATCTGTAGATGATTCACTTTTATTTTCTTTATAAATTCATAAATGCTAGGAAAGATAAATTAAATCATTTATATATATAAATATTAATGTTCAGTCATATATGCTTTTTTCAATGAAGTGATTGACACAACTGTTTGAATTTTACTTTTGCTTATCTTAAATTAATTAAAAAAATCTACACAATAACTGCTTTGTGTTCAAATAATGAGTTTTGTCTTATCTAAACTTCACCTGCTGCTAATTCTGGTTAATCTGTAAATTTTTAAACCAGCAAGAAGTGATTAGTATGTGTGTATGGTCAAGTTTAACACTTGTCTTTGAACACTGCATTGTAATTATTTTTACTTGTTTCCTGTTTTAGTTATACATCTGTATATGCACACTCTTCAAGTTCTGTTTCTTAAATTAAGAAAAAATATTTCCTTGTATTTAAAAAAAAAAGTGTTTTAGAAAGAGATAAACTGACTATATTATAAAGAGTTTTGAGAATTGAGACACATTTGATTTTGAACATTCTAGTAATAGTGGTATTAGTAGCAGTATACATGGGTTTAATTTATTTATTGAAATTGTCTCAGAATAGTTTGTTAAAAGTTTTCACTTGGTGCACTGTATACAGGTAATGAAATGAAATATTTTTCTGCCATATTGCTTGTTTGAATCTTTTGCTAATTTGACAATGTATATGTTTTGTGTTTTGACAGTTGTGGTTTTATTTCTAATCTACATCAGTATATGGTCCATACCATAAATTAAAAAGGTCTTAATCTTTTGAACAGGTTGCTAAATTGTGAATGTATATTTTAAATATATGAAGTTAAGCAAATATATTAAGCTGGGGCATGGTACCTTGTGTTGATTTAATTGGTTAGCTTGAAGTTGTAAAAAAAAAAAAAGAAATTATTTTAAATTTGTATAATATGGTACAGAATTACTGGAAATTTGTAGCCTTACAATTAGATTATGGAGTACAGGTAAGGACTGAACTTGCCCTAGTAAATAAAAAATAATAATAACTATTTTAAATTACTGAACACCATACCAATTTTTTTATAAAATGGGTTAAGTGCTATTTTACTTGTTACCTGGTGAATACTTGCTTAACTGTAGACTTACACAGTCAGTCCTCTGATTCTAGATCTAGTCATCTAGGAGTCATGTAACTCAACACTTGCACTGACCTAATCTTAGACTTTCCGCTTTCTCTTTGTTTATGCACATACCATTACACAAACATTACATTTTTATTTTCTCACTAACTGACTAAGTAGTAAGTTTTGATCTGGATGTATCACCAGGGCAGATCTAAATATGTATAACTTTTTATTTTTCTTCTTCAGCAAGTTCTTTATGAACTGTTTACAGTTACATGAATATAGATTGTACATTAAAGTTTATTCCACACTATTGCTGAGACACCTATTTTTTGAGATTTGTGATCAATTGGAGTCCAAACTGAGACCATAACTCATAAGTTACCAAAGAGATCAATGATTAGTTAGAATTAAGACCACCTATTTCTAAAGAGATTAGTAGTACTGATCATTTGGATTGAAGTATTACAAGTGGACACACAAGTTGTCCATACATTAATACAAGTAAACTGTTAGAATTAAATTAACATTGCTCATAAGTTTAAAATCTCTGTTTTGATCACTAACTGGGGTCACTGACAGAAATATGCACTGACATCTGGACTACTTTTGAGAGTTCATAACTATCTGTTACTTTGGAATTCATTGTTGTATAAAAAGTTCACTGTTAATAGGGTACTAGTGTCAAGAGCTAGTTTTATGAGGATACTACTTTTTTTAACAACAGTCCCCCAACTTCTGTCCCCCCCCCCCCCTGTTTTTTTTGGCAGGGGTGGGGTGGGGCATGGCTTTTGTGACTATTTTCCTTGTTAAATCTTAGGTGTACTTTTGTTGCTGTTATGTTAATTGTTATGTTTTGAGGTGGTTCTATATTTAGTTTGCTTGTATTGACAGATTTTTTTTTTTAAGTGCAGTTTTGTTGAAAGGCATTTTATGTGTGAGGCAATTTCTGATTTAGACATGTTGAGACAGTGAATTAGAGGCATGAGGCATTTATGTGATAAAGTTACTGAATTAGACATTAAGTGGAGTAAGTTAAATGCATGACACATTGTTGAGATTACAGAGTTAGTTGTGGGAGGCATTTAGTGAGTTAGATCTATGAAGCAATGAGTGAGATTACAGAATTAGATATATGAGGCATTTAGTGAGTTAGATCTGTAAAGCAGTGAGTGAGATTACTGAATTAGATGCATAAGACAACTATTCCTTAATGTCTTAAGTATTAACTGTGTGAAACAGTTAGTGAGTTAGTTGTGTGAGGTACTTAGATACATGAGGAACTTTGTGATTTTTAAAATGAAATGTAGTTTTCTGATTTAAGCATGAGGCAGTTAATGAGTAGGATATGTAAGGCAGATATCTATACTCAGAGTCATTAATGAGTTATGAGGCACTTAGTGAATTAAATATGCAAGACAGTGAATGAAATTTCTGAGGCAGATAGTGAGTTGGAATTATGAAGCAATTAGTGAGTTCTGTGTATTAGACCATTACTGAGTAAGACATTTAAATTACTTAATGAGTAATATGTGTGAGGAAGTTAGTGAATTAGATTGTGAAGCAGTTACTGAGTTAGTAAGATTAGAGAGTAGTATGATTTTATATGTGAGTTAGATGTGTGAGTTTCATAGTGAGTTATCTTTTTAAGATGGTTACGGATAAGATATGTGAAGCATATACCATAGTAAGTTAGATATGTAAGGCAGAAGTGATTTAGATAAGTGAGGCAGTTAGTGACTTAGGTGAGGCAGTTACTAAGAAGTAAGATACATTAGGCTGATAATGAGCTGTGTGAGGTAAGTGATTTAGACAAGTCTAAAATTTGATAAGTTATGTGAGGTAGCTAATTAAGTAAGAAAGAAATGAAGCAGTAACTGAGTTAAGTGTGTGATGTAAGTGATTTAGACATGTCTAGAACTTGGTGAGCTATGTGAGATAGTTAAGTAAGATATGAAAATAATGAAGCATTCATTGAGTTAGTTGTGTGAGGCAGTTGTTTACAGTTTAGTTTGATTTGAGATGTTGAGGTAGTTAATAACTAAAATTACTTTGCATTGTGTGCTATTTTGTAATACTATGATAGTTATCATGTAATTTAAAAAAAATTATCTGCTTTGAACCTCGGGATCAGGTTATAAACCGTTAATATACATTTAGTGATTAAATAAAATGTTTAAATAAAGAGTTTTGAGTTCCAAGAGATATTTAAGTTTTCATTCTGGATAGGAAAGAAAAATAAATAAATAGCTGTTTTACAGAGGTTGAAATAATTTGCTAATGTTGTGTGCAATGTGATTTATTAACTACTTTGTATTGTGTCAAAACATTTTGAAGACATTGTGAGCTTTTGACTGAGTATGATGTCCTTGTAATACACTTCACATTCCATAGATATCCTAGTGTATTTGTTAATGGAAAGCCTTCTACCCTTCTTTGCCTTATACATTCTGTAACCCATCGGGATAACACACTTGATTATATAATTTTTTAACATTATTCTTATGTTGCAGTAATCCTGGCTAAAATTTGACTTTATGTGAACAAGGTCTCATTTGATAATACCTGTACAAGGTTAAACAGTTTTATTGAAAGAGTAATTGTATTTATTTGAGACATGTTTTAGTTTCACATTAGCAGTCACTGTATTCATTACAATTTACATAATGAGAAGACATTATTATGTTTTTAACAGTATTTTTTAATATTATTTTTTAGTATCACCCTTCCTTGTGTTCTGTATTTACAGATATTTTTCTTATCAATTATTGATTCTTTCATTAGAGTTAATTCTTCCATATCTTGTAATTGTACATCTTCTGCCCCATAAATTCTTGGGTCTGAACCATTCGTGTCTTTTACTGTTTTAGATTTTCTTTTCTCCAAATAATCCATCAAGTATCAACTCAAGAAAATCCTGACATGTATGTCTTTTACAGTCTCTCAGACCAGCCAGTTGTCAACTTTTATTAGAATCCAATCATAATTGTTAGCCTTTTAGTATCCAGAAGTCATTGCCTTTTACATTTCTCTGTTTTCATCCAGTCTTATAGAACCAGTCATTCTGTAGTTTATGTATATATACTTTCTCCATTACTTGGCCCTCTCTGTCTTATGTCATCCAGATATAATTTTTCCTAAAGCAGCCTTGCAAATTTTTATCCACACATGCTTTCATGCACTGATGCATATTTTGACAGGATTAAAATTAAATAAAGAGAGTAATATTTTCATTGAAGTAAATGTACTTGTGACATTGTATTTAATGTTGTGATAAGAATACACATGTAATGGTTTAAAAGTCATGATAAGAATATCAGTATTTTCTTTTTCTTTCCCCCAGAAATCTCCAGAGAGTTATGCCGTTAATTTTTGACCCGTATTCACAAAGTTCATGAAGGAAGGATGGGAGCCAAAAAGCATGGGTATTCAAGTGGTACCGGGGCTCAGAGCTATAGCCATGCTAAGAGTTCTTCTTCAGATACTACCTTTAATTCATGTCACTGCTATAGAGGCTTTTCTGTGTCACCAAGGGCTGCAGTTATACCAGGGAGCAAATCAGCAAAGAATGAGTTAAAACACACAAGAGTTTTAAGCTGCAAGCAAATGGCACCTTTAGTTTTAGGCAGAATGGCAGTTCCATGCTTGGGTGGGCTCATTTGCAGGTAATTATATGAAGGGATTTATAGAACTAGAAGACAATGTCATTTGTTTGCGTAAAAGATTAATTATGTATTGTTTTGTAATTCTTCAGAATTTTATTTAGAAATCAACTTCTTCCCTTTCTTGTTGTGTTTGTATATAGAGATTTAGAAAAACAAAAACATTTAAAACTACCTTTAAAACAAGAAAATATTTTACATGACCAGTTTTTAAAAAAATAGATTGAATTTCATGTTGCTTTAATATCTATTTTATGCAGATTATTTGTTAACTGTTTTGTTTCTCTGAATTATTTTTCTATAGTATATAAATGGGGATGCTGATTTTCGTATATGATATAAATGCAGACTAACTAAGCTCACTATTAATTTTGTACACTGATTTGATAATACTGTATTTAAGGTGAAACCCATTCTAATCAGTGTTTCATTTGAAATGCAGAAAGTTCAGCTTACTTGATTAATGATTGGCTTACAAGTTACACAAGTAGTACTTTTAGCTCTTGAATGCACACGTCTTCTATTTAAAGTTAAAGGGAGATTATCCAACATTTTTGTCACCCTATCTTTTACTATAATTTCTACACTAGGGTATTTTCTGTTCTTGTTCTAAATTAATTATGTAACATAATTTAAAATAAAACATTAATAGGCAATACATTTTTTCTTTCTTTTTATTGTTTATGTTTAGGCAGGAAAATTGCCACGAGACATCTGTAAAGAGAGTGGCCATTGCTTGTGAGGAAGAAGAAAAGAGGGATGAGGAAAAAGCCTTTGACGATGATCAAGACTCAGGGGGGCAAGGACATGATCTTGGTTCAACTTTAATCCACAGTCCAGGCATACCTGCATGCTCAGAATTGAGCAAACTAGTGCTCTTGAATGTATTTGATTCAACATCATTTTCAAAACCCAAACAAATTCGGCAGTTTTATCCACCTGATCAGAAGGATAACCAGGCTACTGAGGAGCAGAAAATGTTAGTGTTGCCAGAAGAATTGTCTAAAAGCAATTTTGAAGGAGAGAAATCATTGCTCTCAGAATCATTCAGTAAGAAACAAGGGGGCATCAGGTTTTGTGATATATACAACACGCTGTTAGTGTTACAAAGTCACAGTACACACAAGGAAATGCAGGCGAATTGCAAGAATCTCCCTTTCTTTCATAAGATTTGGGATTATCAAGGAAACAGTACTCCCAACATCTGGAGTTTGGATGGTTTTGAAGAGAATTTTGGTTCAAATGGCAGTTGTTATGGAATGGATGTATCTATCGGAAAGAAAATTGAAGATGTGAAGAAACCTTTTAAACAAGACTTTGGTCTGGGAGAGCTCTGCATTGCTCCAGGGTTTGAAAGAAGGCAACCAGTAGAAAACTCATGCTATCAATCCCTCAAGAAAAGCATAAGCTTGTCTCTTGAAACATTAGAGTGCAAAGAAAAATCAGCAAATCAGTTGCTAAAAGATGATTGCTGTTTTGATTCAAATAAATGCTTGCCAGCTATTTCCAGTTTCAATGAAACTGAAAAGTTTATGCACATAGGGATTGACCAGAGAAGCACACCTGAGAGTTTAAAAGTTGAAAGTAAGACTTCAGAAAACATTAAAGAAGATAACACAACTCTAGAGGTGAGAAAAGAGTTGAAAGCTACAGGAAAGGGACATATTTTTCAAGATGGACTATGTCCAGGAGAAGCTAAAGGAATTAATCAAGCTATCACATCATTAGTGATTGCTGCCATATCAGAAGTGTTGCAAAAATGTGAATCAAAGACAGGTGATAAGGTGGATGAAACTTTACTTCAGAATATTGCAGCATTGACCTCTCTGTCAAAGGAGGTTACCTTTCGGCATGATAAAAGAGGTGATGAGCAATGCAAACAAATGCAAAGTCTATGCAGATCTGTTGAATCCAGTCAGTTATATTTGCAGACCAATGTCCAGATCTCAGTAAAAAAAGCCAAGGTGCTGAAAATGTTCACTACCAAAAAGGAAAAGCAAATGTCTTTACATTTATCTTCAGAATTCTCTTTATTATCTCCCATTGTTGAGAAAAACATACCTCTTAAATCTCATTTGTTTCCATCATGTAAAACTGTTTTGCTGCAGACACTCCCAAGAATGGTAATCAAAAAGCCCATACCCTGGAAACAAACTTGGATTAACTTGCTTGTCTGTTTGGCATCCTTTAAGACAAACAGCTATACATCTCAGGGTGGTGGATCATCTAATGATCAGCTGGATAGGGGTGGTTCTCCAAATGGTCAGGTGAGTGCCAGCAATATAGGCTTTAAGTTTAAGACTAAGGCAGAATAAACTTTCTTTTTTATTATGTCTGAAAATAAAATTAAACAAATATTTCTTATGCTTTTAAACTCATACTTTCATAGTATATAATTGTAAACAAAAGCAAAGAAACACACACCACCATTTTACTTAAGCTGTACTTATTAAAAATAACACATTCAGACAAATCTTTTAGTTTTAAATGGTCACATTATTTATAGGCAGGTAAATTTTAAAAAAAGATCCTGTTTTTATTTATTTTGTTATTCTGTATAGTACATCAATTATTGTTTATGTTATGGTTTAATTATGACATAATGTTGATATTCAGATGTTTAGAAATAAGATTGAATAATGAATGGATAACTTTTTAAGTAAAGATTTTTTTTTTAAATGATATATAATTCTGTCAGTATCCATGCATTCTACATTCTTTCATCTATCTATCTTATCTCTGCTCTTTTCCTCCTTTAGTTTAAATCATTAAATCAAATGGTTATATTTTAATTTTTGGTGATTTGTTGTTCTCTAAACTGATTTGACATTTCTGGACCCTTGATTAATTATTTTCAAAACTAGGTGATGTTGTATACTTTTATATTGTTAATGTTATACACTATAATATTACTTTTAATCTACCAGCATCCATCAGCTTATGAGATACCTATTTATAAAATAGTCTGTAAATTTCACTTATACAGACAGTCTTCTTTAAAACTGATTATACTCTTTTATGAGTTGCCATTAAGTTGTACTAACTGTATGGGTGTTTCAAGATTGATTTTTCTTTAACAAGATTGAGTTTTGCATAAAGTTATAAGTTTGTGTGTTTGTGTATAGGTGTTGTTTTGAGTGTGCATGTACAGTCATCTGTCATGTATCTAGGTTAAGAGGGAAAAACTAAACATGGCTGATCTATTGAAGCATGAGCAAAACACATTACTCGGTTTTATCATTCAGATCAATTTGTCTGTAAAACTGTATGCTGACACATACAAGAGTTGCTTTCTTATCTCTGCTTAAGAAATATAAAATATTCAGTGTTTATAAATATATTTTGATAATTAATAGTACTAACTACTATTAGTATTACAAGTATTAGTAGTATAACTATAAGTAAAATTCAAGTCTCCATTTGCCTGATTTTACTTCTGGAGGTGACTGATACACATATGTACAAAACAATTTTATTGAAAGATAGCTATTTAAGTATTTTACATTTTAGGAATTTTATGAAATTAAAAGTTTACTATTATTTATAAAGCCACATTTCTGATATTGTGATAAGCTGCTACTGCTAGAGATGTTTTACCCTGAGTCTGTGCAGGCACTAACTTTACAGTTAGTTTTGCTCAAATCTGCATGCACTTGTGAAAACATATCTCTCTGTCACGTGTCAGAATCAGTTGTTGGGCAGTTTAATTTATATGCATAAGCATTTAGAGTAAATAAATCATGGTATAATATAACTACAGAAACTATGTTCATTGGAAGAATTGGCCTATACAATAACTTTCATAAGTAAACATGAGAATAATTACTTTCATACTTATTTATTTTATACAAGTAAAATAAATTATAGATTAAACTGATTATGTAAGACCTGGTGAACATAACATTTCACATTATATAACTAAGGTATGGGAATTTAACCCTCTGTTTGCCTGATATTGTCTGTGACTTGTGAGTAAATTGTTCAGAACCATTTGAAATTACAAATTGAAGGATGCCTCTATGTGCACTTTCTACTCTTTCACTGTTAAAAAAGTTTATTGTTTTATAATAGTTTTGTTCATATGTGTTTCTTACATAATCATCAGTTTCTAAATATTAATTATCGAATTCTGAGTTTTTGCTATATTTAAATTAGAAAAATGATAAAAGTCAAGGAGGTGAAGGTGCTGGGTCAGGTTCGAATCTGAGAAACAATGGAAACAATGGCAGTGAGAATAACAACTTCAGACCAAACCACCCAGGCAGTGGTGCAAACCAGATAGGGAATATTACTGAGCCACAGGCAAATGAGTGGGATGAGGCATCAGTTCCTCCAAGTAACTACAAGCATTATCGCAAAAAACGACATGGAAATATCAACAATGACCTCCTTTGTCATTGCCTGGGACAAGCGGTAAGCAGTAATTGTTAGTTTTAAACTTATGTCAAGACTGCTTTTGTTTTAATCAGTTGTATTCAGGCTGATCTTTGGTAATATGATTAATCAGTCAGTGAATGCTAGACATTAACAAGAAACATTAAAACTTGTGTGTATGTCAATATATATTGCAAATAAAATCTGAAGTCTTCCTTAATTTTTGCAGCTTCTTGAAAAGAATAAGAAAAACATGTTTCCTATTTACAGAGTCTTGGACTGCAAACTTTGCGAGAGTCTACAAGCATCAGTGAACTAAATTCTTGCATGATTCTTTGCTTACATGACACTACAACCATAACATCACCTGGAGAGGAAGATCTTCTTTGTTGTACATGCGCTGTCTTCCAGTCTCTCCTTTCTCACTTTGCTGGATCATCACACGACAACTCCTGCCATTTATGCCTGCAACTCATCACACTTTTAGCATTTCACTTGCAGCAGTGCAGGTCTATGAATGCACAGCAAAGTAGGACTGACTACACCAAAGAGATTAAGGAAGCTGCCTCTTTAAATGTCTGTCTAAAGATGAAAAAAGCAGGTTTGCTTGCTGAAGAAGCTGATATCACTACAAACGTTGCATGGATTAAAGTCCGCAAATACATCACTGCTGCCCTTGGACCATTTCTGTTGCTTGATGTCTGTAAGGTAAATAACTATTAATGAAAGATAATCTTGTAATTAAAAAAAATATATTGTTATTTATTAATACTTAATAATACTTAAACATTTTAAAAAGAAATACTAAAAGGTTTTTTATATTTATAGAAATTATTGAAAATTTGTTTACATTTTTATGTTTGAAGGATAAAATTAAAATCAGTTAGTATTACTTGTAATTTGTATTTATGTGTTTGTTATGCAAAGGTGATTCTTGACTCCTGTACATATACATTAAATGCAGACTACACATTTCTGATTACTGTTTAATCTAAAATCATTTGTAAATATTTTTTGCATGAAAAATTATCAATATTTTTATATCTGTGATTTCAAAATGCATATGTCTGCAACCATTGTTTCGATTGCACATGAGCAATGTGGTTATTGGTTTTAATCCAGACTTAATGCAGTGAAACACTTTTAATAGTCATCATTACTGTAACAGACTATTTTTATGAACCTATTTTAAATATTGAGTGAATTTCAATAGGTCTGGCTAAATTCAGTATAAATTAAAAAAATAAGTTGTTTATTGACCTCAATTAATCCTGCAAGGTATCAGTATTTCTGTTATAGCATTAAAGTCAATTTTTAAATATATATTTAAATCTTGCCTTTCTCTTGAAAAATTCTCTAGGAATTAGAAAAAAATATTATATGCTTTGTCTT
This sequence comes from Sinotaia quadrata, assembly GCA_028829895.1. Taxonomy (NCBI): domain Eukaryota; kingdom Metazoa; phylum Mollusca; class Gastropoda; order Architaenioglossa; family Viviparidae; genus Sinotaia; species Sinotaia quadrata. Next base: position 66,837,840 of record CM054180.1, on the reverse strand, counting down.
GATGGAGTTTATAGATGTGGTTATCATTGCCATTTCATGTAACCATTTTGTTTGATGTTTTTGACAATCACCAGTGTTTTTCTTCCAGTCTGAGTATGATAGCCAGCCTTTGGAATCAGAACTAAATGAAATTCGGCTGGTTTCTGGTGCTGAACAGAGTTTTGCTAATCTTAAAGATTCTGTCAGTCCTGCCATATCAATGCCTGAAGATGTAAGCTCTGGGGACTCTGACAGCACCACTTTACCATCACTTGTTGACCCAATGCCAAATGGCAGTCTCCCGACTTCAGCTGTCATGCCCAAATCTTCTGTGGGTAGCCGAATTCGACCAAGCACACTTGTTCTTCCTATCAATACAATTGAAGAAGAGTCCTCACTAGTGCTGTCACAGCAGTTTGATGAATTGCCCTTTGATCACCTTACCAATGTTACTACAACACAAAACAATGAGGGTGACGACATTATGGAGTTTATTGTAAAATTTGACAAAGAGATTAAGCAGAGAGAAGAATTAAAGCAGGGTGTAACAGATGATCCATATGAGACGACGAAAATATATGGAAGGAAGGACGGCATAATAGTGAGCATGCCTGAAGGGCGCAATAAGCTTATTGTTGTGGAGCAAATGTTGTCTGGAGAAATGAAGCCAAGAGGTAAGTCTGTATCCAGTTTCTAGTGGGCCAAAACTTACTAATAATTTTTTCAGGGTTGATTAAGTAGTTAAACATATCATCAGGTAGTTTGAGAATTCAAACAGCATCTTGTCAAGGTAGTTTGTGTAGATAAATTTTAGTATCCCATTGGTCAGGAAAGTTTGAGCAGATAAACACAGCTTCATAATTTTCAATTGGTCACACTCACATTAGGAAAATTAACTGAAAAATGCAAAATGTAAAATGTATATGTATATATAAAAAAAGATGGTGCATAAAACAAGCTGCAAATTAAGGAAGATTAGTTTCTAATAAATAGCTAGAGAAACCACAAGACTGACTTTTTGCTGGCAGCAACTGAACATCAAAATTCAGTTTCCCCTACAAACTTACAATTTCATAAAGTCTTGGAAATTTTATTACAGGCAATTGTTGCTGTGTGAGTGGGTGTCCAAGGCATTCTAACTATGCTTTCCATAACTCTCATTATTTAAACCTCCTAACATTTGTTATCTATATTTTTACCACTGGTGGCAGACTCTCATATCTGGCTCAAACGTCCAGGGGTTATGATTGGTCTTATGGACAGTTATGTATTAGGTCTTCTTTAGCTGCCAAAGCCATATTGAACAACTGAGAGAGTTGGAAAAACCCAAGGCTGAGATAATTAAAATGTTAGAAATTAAAATGTTAAAAGTTTGAAATCACTATTTTTATAATGATTTAAAGTAATAAAGTTCAAAATGTTATTATTGCTCAAGTTATTATTAATGTATAAAATGTTATTATGAGTTAAGATATATTTATCATTAATAATTTTAATAAAATTGTGAGAAGAAGGGTGCAGAATATCACAGGATACTGTATACAGTATTTATACTTGTCCTTGATGTGTGGTCAAACGAAAACATACTTGTGCAGTATTTGTGAATTTCACTGAAACAATCAGCATTAACTGTTTTCATTTAGTGATTTTTAAAATTTTCCATAGTACTTATAATATTTAAGAGTATATGAAATAAGAGAACTATTTAATTTATGATTATTAAATTATCCTAATACATGTAATGAAATGAGTGGGTATGAACATGATGTTCTTATTGATCTCACACTTAAGCTTTAGTCACCTGTTTGCAGGTGTGCCTGGCATTGGAGAGGTGGTGTATGGTACCAGACAACAGTTGCTGATTGTTGCACGTAATTGGCAGCAGGAACGAGACATTTGCAAGGCCAGTGGCCAGTGTCCCTACCAACACAGAGAGGAAGGGGTCATTCTTCACCATTTCAAAGTTAGTAATTTATCCAAGTACAGGAAATCATTATTGTAAATTGCGTTCCTGTATTAGAGCATATGTATTGTACAACCGGGTGTTTGAATCTCTGAATTCAAATGCTACTGTGTAACCATATTTTGGCTTTTTGCAACTGTCACTTTATCTAAATTAATAAGAGTTCTACTGGATCTGACTAATTCTTTTTGTTAAAACCCAGAATTTGTGTTTTAATCAAAGCCATGATGAAGTGGATTATGGAATCATCAACAATGGTTTAGAGATAATAACAATTTCTTTATTAACTAAATGTGATGCTGCATGGCAAAACCTGGCTAAAGTGAAAAAAATTCAAAAGTGGGCTTTTAAAAAATTTATTAAAGTTCAGAATCTCATGTTTATTTAAAAAACAACATTTTATTTTTTTTCACTATACTGAACTGTCAAAGGGGATTTACAACTACAAATGGCTGTAGTGCAAAATTAATTTTAGCATCTTTAGCTGGGTTTTGCCATGCAGTGTCATAAATGTTATATATTATTATTATATTATATATACAAATGTTTGTGTGTGTTTCAAAAGCTTTTACTTGACAATAATTTTGTAATAGTTGCAATTCAGATTTTGTTTATTTATGATCTCTTTGGAAAACATTGGCTTTATTTGGCTGACATTTTTATGAAATAAATAGATACATCAGGGGTCGGGAACCTTTTTGTCTGAGAGAGCCATGGACACCACATATTTTGAAAAGTAATTCTGTGAGAGCCATACATTATGTTTAAAACTAAAACTTCAAGTAAATGTGTGCATTTTGCGTAATTTCAACACTAAAAGTACAATAATTATGTCTCTGAATTCTTTTTAATAACATTGTTATGCTGTTGCTAATCAATAATGAGTATTTCCATTAATGCGACTTCTGGTGCTGCATGGCTTTGCTGATGGCTTTGTAGTCTGGTTGATACGTGATGAGGTTAAGCTTCATGCAGGCGTTGAGACTTTAGTAGACTTTTGCTCATTTGTAGAATGAAATATTGATATGCAATTAATATGTAGAGTAAAGAAGTCTAAAGAAACATTTTTTTTATAATCGAACATTTGTCTGCGAGCCAGATGCAGCCATCAATAGAGCCACATCTGGCTCACGAGCCATAGGTTCCCGACCCATGAGATAGATTGTTAAATTTTTATTACTGTTTTGAAATAGTTGAGTTGAAGTATTAAGATCAAAAACTAGAGTTTCTGTCCTAATGTTTGATGATATGCTATCCAAGCATTTTAGGTGAGAGGCTGAAATAGACTAAATATTAAGGGCTTCTAGATACCATAGAGTAGGTCTTCCATACAGGTACAAGAGAAAAAAATTTTCATCACCAGCACTTTTGCCACCTTTCCATATCCAGGTGGTGATTTGAAACTTGGGGAGTTTTTGCAGGTTTGTTTGCTCTCTTGGGTGAGTTTTTGCAGGTTTGTTTGCTCTCTTGTGAATAAAATATTTCATGCCTTAAATGTTGAAGATCTGTATGGAAGTTGTTTGTAGCTTTAAGCTTGGGTGTGTGCATATCACATCACATTGGAATGACTTCTTGGCTAATAGCCATAGGGCATAAAGTACTAGGACACTGGTTGCTCTGTTTTTGATGATTACTTATACTTCTTCTAAGTTAGAAATTTGATTAGTTTTGTTTAGTTTTGTTAATAATAAAATGCTTAAAACTATATATATATATATATTGACTTACTTAACTTGACTTATCTCCTTGGATTCCCCGTGGAACAAAGAGCCTCAATAATATTTCTCTATCTCAGTCTATTCTGGGCAGCCTTTTTCAGTTCACCCCATGACAGGTTGCAGCTCTTCATTTCCTCTTTGCAGGATCGTCTCCAGGTAGTCTTAGGGCGACTGACCCATCTCTTTCCCTGGGGGTTCCATTGCAAAGCCTGCCGGGAGATGTCCTGTGGGGGTTTCTGCAGGGTGTGTCCTATCCATCGCCATTTACACCTGGCAATCTGCTGGTTGAAGGGATCTTGTTTTGTCCACTGCCACAAATCAGTTTGTCTGTCCATCTGATCTTCAGTATGTTGCAAAGACAGCCATTGACGAATACTTGGAGTTTGTTGGTTAGGGTGTTGGTGACTCTCCAGGTCTCTGAGCCATAGAGTAGGACAGACTTAACGTTGGTGTTGAAAATTCATAGTTTGTTGTGGACAGATATGGATGTTGACCTCCAGATTTGGTCTCAGGGTAATAAGGCGTATCTAGCTTTCCCGATTCTGGCTTTGATGTCCTCATAACCCCCTGTTGCTGAAACAATGCTGCCCAGGTAGGTGAAACAGGTGACTTCTTTCAGCTCGCTGTCTCCAAGGGTGATTGGCTTCTGCTTCTTTTTTAACAGGGTCATGATTTTGGTCTTCTCTAGGTTAATCTGCAGTCCAGTCTTGGATGCTTCTTGGGCCAGGTTATCCCACATGCTACAGAAACCAAAACCATATATATTTTCTGCAGTTTACTGCATCACATTGCATCATAATGATATGTCATATTTCTTATATGAAACAGAGGCAACTTTGCATTTTGCGCACACGCTACCAAAAGCATCATCAGTGGGAACGGTTGATTCACCTTGGCAATGGGGTGACAGGAAAATGTCACCTGTGCATTGATCGCACCTCAAAATTCAAATTCTGCTGCAAAAAGGTACCGAGTAATATTGATGCATTTTTTCAATATAATTTTTATGGCTTTAATTTTAGTGTATCAAAGTTTAATTTTATATGGGCATAAACAAATTTATTTTTATATTTATTTAAGTCTGGGCAAAATTAATTATTTAAATGGATCCTAAGATCTTGACTGTTTTTGATTTATTTTGTAGATATTTTTGATGTTAGATATTAAATTCTTGCCAAAGAAATTCATATTTTTCATAGATTGATCCATTTTATAGAATTTGTTGATGTTTGATTCTTAGTATTCTAATCAAACAAACTAACACATATTTAGTAGATATTACTGATGTTCAATACTTAAATATTAATTTCTAGCTAAACAAACACATCTTTTTGGTCCTTTGTTGTTTGATGTACTTCTTAGATGCATATTCTAAGCTATGAAGATCAAGAACTAGATATATGGAGTGATCTGAATCATCCAAACATTGTCCATTTCTATGGGGCCATTCGCCATGGAGAAAAGATATACATGTTTGCAGAATTCATTAATGGTAATAAATGTGTGTAATGTATGCCTGGGACTGTGCATGAGATATTTCTAATGCTGAGAAATATGATATAAATATAATGTTTTTACTTTACAATGCATGTATGCATTTAAAATAAGTATCCAAGCAACAATTCTATATTTGTTTCCTTCCAGAAACTTTTAAAAGACTTTATATTAATTTACCTTTCTGAAAATGTGTACTTTTTTATGGATACTAGTTTCTGATAATATACAGAAACATTGTAAAGAAACCACTTATAATAATAAAAACAATAATTAAAATTTCACAGTATTTCCAAGAATATAGTAGTTAATTGTAACCTAAAAGAAAGATTTTATATTTCATTTTATACTTAGATGGACATTGCAGTTACACTGAAATTTACTGTCATTATGTTTTGTTAGGATCATATTCATGGTTGGTTTTTAAATATATTGTATATAACACATTATTATTTTGAGATATCTTGTTGTCAGGAGGAAGTCTGGCATCTCTCATCAAAGATCAGTGGATATTAGGACGTCGACTGAGTCACTGGACTTCGTTGAACTATTTCCGACAGCTTTTGCTGGTGCTGGATTACCTTGAATCCCGTGGCATTTTGCACGAAGATATCAAGGGTAAATAAATCTGCACAAAGTTTAAGATAGATATTAAAAGTAGATAATTCTTCTTGAATATAATTGTTTGCACTTGTCACATTACCCATTCCAGGGCCATAATATTTTTATGCAAACTCAATTCCATTCATATTTAAAAGAAATTTTTTCTTGTATTTTTAAAATTAATGTCTAGAATGACCAACAAAAATTGGTGTTAAACAAGGTTTATAGAGTTATTTCCACTGGATTAAGGCTGCCTTCTATTTATAGCACTTTTAATTTTAATGAAATTTGATGATATTCATTGCACCAAAATGTGTGGTAAAACAGCATGTAAATAAGGGTGCGCAGACAGATAACTGATAATATTTATGCAAAAGCAATGCTGATCTTCAAAAAAAAAAATGCAAGCCAGGAAATGGATTGACTAGTTGCAAAGTTATATGGAAAATTGATTTAAGCAGGGGAAGCCAATATAACTTTCTATCTATCTATCTATCTAGCTGCCTGCCTGTCTGTCTGTCTGTCTGTCTGTCTGTCTATCTATCCCTTAGTCTTGTCAACCATTGGGGCACCACTGATGACCTGACAACCAGTTTCCTCCACTCCATTCTGTTCTCTGCTAATCTTACTGTATTGCTCAGTTTCTTCCTGTCCACTGAGATGTACCCTCCTTCCTCTGTCTTCCTCTCCTTCACCCTCCTTGCACAGTACCTTGCATTGGCAAGCCCTGTTGATTGTAATATAAATTTAACCTGTTGTAATACTTAGATGGTTGACATTATTGTTGAGACCCTTTTACAGTTTATGAACTAACATTTTTTTAATGATGTAATACATGTGCAAGGTTTGATGGTGACGGTATTTTTATTTTAAAACATCATTGTGATTGATTCTTAAATTGTTCATTTATTTTCTTAAAAATTATGGAAGTTGGAAGTTTATTTTCACTTTAATTCAGAATCTTTGCAGACTATGTTTGTTCAGAATTGAATATGTTTTACATTAAAAAAATCATAATGGGTGAGAATCCTTAACTTTTAAAATAGGATTATTGTTCTTTTTAAAGTGGACAATGGGTGAGAATCCTTTACTTTTAAAATAGGATTATTGTTCTTTTTAAAGTAGACAATGGGTGAGAATCCTCAACTTTTAAAATAGGATTATTGTTCTTTTTAAAGCGGACAACTTGCTGTTAAAAGAAGGCACTACAGAAATTGTTTTGGCAGACTTTGGGGTTGCACAGCGTATCTGCCATGACCATGCCCCTAAAGGTCAGCACCCAACAGGATCTCCAGCACACTGGAGCCCAGAGAAGGCTGCATATCATGGACATGGCTTTCCCTCTGACCTCTGGGCTGCGGCTTGTGTTCTAATTCATATGTTAAGTGGGAGTCCTCCCTGGATCACAAGATTCCGCAATGCTGGAATTCTTAATTTTATTGTGAGTGGTTTTGAGATCTGATATGGATTAAGTGTTGCAAGTATTTGTAAAGCATTGGTCAGGTTGAGGATTGTATTTTATGGATTCACTTGTGTGATTAATCATTGTATAAAAGGTTCATATGAAATGGAATGCTAATGAAAAGTGTGTATAAGTACTAGATGCACACACTTTTCTCCAGTTACAGCCATTGTTGGTTGCATCATGATTTCAAATATAATGTGGCACAGCCACAGTGCTCTAAACATGGCTGCTTACTGAACTCACATTCTATATTATCATATGACGGTGCTGTCATATTAGTTTTATTGTTGATATTAGTAAACTGATATAATAATTCCACTAGAATTTGTAGTGTTGAACATTATGTATATATTGCAGAAAAGTTAAACTATTATTTACTGTGAAAGAAAACACAGCTTATAGTTATTTAAGTATGAGAAATATAATTTCTAACACTTATTAAAAGTTTAATAATACTTTATGCAAAAATCAATAGCCCTTTTCTTTTTAAAATAACCTAATTAGTGCAGTTTGACAAGTGTCTCTTCTCTGCTGCAATAAGGCTGATAAATCCATTTTGCAGTTCACCATACATCATTGTTTGCCATACAGTACACTTATCATACTTAGTAGTTTGCCGTACATATGACCATGCCTCAGGGTTTGCCATAAATTGCAGTTCACCATTACAGTGCACTTCATCATGCATCATGGTTTGCCATACAGTGCAGTTCACCATTACAGTACAGTTTACCATACATCGTGGTTTGCCATGCAGTAAGCAGTTTACCATTACATGCGTATTGAGCACACTTCCTTAGTCAAATTCCGAAGTGAAATTGCGAAGTTTACACTATTTAATTATGCATTATTGATTTAGATAAGTACTTTAATTGCTATTCTTTAAAGGGGTTATAGTTTTATTATGTAGTTTAATATGATTAGCAGTTTGTTTCCATCGTTTATCGTAGTAGTGGATCTGTCTTCACCTGCTTGTTATGGGAACGAACAATCATGTCGCAATCGAGTGAATCAACATAAAATGTAGAAAATATACTAAGTTTTATGAAGATAAGACAGATGAATTACATATTTGGCAATGTTATTATTTCACTTTAATTTTATAGGTGTTTGATATGACTTTGTTCATTCACAAGTCAATGTTAAATTAGGTCACTATAAAATCAAGGAAGATTTAGGCCTATCGGTATTTACATGTTGCAAAGATGATACTTTCACTTCTAATCTTGACGTTCCACAGTTTTACTTGTCTCTTTAAATAATTAGCCCTATTTCACATCTAAATATAGTTTATTTTTTAAAAAAGTAAGAAAGCCGAAATTATTTTAATTGCACAAGCACAGGCTTAGTTAAAGTTCAACTTTAGTGTATGTACAGTGGGTATAACTGGCCTAATCCACATAGATCTTTTTTTTATATAAATTTTTTCTAACTTTTGTCCATCCCTATCCCTTGAAGTTGTCTTCTCTTTATTACACATTAAATTGCACAAAATAAAGTGCAAAGATTTTAATTCATGCCTAGTAATGGTGTACTTTTGACCATTTTTAAATGAAGAAAATTGCAGATTACTTGCCAATTTTTGTTTAAAATTAATTTGTAAAATGTGTACAGAATAAACCAAGCTAAACTTCATAGCAGTGGATGAAACATTTAATTATCTTTATTTTGATACCAAATATGTGTGTGTGTTTTTGTGTGGCACACAAACCAAAGTAAAAAACACTGTATGCCAAAACACACATTCTGTCTTGTAAATTGCTGGACGAAACTCAACAAAGGTGAATAATTATCAACTTTATTCAATCCATGTACTTTCCACCTACAAGAAAGATATACAAGTTTACAATCATAAGAAATAGAAACATTAGACTATATTTTGATGTTTGTTTGAATTAAAGAATGCTTTGGATGTTGAGAAAGCAGTGAATGAAAAGTAATGAAAATTTGCACTTTTATTCATTGATTATTGCTGGCTTACTGCTGTGCTGCTACCTACTAATTAATATCTTAACAATTTTATGATTAACTTTTGTAAGTGAAACATGGCAATAACTAATTTGTTTGGTATAAAGCAAACAGAGAGATCAAAACTCATGCTTTTGACATGATATAAAAAATGTTTAATAATTCTGTGCAAATGCGCAATTTTTAATGCATAAATTTACTGTTAGTGCATAAATGGTGTTGAAGTTTTTTATAAATAATGAGCAAAGTAATATTTATCACACTGCAAAATTTCATGATAATGCAAATGGTTCAAAAGTTATGGCCAGTTTTGTGTATAAACTGTATAAAAGTGCTGTCGTCAGTCATTTTGATGATTTTACAAAGTTTGGGCCAATCTATACATGAATCAAATGAAAATAACATTTTGAAAACAAAAAGGGCATATTCTTTATATGCATTTAAACATAAATGAACAGTTTCAATAATATATTTCAATTAATGAATCAGATATGCTGTGTCAAACTTCATCAATTGTGTTATTTCTAACAATCTTGATGATGTTTTTTTTTAATTTCTGCAGCTAGGCATTTTGTATTTTCATCATATAGAAAGTTAAAACTTTGCATTTGTTATCTGCAAGTAGAAAGGAATAAAGTATTAAACTTTCATAACTGCATTTTAGATTTTAATTAGTCTTTAGCAAGTCTTAAAATGGTCGAAATAACCATTTTTTTCACTGCGGACACTTTTTACAACTTAAAAACAGATTATATCTGGAACAAATTGAGATAGCTTCACAATTTTTATTTTATTTTTCATGTTGTAAAAGTTTTAAATGAAAATAACAAAACTGAATACTTGATTTAATTATTTCTTTTTTGGTGCCGCTACCTACATAAATTAAGATTTCTCCATCAATTGTAATTATTTATGGTTGATTAATTATAATAAATATCATAACCTGTAACAAAGGGATGCATGTCACAATATCACAGGAAATAGCATTTACAGTATACATGTACTGTTATGAATATTGAGATGATTGTAAGTTAAGCTCCAACCTCAAGCTTCATCATATCATTCAAGAATATAGGTTAATTTAGAAGTCTGACACCATATTGATTATGAAGTGCTTTAAGCACTTTATATTTTACACATTGGTGTGATTAAGCATCCTATTAATAAATCACTGGTTGGTGATTAATGACTATATTTATGAGACACTGTGTGATTAAGCATGATTTTTTCAATCATTGGTTGATTAGTCATTGCATTTATGATGAGCTGGTGTGTGGAAGCATTGAATTTATGATAACCATCTTATATTTATAATAAATATTTCTTATTTCTTTGTGATAACCATTTTATAATAAATATTTCTTATTTCTTTATGATAACCTTTTTATAATAAATATTTTTTATTTCTTTATGATAACTAGTTTATAATAAATATTTCTTATGTCTTTATGACAACTATTTTATAATGCTTATTTTTCTGGTCCTTTATAAATGTTGTATAATGCATATTTATATGGTCTTTCATTATGAACATTATATAATATATATTTTTGTGGTCCTTCTTTATATATATTGTATAATATGTAGAGCAGTGGTGCACAATCCTTTTAGGCCAGAGGGCCAAATTTCCAATTGATAGTGCATGGAGGGTCTCAAGTCAGATTGCACATGGATGGCTCAATAGATAAAAACAACACAAATAATTAAATAAAATCCTCCGTCCGGATGCACAGAGCCATGTCTCGGGCTGCATACGTCCTGCTGGGCCATGGTTTGTGCACCCCTGATGTAGATGAACAGATTCATTTTTAATTTAAAACACAAGCAAACCCAAATGGATATTTTGTATTGCATTATTTTTCTTTCACCCAGATTTGGAATAATCCACCACCTCTAGAGGATGTCCCTGCTAATGTTCAGGAGAACATGCGTGACCTAATTGCTTGTTGCCTAGTAAAAGACACTGCCATCAGGCCTAAACCCAAAGAACTTCTGAAGCATTGTGCCTTTCAGGTTTTAGGTTAGCAGACAGTTAATGCTGTTACCCACAGATTTTCTTAAGATTTATTCTTTTCCTCCTCAGCATTATTACCACCACCACCACAAGTACATTAAAAAATAGTTCTTCATATATATATCATCGTAAGCATAACATAATCAATACATAAGGTGTTCTGAAAGATTCCAAAATTAATATAAATGATCAATTAACATTTTTCATATTTGGTAATTGCACATATTCATTGATAAAAGTTTTATTATTAAGAATTATTTGCAGAAATATATATTTTGTTAATTTTATTCAAGACCTATGCATTAAACTGGTGAATGTTTGCACTATTTCACAGGTCCAGTGTGGTACAAGTCTTTGTTTTCCAATTATGCACAGGTGCTTTTAGAGTGCTCATAAAAAGTAAATGTCTGTTTGGTGGAGTAAATTTGCCTTTCCATATTTCTAAACTTAATAATTTTATATTTGTTGCCAATGTTAACATGACCTGACATTGAGCACTACTTATGATGATATTTTTGTAAAGTACCTGAGTTGGAGTAAACAACTTGGGTAAAGAATATGCTAGAACTTGCTGATGCAATCCAAACCAGTTTCAAGCAGATGAGTATTTTTTCTGACTAATGGTCTCTTACTCGTTCATAACAATTTTGTCCAGTGAGGATGGACCAAAATTTACTTTGTTGAAGAAGTTCTCTATTCTAATCACTTTGATTTTGACATAACTCATGTCCAGTCATAAAGGCGATTGTTAGCTTATAGTAAGTTAACTTACTGATAATGAAAGAATGGACTTAGAAATATTTTGGACATGTTTGCTATTGGTCTATGATTTGAATTGGAGAATGCTTTATGAAATTGAACCATTATTTCTATGTTCACTAATTTAATTATGTTGTACATTATACTTGTAAATATTGATCGATGCTATATTTCTTATGCTGCATGTGTATTAGGCTAATGAATATCGTTGCAGGATTTGTAAGTTGAGAAAATGTGTAAAGGAGAAAAGAGTTTAGAGATGAAATATGCCTGAATTTAGTGCTGCCTTACTATGACTTTTGCAGAAAGAAGATTGCCTTTTTTTTAAAATTTTGTAGTCTTGCACTCACTTCAGACTACAGTGACTACTGTACTCTACCGGATCATGTTGATGTGTGTATCAAGCATTGTCATCGAACTTATTAGTAAACATGTTGTTGTAAGTTGATTCCTGTGAATTTTGTTCAAGATCCAATAAGGCGAGAATTAATGCTTGAGTTTGGTCTCGAGAATTCTTGAAAGTTTCTTTGAACACTCCTTGTGATGTGCTGAGTAGTGCACAAGAAGATTCTAGAACACTCCGAGTGATGTGCTTTGATAGTGCATGTGAAAAAGTTCTGGATGATTCTCCATAGTGTGCTCTGTGAGTACATCGAAGTTCTGGAACTGTTGTGTAACATGCCTAGAAGGGGTACATTGGATCATCACCTAATAAAAAAAAGAAACTTGTTGCAAACCATGTGATTGTGAACACATGCTAGTGACAGCTGCCATCATTCAAAAAGTTATGTATTTTGACTATAATTATCTTTGAAATTCCACTCATTTCTATGGTGAAGTATGTCTATGAACATATTTGACTCATGCTGTCTATGCTAGGATAAATTGGCTGTAGCGCTGAAGTGAAAAAAATTCAAAAGTGGGTTTTTATAATTTATTAAAGTTCAGAATGTCAGATAGTTTTTTTCACTATACATTTTTTAAAGTACATGCCTCCCTGGACTATCAAAGGGGAGTAAACAACTGCAAATGGCTGTAGCGCAAAATAAATTTTAGTGAGTAGTCGGGTTTTACCTGACATCATCACATATGTTGCAAACATATAAATTATCTGGATATATACTAAGCATGTTTTAAGTATTCTTTTGAAATTCAGGAAAATGACTAGTAAAATTTTAAACTGCCATCTAAATTAAAATATTGCCATTTTCCTATTATTTAATTGATTTTAATCCGTAAAAGAAATATTTAAAAAAAAATTTACTATTATTTTATATTTCAATATATTAGCACTAATTAATTTTTGTTTGATACATCCCACCTCTTGCAGGGTATATAATATGTATGTGATTTTCTAAATGTTTACACTTTATTACAATGTGAAACATAGACAAGTATGTGCATGTATTCAGATTATAATAATCATTGCCTTCTAAAACATTTGATTACACTATTTCAAGAAAAAGCACCAGCATCAAAAAAATACTTCAGGTGCAATTGTTATTATCCTTTTAACTCATAAGTGATAACATAGTAGAATATTGAACCAAATAGTCACTATTAAGAAAACGGTCAACTAATTTTATTCCACTTTTATGGATGATAAAAATTTTGTGTATATGTGTGTATGTTTGCATGTGGTTCTTTTATAATAAAATATTCCTTTTTATTTATTTTTTTAATTTTTACAGAGAAATCAGGTCCCTTATTTTCTTTATTTGCCAAACCTGCAGTCTTTTTACCATCGTCAGAGGTAACATCTTTGGCACCATCATCTGAGGTTCCACCTCCTGATAGTGATAAGGCTTCTTTGAGAATGTGTGGTACAGAAAATAAGGAAAACACCCTGCTTCATCAGAATCAGCCCCAGCATCAAACACAAATCATGGACGTAGCCACCTCTGAGAATACAGACACCACTTTAGCACCAGTCCAGAATCACTTGGTTATCATGGAAATGGAACAGCAAGCAGAATCTTCCACTCCTAGTAACACTTCTCTTATAGCACCAACTCCATTTAATGACATCAGAGCATCTGACGAATTTAAGGATTCTGCATCAGGGAGCATTTCTTCTTCTTTGGAAAATAAATCTCAGCCAATCACAAGTTGCAGTTCTACACAGGTCATTTCAGTGGAAGATTCACACTTTCCATCGCTGGGTGAGTATGGACCAGGGTCATTCACAGGGTCAGACTGTGAGAATTTGACACAACTTTCAAGGATTAATTTTTCTATTCCTGAAAATGTTCCATCTACTCCTTGCAACACTTCTGTACAGAGAATATCCGTGTTTGAAGTGAACAAAAATCCATATCTTGAAAAAACTACCATGCAGGGAAACTGCATTCCAAAGAATCGCTTAAGCATTCCAGCACCAGAATATGAATATTCTCAAGAGAAGAAACTCCAGAACACAGAAGTCGGGGCACAGCTGTTGCAGTTACAATCAAGTGCTAGTTTAAATGCAAATATAAATGAGAACAGTGAAGATGTTTTCCACTCCACTCTCTTACAATCTAATGCTGAGCTGAAAACACATAACTCTTTTCTGTCCGCAACACTTATTCCCACTCTCAACATAGATGATTTTAAGATGGGAGAGTCTTCTGCCTGTCAGTCATCTGCAGCACTTATTTCCACTCCTAACATAGATGATTTTAAGGTGACTATATCTCCATCTTGTCAGCCATTTCTATCAGTTATTCCTGAAGATGAAGAATTGGATTTGACATCTTCCTCCATTCTTAGTGAAACTGATTTGGACTGCATGTGGCTCTTTGTTAAGGATCAGTTTGATTTTGCGACCACCACAAAGCAAGATCCAGATCTACATTCCTTGGATCAACAAACACACCTGACTCCATTGCTTTTGTATGATCCACCACCTGACTCTGAACAGATGTCCTTCAAGTCCCCACTGCCAAACTTTGATTTGCTTCAAGCTGCCTCTTTCTCTGATATTATCATTCCTTCAGATATGAACAGCAAGAATGCACAAGTTTTGCCTGTTGGTGAGCACATTCCCACAAAGTCACCACTGCTGTTACAGACCACGACGGGTGTTGATGACAGAATTTCTAAAACCAAGATAGATGCAGATTGGCAGCCACAGCGACAAAACATCAAGCAGCCTCCTCCATCTCAGACTAATCAGGGTGCCATCACTGAGGTGTGTCCTGAACAATACTATGTTGTACACTCATTAGTGACAACCACCTCCTCAGATGAACACATCCCTAGTGCAGATCTCTTCGGTCCAGGACCTAACAATGACAGAGATCATGAAACCATGGATTCTACCTGGAAAGGTTCTGAAACAAACCAAAGCCATGTTGAGGAAAAACAACTAGTAGCCGTTTTAGATAAAAAGGCCTATAGTCCTGTGACCCATCCAAGTCGAAAAAATCCAGACTTGAAACTTCTTATGCCAGAGCCAAATATTGTCAGTATTAGTAAGCAGCAAGAATTTACACCATCGAGTCAGAGTCCAGTACTACCAAATACTGGCAGATCTTCTCACGTAGATGGCATGAACGACTATTATTCGCACCATAGACCAAGTGATTCCAGCGTGTTCACTTCACCTATCTCAGCCTCACCACAATCAGGACAGAAGTCTAGTTCCATGCATCGGACTGGTTCAGGGTCATCTTGTCGCAGCACTTATGAAAAGCAAGAAGAAGAGATGAGTAAGGATCTTGCAATTGTTTACCTTTTCTTTTATAAAATTAGTTGTTGGAACATTTTGTTTATAGTACATAAGATTTCTTCAGTCACTTTTCTTCTATCATGTTTAAAAGTAAGATTTTATCCTACCATAATCTTTTTTTTTTTTTTACTTAAATGCAAATATACTGGTAGTTTTCAGTGCAATAAACTAGTGATTTGATTCTAAATATGTCTTCTCCCAAATCACACCCCAAGTTGTTTTCAACATACAACAGCTAATATTTAGAAAGATGCCAGAACCACTCCCCTTTAAAATGTCTCTGTGTAAAATTACATTTTTCTTAATTCACTTAATGTCTGCAATAATAGGAATGATTTTATCCTTAGTATATTCAAGCCAATACTTTGCTCTTGACATTCCTTCTAATTCATTGAGAGAGACAATCCTGCTGTTTTCTAACAACCATCTCATTATTCTCTGTTCTTCATCCTTTTTTTACTTTTCATTATTAACCAGCTCCAATATACCCTTATTCAATAGGGAGATGGGATGGACATAAGAGATATCATAATAACTATTTTAAATTTTTTATCAAAACATTTTTTAAAAAAAATGTTCATTTTACAGTGAAATTTCCCCACCACATGCATGCACTTACACATTTTTCAGTAGTAGCTGGGTGGCTATGTTTCCTATGACTACGCTTTTCTGCAAGAGGATAAAAATTCAAAACTCTGATCATTTGAATTTTTTCCACTTGTCATTCTCTCCTTAGCTTGGAAATTTTAAGCTTAATTTGTTGAATGTTGTTTTGAAAATATATCAAGCTTAGTTATAATGTTAGCATGTACAAATAGTAATAATTAATATTATTAATTAGAATTGCAGAAATTTTCACTCAAATTTATAGGCTAAAATATTTACAAAGCTGATATGAAATCAGCAGTATAAAAAACCATTCTCCTACAGATAATAACAATGCAACCCTTGTTTTTAAAAAAATTCTTCAAAAGTTGTTGAGTATTTAAATTATTATATTAAAAATATGTGCAGAGGAATTCAAAGAGATGGAGATACAATTGGAAGACTTTTCTGCCATCGAACCACTGGATCAGACTGATATTTCTTCTTCTGATCACTCTTCTATGATTAACCTGTCTCTTAATGTGGAGAAGGTAAGGCAAAAAGTGTAATAATTGGTAAGTAGTGGTAAGTTAAAGTGTTGTTTGAATGCAGTCCGACCTGTTCCAAAACAAGCCAGAAATAGATTCTGTTGGCAATTTTGTTGGTCACATATTTCATTGGCATAATTATGTTGGCCTCAGAATCTTTCAGATCCCATTTGACATAATTATGTTGGCCACATAGTCTTTCAAATTTCATTGGTACAATTATTATGACCACATAATCTTTCAGATTTTATTGGCATAATTATGTTGGCCTCAAAATCTTTCAGATCCCATTTGGCATAATTATTTTGGCCACGTTGTCTTTCATATTCCATTGGCACAATTATTATGACCACATAATCTATTAGATTCTGTTGGTACAGCTGTACTGTTCTTTTTTTTTTTTCAAATTTCATATCTTGCAGACTCCTTTGAACAATTCTGTTGGCCACAATCTCTCATAATCCTTCATTTCATTTCTGTTGGTCGTATAATCTCTCAAGATTCATCAGCACATTTCTGTTGGCCACATCACATCTCAGATTTCATGGGTACAGCTGTGTTGTTCGCTTAATTTGTACTGAAAAGCTCTTGAACATACAGCAGTGAATATCTTTCTAGGAATTTTGTTACTCAGTTAATTATTTGTATTTATTTATTTTATTTTTAAGTTGCTGTGAACTTTTTCAACATCTTTTAGCTTGTATTTCAGATTTTATTAATGTTATAATAATATATTGTTTGAGATTCACCCTGACATTGGAAGTCTGTGTGTGCTTACAGGAAGAATATGCGCATGCTGAGGAGGAAGAAAGTATGTTGAACATTCTGCAGAAAAGCATTAGTGATCATCAGATTAGTAAGTCTAGAGAATAGTGAGATACAATCAAGTGACTAGTTATCTACTGTATTGTAAATTTAGCACATTTACAAAAAGTAGTCATGCATTTTCATTGTTTTTAAGAAAGATTTTTAATTAAGTACATATTTAAAAAAAAGTACTTTGGTATTTTTATTTCCCCTAGATGGATTTTTAATTTAGCACATATAAAATTGTAGTTTTGCATTTTGTTTCCTTCTAGATGGACAGAGACTTAAGTTCTTTAATCTACAAGGGGATTTGTTATTTGACATGCGTGTCAGCAACCAATACAGGAGCTGGTCAGACCTGGTCACATCCTTTCGTGGAAAGGTGAACAGCTTAGATGTTTCTTGCACTAAGTAATCTCAGTTTGTAGGAAAACAAACATTTTTAGAAATTTGTATTAAGTAATCTCATTTTATAGGAAAACAAACATTGTATTAGTAATCTTTTGGGAAAAGTGAACTTTCCTAGCTGCTATTTGAACTCATTAATCTCTTGTACATTTGTAACTTTGTTTCATTACTTTGTTCTTGAGTGGTATTTCACTTTTTCAGATACATAAATGACTGTCATCATACTAGTATATTTCACCTTCTTTTTAACTATATGTTGTCCATTTACTGTACATGTGCATTTCATATTCTTTTACATTTGTTTCATTGTTTTTCTCTTGTGTCTTTCACTATTTCAGATCCATGTAACTGGCTGGCATTTCAACTCTCTTCTCATTTCAGATCCTTGTAACTCATCACTTTACATTTGTCATTTCATATCTTGTAATTCATTAATTTATACTTGTCATTTCAGATCCTTGTAACTCATCAATTTATACTTGTCATTTCAAATCCTTGTAACTCATCAATTTATACTTGTCATTTAAGATCCTTGTAATTCATCAATTTATACTTGTCATTTAAGATCCGTGCAACTCATCACTTAACATTTGTCATATTAGATCCATATAAATAGCTCAATCAATATATTACATTTGTCATTTCAGAACCATGTAAATAGTTTCAGTCTGTGCATTGCACTTGTCTTTTCAGATCCTGATAAATAGCTACCATTCATTACATTACACTTGTCATTTCAGATTGCTACAACTGGCTGTCATCACTTCACTCTGTTGCTGACTGATGGCACTCCAGTTGACAGCTGTACCCGTGACCCTGCACTTTTGGAGGTGAAGGTTAAGGAGTTGACAGAAACAGAAAGCTTTGACTCTTGTTGGTGTGAAATGCATTTTAACTACTGAAGTTAAGATGTGCAAAATGGATTAATTCTTACAGTGTTTTAACATTTTAAATCTATAACTGTAAGATTGTATTTTCTAAATTTAGTTAAGATATCATTTAAGTTTTTTACATTGCTCCAAGCTAGCTATATAATTTCTAATCATTTGTTACAAGAAATTTTAATTTGGTTGGTTAATAGCAGTTTGCAGAAAAAGTCTTTGCAGCATCTTGGTGGGTTTCTAAGCAATTCTTTGTGCTTCATGAATGTTTGTTTGTTATATGCATGTTCATCATAATATAAGCTAGATGGATACAGTGACAACTCATTTATCTGACTACTGGAGAATGGATTGTGGGACCCCACTGGCCAGATAAGCCAAAGTTAGATAAGTGAAAATACACTGTGATCATCATGAGCGAAAGTAGAAAACAAAGACTTGGTAAAGGTTGCTGGTTGCGGTTAGCGCTGACTTGACACTTTCTGCGATTGCTAAACTTTTTTCCATTTTGGGTTTTTAAAAAAAACAACAACCAATGAAAAGTAAAGAAAGGAAAACACATGTTGTGGTATGTGATTCATACAGATGAACTGAGAGAATTAACTTGCATCATGCTATTGCAACTTTTTGAAACAAATGCTAGAATCAAAATTTGCATATTGAGAATATTTTGCTGTTGCCTCAGATAAATATATGCAGAAGATAATGTTTACTTTAGTATATTCTGGCAGAGACACTCTGATGCACTTATTGAATGTTGCATGTTTCAAGTATTAGAGACGGTGACACTAAGCAGTAATTACAGTAATTAGGAAATAAATTAATTAATTGAAAAAATAAAGATGTTTTCCTTACTTTCTCATATTCATAAGTATATATAACCATAATCTAACAATTATTATTTATTGGGCTCCTAGTTGAGAATCCCAGAATTAGACAGTGGCAGGATGACTACTCCTACTGTGTATCTTATATAACCAATGGTAGAAGCAGATCTCAACCAGCATGGTTAAAAATAGTTCAGTTAATGAAGGAGTCAAATAATGTCTGAGGTTTCGCTGTATTTCAGCAACGCTTATTGCCTTAATAAGTGATTTGTTTATCAAAAGTATATTACATTGCTAATGTTATCTAAAATCAACACAGTTCCTAATTTTTTGTTATCAGTATAAAAATGCACACATTCTATCAGCAGATATCATTAATAATGTTCCTTGATGTGTATTTCAACAGTTTATTACCGTTTGTACTTCTGTTATTGTATTCTTTATCTAATGCTTATATAAGTTGTGCTTTGTTCTTTTTTTGTTTGTTTAACATAGATTTGTTTATTCCAGTGAATTTTTTTTATGCTTACAGAACAAAACTGACAATATTTAATTTCAAATGTAATGTGTAATATTTTGCACTATTTTCACCTTTTGCTTTTCTGCAGCTCTTAATGTTATACAAGCTTTAGAGACTAATCGGTTCTAGTTTCTTAAATTACTTGTACAATATTTCAGATTTTTTAAATTATTTTTTTAAGACACATTTCATCTAAGCAATCTATCCAAACTTCACTTTATCCTAGATCCTTGATATTCATGGTCTAAACATTTACATTGGTAGTCTTCTACTTTACTTATTTTGTATGTGCAGGGGTAAATTTTTGTTATTGACTGTAGAGACTACACATTACTTGTTCTTCTTTACCAGTTTTACGACAGCAATGAAGACAAACCTCTGAACATTCGTGCTTTTGTATTTACTATCTGCATTATTTCATAATTCTTTTTCCAGTGCAAAAGCACTATACATTAGAGTGGCAACTTGGTGGCTGGTTAGCTAAAGGTGGTAGGGTTGTTATCTGCTCTCGTACACTGAAGTGTGGCATACACCGTTAGCATGAAGTTAATTTTGGTGCCCATGGACACTTTTGTCTGTAAGAATTATATCTAGTAATAGAACAAATAAATTTATGGGGCAGTAACTATTGCCTTAATCTGTTTCACATTCTGGAATTTCTGTTCATTTACCAATCATATAATTATGTCTGTTGATTGACTTTCCCCTATAAATTTTATAATAATATATTCTGAAAGACAGAATGTAATACAGCATGTCTGCTAGAACCAAGTGATGTCATTTCTCTTAAGGTGTTAGTTTTTGTATTTTTGTTTTTTGCTTCTGTGAAATTTCTAGGAATGGAATTCCTGAATACTAAAGGCCTCCTCTGTGACAGTTTGTTAAAAAAAAAAATGAAATTGATTATTTTTCACCAGATTTTAAATATATATATTATTTAGATTGCATCACTTTTGGTGTTTAATGGCTTAAATGACTTTTAGAGAGAAAAAAATTGTTGAAACAGGCTCTGTCTAATAATTTTTCTGAGTGATAATCGAACACTTTATATTTTATATCCGATTATGTTATTTTTAATTTTGCTCTTCATCTATGTATTTGATGTGATGGCTACTTTTTAAAATGTTTATGACAATCATGTTTGTGAATTAGAAAAGTTATAATCATACAAATATTTTGCATTTTTATTTAAATGAGCATAATTTAAGTGTAAGAAAATGTTGCAAAGATTGTTCCATTGCAAACTGTATTACAACATGAATACAATTTACTAAATTGTTCCATCATATAAGGTATTTAGCATGAATGCAATTTACTAGATTGTTTTTTGCAAAATGTTGTTACATGAATGCAATGTACTAGATTTTTCTCTCGCAGAATGTATTACAACATGAATGCAATTTACTAGATTAGATTATTCCATTGCAGAATAAACTAAAACATGGATGACGTTTACTAGATTGTTTCACTGTACAAAGTATTACAACATGAGTGCATATTTATTAGGTGCAGTATAAGATGGCATCTAATGTCTTGAACAACTTCACAAGTGTCAAAAAGGAAAATCTTACCATGTTTTGTTTTCCTTTTTTGTCCATTATGTCCTTAATTTGACTTCTGTGTAACTTAAGATGCAGATAAAATGAAGTTAATTTTAAACTACCAGTACATTAAATTGCTCATGCATAGTTTTCTCCATTTACACAATTTAATAAATAGATAGCTGACTATTCACATATACACACTTCAAGATATATGGTATTTAAAATTATTTTTTCTATCTACATTATTTTGTTTTCATTGTTTTAACATAATGTCACACTAGTTGTGTTTGTGTGTAAGACATTCAAATTTGATATCAGTATTTTAAAAAAAAATGTATTACCATAAAATGGTGCTTTTACATTCCTTGAACTTTTTAGATAACTTTTTTCTTATTATACAAGTAATTGCAGTATACTAGGTATACTAGTGGTTATAACTTCTACTTATTATAAGAAACTTTTTTTTTTTAATAAAAATGAATCTAAAAATCAGTCACTTTATGTGACACTCTGGGCACCCTTCATTTGTTATGATTGTTATTTATTAATAACACATAACTAATTACAAATGATCAATTTATTTTATTTTATTTATTTAACTTATAGTTATTAACATTTCTCTCACTTGGCAGATTATAAGGGTGTCGTAAAACTCTACTCTTTACACAATAATAAGATAGACATTTTACTGTCACATAATATTTTCTGTAAATGGAAACTTCTTTTTACTAATAAAAATATTTTTTATGAGCCCCCATCCAACCACTTTTACTCCAATATAAGTTTTAATATATGTTCAAGAAAGTTAATAAATTTAACAATAAATTATTAAATCAAGAATCAAATATACAATATATGAATATAATCAAAAGAATGTTGACATTTACATCACATCACAGCACTGCTTGATTAACTCTAGACAATCATTCAGCTTATCCTAGCATAGACATCAGAAGTCAAATTAACATACATATATATAATGA
The DNA here is from genome assembly GCA_028829895.1 of Sinotaia quadrata. Taxonomy (NCBI): domain Eukaryota; kingdom Metazoa; phylum Mollusca; class Gastropoda; order Architaenioglossa; family Viviparidae; genus Sinotaia; species Sinotaia quadrata. The sequence continues at coordinate 66,815,062 of CM054180.1, read as the reverse complement.
AGTTCATAGATATAATTTATTATAGAAATGACAGTGGATATTCAGAGAGATAAATTATAGTCCAAGTACCTAACCTTTAAAATGATGTCAGCTGTCATGGCACATTTACAATCATGTGGTTTACAACAAGTCACTGTTTTTCTTATATAGGTGACTGTCCAACATACCCCTTCTAGGCACATTTCACAACTCTTTCAGAATCTTCGATGTGCTCACAAAGCACACCATGCAGAATCGTCCAGAATTTCATAATGCTATCAATCACATCAAGAGGAATGTTCACTAATTTTTGTGTATGCTACTCAGCACACTACAAGGAATGTTCAAAGAAACTGAATTCTTGAGACCAAACTCAAACCTCAGTTTTCCAACTTATTGGCTCTCGAATGGAATTCATAGGAATCAACTTACAGCATGTTTGCTGGTTACACACACCAACCTAATCTAGTAGAGTACAGTAATCACTGTAGTCTAAAACAACAGGAAAAAAAGGCATGCTCCTTTCTGCAAAAGTCAAATTAAAGCAGCACTAAATTTCAGGTATATTTCATCTCTAAACCCCTTTCTCCCTTACACACATTCTCAACTTACAAATCCTGCAACAATATTCATTAGCCTGATACAGCATAAGAAATATAGCATGAATCAAAATTCACAAGTATAATGTACAACATAATAAAATTATTCACCTCCTGAGTTTTTTACTCTAACTCTGGTGCCTGCAAAATATCGTCATAAGCAGTGCCCAAGGTCAGATCACGTTAACATTTAACAAATTTATATAACAGTTACGTTTAGAAATAGAGATAGGTAAATTGAATCCACCACATACCCCACTCCTTTTTGAGATGTTGACCATCATATTAACATCTACTCTATTAAATTTCAAACATTACCAGTGAACCTTCCACCACAATATGAAAGAATAACTATTTATAAGACTAAAAATAATTATTTAATGTCTGATTTAGACATATAAATAATTAATTAATAATTATTTTTAATAAAAAAATGTATGTCGGTTACAAGATAATAATTAATTCATCACGGTTTTAAACATAAGAGATTAATAATTCAATATGCCTCAATAATCACTGAGCATTAAACATCAAATAACATTAATTTCTCTCATTTTAAGTTTGGAACATGAACAGTTCATGTCCCCACACTTAAAAAGATATAAGCACAATTTATCATGAAAATTCTGTTTGACCTAAATGTCTTTCTTTCTGGTAGTTTTTAAATCTTTTTTACTCTTGTCACAGACAGTATTAATGAAAGTACTGGGCATTCTAATTGGCTGTGTACTTTACAAATAATTATGTAAAATATAGTACTGAATATTCTGATAAGCTCTGCACTTTATGAATAATAAATTGTAAAATAAGTACTGAGCATTGGATTGGCTGTGCACTTTACAAATAATTATGTAAAATATAGTACTGAATATACTGATAAGCTGTGCACTTTATGAATAATAAATTGTAAAATAAGTACTGAGCATGGGACTGGCTGTGCACTTTACAAATAATTATGTAAAATAACTGGCTATGCACTTTACATACAATTATGTAAAATAAAGTACTGAACATTCTGATTGTCTGTGCATTTTACAAATAATTATGTAAAATAAAGTACTGAACATTCTAATTGACTATGCACCTATGAATAATTATGTAAAATGAAATTACCAATGTTCTGATTGACTGTGCACTTTATGAATACTTATATAAAGTGAAAGTAAAATTTTGAGAATAATAAAACAAACTGCTGTAAGTAATGTTTTAACTGGTTCTATGGTTGGTTTGGTCAACATTTTATTCTTTTATAAATAATTTATAAATGCTCAAAACTGTGAGGCTTTAAAATAATTTATTAAGATTTTAACAAAACTTTAAAGCAATATAAAACTTGTTCTGAGGAGGTATAGAATTTAAATATTCTCAGTCAGATCAAAATTAAACTAATTATTCATATTTAGACACTATTTTTGACAGTAGTGTTTAAAACATAAGATCTTAACATCTTCATAAATAGAATTATTTATGCCAGAACTTTGGATCATTTTGAGCAGCAGATCTTTGTAATCATTTTTCATTCACTTTGAAAATCTTTATAGAAATCTGTATGCATCAAAACTTAAAAGATAATCAATCTACATCTTAAGAACAAAATTTGTGCCTCTTACATGTAATGCAGTTTTTCTTTTCATCAATTTTTGGATGTGTACATTAATTTTTTTTAGTCTTTTTTTTTTAATAAAACATTTTTGGTGATGGGTGTTTTGTTTGCATTTTACATTGCACATTTACAATTTGTAGTGATTTTATTTTCTAATTATTCTAATAAATTTGAATAATAAATATTTCTTTTACAAAAATTGTTTGCTTTTGTAATAGGCATGGTTTATGTAATGCAGTTTTTCTTTTCATCAATTTTTGGATGTGTAAATTAATTTTTTTTAGTCTTTTTTTTTAATAAAACATTTTTGGTGATGGGTGTTTTGTTTGCATTTTACATTGCACATTTACAATTTGTAGTGATTTTATTTTCTAATTATTACTAATAAATTTGGATAATAAATATTTCTTTTACAAAAATTGTTTGCTTTTGTAATAGGCATGGTTTATGTGTGGTTGTGGTTGTGATTATGTTCTCTCTCTCTCTCTATATATATATGTATGCACGCGCGCGCACACTATTACAATTTTCATTAAAGAAATTTATCCGTGTCCCATTGTAAAGAGTGACTTATAGCGCTCTCTAATACATCATGTCGAATTCTCATGCAGCAGTGATAGGTTTAAATAAATATTTCTATTGGTGTGGATTATCCGAGCTTTCGCTAAATCAGTTACACAGATGAAAGTATTTCCATTCTTTTAGTAAATAATTTCTAGGAAGTGTTTTATGTACACTCCACACCTCTTCAATCCGTATGAAAAAGTAATTAAAAATATATCAACAAACACCTCTCTAATTCCAGTTTAGAAACCAAGCACGAAGTTTGCGAAATAGACGACGGTATTGTTAATTCACTGTACTAATAATTTATTACGAATAATTGCAAAGGGACACAATCCAATGGTATTTATGAGCACTCATCGTAAAATATTTGTTGAAAATAAATCTTAAGAATTTTGATTTTAAGTAGAAGAATTTGTTAAAAACAATCGGAAAAAATTCTTAGGCAGGAAACATTTTAAAATACAAACGGAAAGGTCAATTCGTACAAAGTATTTTTAAGAGGAATCTGTTAATGGAGAGCGACAGTTGTGATGGAAAGTGGATAAAATATTGAGAATGCTCAATAATTTCAATAATGTGGTATTAGTATGCCTGCAGGTTATATTAATAAAACACGCTTGTTTCCTTTGTAACAAAGAGAACAGTAACAAAACAGGAACAAATATCAACAGTGCATTCATGTAATATATATTAGGTCAATACTGTTTCCAGTTAATAACACAAAACATGTTTTGAAATATTTATTTAACTAATTTAAACTAAATTAAAATTTGACTTTATCTTAAACACAACATTGCTGTTCAATGTTTAATTAAAAAGATGTAAAATGCTTTCATTATAATTATTAAGCATATACTTAAGTAATAAAAAAAATAACACTTATAAAATTGTAGGATATTTATAACAAAAATGCAAGTAGCAATATTGGCTGTCATTTACATAATGTCCTTGTTTAAAAAAAAGTGATATATTTAGTTTACAAATATTCCAACAAACTACATTTATTTAACAGTGGGAGTTAGTGTACGCATGTATATAAACTAGTCCAAAATTGTGAACAGATAGCTGTATGAGAATACACATCCTGATTTTGTGGTTTGGATCAGTAAACAGCACATTTGGGTACTCCAAGCAACTATTCTTTTTCCAGTCTGTTTTCTCTCATCGACCCAACAACCTGAGTTGTTCTGTGACTTCATTCCAGTCTGGTCCTATTTTGGATGATCTGCAGTCTGAAGCCTACTTCTTTTTTCCAGCTATTTCAACTCCAACGATCTGCAGCCTTTGTTCTTTCCCAGACTGAAATGTATATTATGCAGCCTGCATTTCTATACTCTGGATCTTCCTGCAATCACTTGTGTTGAACTTCATTAAAGACTTTAACAGCTTCTCTATTGCGCTGCCAGTCCTACGACGTAGACTCCTGATGAAACGCTACTAAGCATTAATACACCGAGAACTGCCTCGACATATGATACTGTTGACTTGCCAAGCGAGACAACTCCATCCACACAGCTTACATCAGGTGATTGGCCTCTCAAATCTATAACCCTTTAAATGTCTCCTGTGATTTCTTACTCTCCTTCATAGTCATAATCTTTAGTATAGTCAACCAGTTATCCTATGTAACATTTGTACTCCTCGAACAGCAGAGTCTCTGGAGACTATATAGTGAACTAGATATCATAAACCTTTCAAGAACTTATAAACGATTTAATATTAATAAAACAGTTTTAGTAGCAGATCCATTATAATTTAAACCTTAACCTGTAGCTGAAGAGACTAATTTTATTTTTCATGTTTGCCTGTCTTGTGATTTCTATTTTGTGTATGTATAAATTACTACTTATTTAATTTTTATTCATTGCATTGAATAAGTTTGTTAATTACACTTCCACTTCTGTATGTAAATAAAGAAAGAGACTTACGTGGAGGGGACTAAATTTTATTTGTATTACGTCAGACAATAGCATATCTTGGGAAGTGTCCCCATAAGTTAAAGGAGAGTATGTGTGGGCCAGAATTCCTATACTTTATAGAAGTGTTCAAACTTACAAGGAGTGATAGGCGTTCTGAATCAGTAACACTCAGAATAGATTATTTAACTAGAAATGTCTCTGAGGTTTGACAGAGTTTTCTCCATCTGCAACACCAAGTACGGGTGGAACTAAATAGGTTAAGGGTTGGTAGCTAATTGTTTAAACCACCCATCATTACATACACCACACACACACACACACACACGCGCACGCACATACACACACACTAATTGTAAGTGTTGAACCATTTGCTATATGTAACCATGCTGTCTTATTTTATTTCTTGTTGAATACAATTAATGTTGATACATAGACCACATGTGTTAGCGTGACTCACTTACATGTTTTATGTTGTAGTCTGTCACCTGTATTTGCTCACTATCCTGGCTGTATGTATCAGAGGGCCCGAGCTATCTTCTAGAAATATCACTCTTCTATTCTACAATATCTTCATTCATCATTTTAACATGTGTGGTTAGCCAGAAGGCGTGTTTTGGGGATTATCATAAGGCTACTTGGTGGTGGAGAATTAACATCTTGCCCTTCTCCCAACAAAACGTCACATAAAACCTCATTTCCTTTTCCACACACAATTTGTCAAAGAAAAACAAATCACCGACCAGCCAACAATAAGAACAGACAAGCAAAGAAAGAGACAGGCAAACAAACACAAACAAAACAAAAATAAATTTCATTAAAAAAAAAAAAATCACCTTACACAAATCTCTACCAATACAGAAGAAACAACGGACGATAAGTTCTTATGGTCTTTCATGCGAAAAAAAAGCGTTTTTGAGTAGAAGTGACCCGTTTGTCTATCTCAACAGATAGCTGCAGTAAGAAAAAAAAAAAGAACCCCATTGATATATCAAATTAATTAGTGGCTGCGAGATCTAGTTATCTACTCCTCTTGTACACCTGCAGTCAAATATTTGAAACTCATTTCCAACTTATGCGATTTGCTGTTCAATCTACCCAGCCTCTCACTAGATAACTATTCTAGTGCTCTACTCCTTAGTGCCTTTGTTCAAATCCTTTTACATTTCTGATGATGTCTGCTTAGGTATTCCTAGTTTTAATGTAATCCTCTTACACATTATCAGCGATGATGCTTTTTAGCATTGTCTAGGGGTGCTGACTAAGCCATTCACTCCTTTGTCACTTCATCTTCCTCAAAAAATATATAATTTGTCGTATGAGATAGTATAATCTTTCAACATTTACAACGAAAAATTAAAAATAGCATCCTAGTGAAACATTTTTCAAGATATGAATTTTGCCAAGTTTTGAATGCTCATACCCTCACCCCTGAGCTTCGATCGCAAAGAATATTGCTAATTAAATAACGTTTCAAAATGAATTCACTTGTACATACTCGTACCGTTCACTTCTGAAGTCTGTCACAGAAGAAGTCGCAGTTTCAGACAATACTCGTTCTTATTCTGTCTCAAAAGTGCATATACAGCTATTCAAACAACATATGTCTTACTGCTAATAATTTAAATTCATAACATTCAATCATAATAATTACACACGCACACACACACACGAACAGAACAAATGCACAGAATTTCAATGCATATTTGCAGTTCCAAAGTTAATTTCCAACAAGTTCCTCCACCCCCACTTCTAGTTTATAATTTTGCCGCCTGCCAAATCAGTCACGGGAAAGAGTTGACATCAAATCACAAATCTGAAAATAAAACCTCACTTTTGATCAGCCGGCTAAATCTTGCTGCTTTGGGACAGAAATAGCCACCGTGGGACTTTCAAGGGAAGAAGAGAACTGTTTGCTGCGATCTGCCAACCGTCCCACTTCCTGCTTACTCCTCTCCAGTAAGTGGCGCTTCCACTTCCTTCGCATTCTCTCCGGATCCATTTTCTCCAACTGCCGGCGGATTTCCGGTTGCATGTCCTTCTGGGAGAAGCCCGAATGGTAAAACATTGTCTCTAACTTCTTCCTGCGGTTCGACATAGCCACAGGCGGCGGTTGGAGAGTCCGGAAGTCTTGCACGCTGTACTGGTCCCTGAGGACAATCTGGAACGCCTGCAGTTCCTGGAGTTCTTTCTCTACGCGCTTCAGCATGCGCGTCTGGGCGAAGTCCTGCGCGCGCCGATGGCGGTCAATCACGCGCATCATTTTATCCAAGCGCAGGTGTTCGCCTTCGTTGACAATGCGGGCTCGGTCTCGTGTAGCGGCGCTGATCTTGAGCAAAGTGCTGTAGACAGTCCCGCGGCCCATCGGTGTATTGTTCATGTCCCGCACCAGCTGACGATTGGTTGTTTGCGGCATGACGTTGGATTGACTATTTTCTCCACCAAGGGAAAGAACCTTCGGTCGCAACAAAAGATGCAAAATTTCGACAATTTAACAAAATACTTTTAGCGTTTTAAAGATTTAGACAAATTAAATGAGTGTGATTGCATTAATTTATTTTTTGTATTTTTGAACTTGACCATGATGCAACAATGACCAACACGTGTTAATAATTATACCAGCAAATCACCAAATAAAAAGAAAAATATATTAAAAATAAGTTTTAGGTATAAATTATAGACTTTACAGACTTCACTTTCAGGGCAATATATTTCTTTTGTAATCAACAGTTCAACGAATTATGACTTAACACTGATTTACTTCAGACCGCAAAACTAATACAGTCTTTCGAGACTTTATTGATGACAATCGTATTGAAGAATTTTACCAATCCACAGCGCTAGATTGTTTTTAACGAACGTCGGTGCAAGATTTTACAACATGGTTTAACAATGGAAATAAACAACTGCAAAATGTATCGTTTTAGCGCTACCTCTTAATATGAGATTGTCTTTAGCAATTTTTAGTGCAAAATGTAACGTTTTAGCTCTACCTCGTAATATGAGATTGTCTTTAGCAATTTTCATGCAAAATGTAACGTTTTAGCTCTACCTCGTAATATGAGATTGTCTTTAGCAATTTTCATGCAAAATGTATCGTTTTAGCTCTGCCTCTTAATATGAGATTGTCTTTAGCAATTTTCATGCAAAATGTATCGTTTTAGCTCTACCTTTTAATATGAGATTGTCTTTAGCAATTTTCAGTGCAAGATTATACTCTCTAACCTTTCCAGCCACATAAAAGGCACAACAGTTATCGTTAGAAATCAACAACTCCAAAATTGTCTGTATGATGTCCTCTAGAGCATATTTACGTCTTTGGAAATTTTCACGAAATAACATATCTTTTGTAATTCCCATTCAGTTAATTTCACAGCAATCTCTCAGTACACAATCATATTATAGTATCTCCTTCTAAAGAAAGATTAGAACACTAAAACCCTTCAAATCAAGCATACGTCTTCACTCCCAGTAAAATTATTATCAGATATAGATACCTTCAATACACGATTACGTTACATAGAAGAAAAGTAGAAATTATATACAACCTCAGGACAAAACCAAATCTTTAGAAGCATCCAGCACAATATTAAATTCTCATAAATCTTCAATTCTCATAAATCTTCAAATGAAAATAATGTCTTGCCTAGGTGCATAGATGTAAGGGTGTACGTCTAGCCCCTCTCCAGTCCAATATATAAATATATACACATTCATACGCCTACCCGTCGTCTCAGTCCAAAATTATCAAATACACAATGATTGAACGAGAAAAATCCGCTGTTTTCAAATGTACTTTAATGGAAAAACAGTGTGCTGCTTTCTGACAACATGCATGGTCCAGACCCTGAAGATGGTCTTTGAAAGTAATAATTTAATTTGATTTCTTTCTACTCCCCATACTTGCTATTTTAGTTACTGTGTTTCTAAGTTTGGAACAAAATGGGGTGGTGGTGGATAAAAACGAAACACGGTTGGGAATCTTCACTTCTCTTACTTATCATTAGAATTTTACATTAAACGAGCTTATCCAATTAAACTAGGTTCTAAGGGCTGTACCATGCTTGTCCCATATATTTCTTGATGAGGTTCCATCAGTAAATCCCACTTACAGTTTCCTGGTTGATATGTTTCAAACAAAACATTGGAGACATAGATGTTCTGACTCTATCGTTCTTCATTCTGTTTTTAAATTTTTTTTTTTCACATAGATATATATGTATAAAATAAAATATTATTTAATTTAAAAAATGTAAACATACCAAGAAAGTTAGCTTGCATAATGTTTTCCTTCATTTGTATTCACAATTGTTGTATTTTCAATTTTAATTTTTGAATAAACATCCTGCTGTTATTTAAGTGATGTTAGTTAAATATTTTAATGTAGCCTGTTCTCTCGCTTCTCAAAGATGCCTGTTGTAAACGAGTTAGGTATTAAATTACGTACCTAGTTCAAAGCGATTGATATATTGCCAATCAGTAATTACAGTAACTAGGTGACAGGCAAATAAGAACGAAATCACAGAAATTATATAAAGTTAATCTAGGACTGACAATGGACGACAATAAAACATCTAATGCATTTTAAACGTTTTCTTCGTTTGCTTAAATTGGAAAGAAAATCTAGAGACATTTTCAAAATATTTGTATTTCGATATATACACAGGAATATACTCACTTTTGCGACTGCTCTAAATCATTGATCGATCATTTCTACATTCAGGTTCTATTGAAGTATTTCCGTTCCGGTTCAGGTTATTTTGGTAAGTGTTACCTATGACTCAAACAAAACTGAACCACAGATTAAAAGATCACAGTCATGCTATATCAGTCTTATTGCCTCAGCAAATAAGTAGCAACTGGATTAAATCTTTTCATTCAACAAATTGGCTTCATAATTTAAAATTAAATAAATATAGCTGCCTGTTCATTTAATTGCTCGTTAATTAAATAAAAACTGTTAAGAGGTGGAGCTCTGACGTGTCTACTGCTTGAGGCACAAGGTCTGAGAAATCGCACACGAGAGTAGTTAAATGAACCAGGTCGCGTTCAGCAAGACAGCCATCGCACGTGGAAAATAATTATTAAATAGGGGTTTGGAGGGAAACAATGTCTGAAGGTGACACAGTATACCTTATCAAGAAACCTGTCAGAATGTTGGCAACCGTTGTAAGGTCTTGTTGGAGTAGTATCAGCTGCTGACGTTGTATGGGTGTGGAGACAAGTCCGGCTCTACTCCGATTGCGTGATTGTGTGTGTGTGTGTGTGTGTGTGTGTGTGTGTGTACGTGCATGTGTGTGCGTGCTCAAGATGAAACGAGACACGCAGCCGCAAAGGTATACTAGCAAGACGTCTAGTCTCACAGTACATATCAGATTAACAAGCAAGCAATAATCATAATCAAGGTTTACAGAAGGAAGTGTCTCTGTGTGTGTGCGTGCCTGTGTGTGTCTGTGTGTGCGCACGCCCGCGAGTGTCTAATTCTGACATATACGTGCAAAAATATAAATCCTGAGACGTGTCCACATCAGAGACTAAGGGAGCAAACCCTAATTTGCCCAAATAACTACTCACAAATACAGCACGGGTGGCTTGGAGTGAGTGCTGTATTTTCAAATTTTCTCGAAAAGTTAGTTGCAACTAAGTAAAGGTCACGAGCCTGCAATAGCAAATTCTGTGCATATCTAAAATCAACAACGTGCATATGTACAAGTATTTTTCTGTACGACTAAAGGTACGTTCACAGGTTTCAAGACAATTCAATAACAGGTAGCAGTCACACACAATTCAACAACAGGTAGCAGTCGTGCACATAATTTAACAACAGGTAGCAGTCACACACACAATTCAACAACAGGTAGCAATCACACACACAATTCAACAACAGGTAGCAGTCACACACACAATTCAACAACAGATAGCAGTCACACACACAATTCAACAACAGGTAGCAGTCACACACACAATTCAACAACAGGTAGCAGTCACACACACAATTCAACAACATGTAGCAGTCACACACACAATTCAACAACAGGTAGCAGTCACACACACAATTCAACAATAGGTAGAGTCACATACAATTCAACAACAGGTAGCAGTCGCTCACACACACTTCAACAATAGAGAGCCGTCACACACACACACACACACACACACACACACACACACAAACACACACTTCGACAACAGATATCATTTTTGCGTACATGTATTGTTCACAAACGCACCTGAGAAAAGATGAATACAACTAGAAGTGTCATGCTATACTAAGTGTTTTAATGGAAATTTTACTGCATGGAACTTTAACAGTACGTACAAAATACTAATGCATTGTAACATGAATGAATAACAGTGAAGCATAATTTTCAAAACAAATAAGAAATTTGCATGCTGGATAGTCTGGTATATGAGTCAATTGTAAACTCTGGTGGATAACCTGTCAAAATAATCTCTTGGAGAGATTAGCTTCAATCTCTGAATGTGTTTTTAATGTAACTAAAACATTCGTTTATAGACACACACACACACACACACACACACATACACACACACACACACACACACACACACACACACACACACACACACACACACACACACACACACACACACACACACACACACGGTTTCAAGAATGTAACTAATTTTGTGAAATGTGGTTAAATGCAAAAAATATATAGAATCATGGGTTCGAATTGTCATAAGCGGAATCATTCAAACATCTTCTTCTCTCCTCTTCCTTCATCCAATTCATTTTGTGGCACCTTAAAAATAAAATGAGCTCAAACTTAAAATTAAATTTCAAGCCAAGAGGAGACGCGAAATCGGCTCAGGCCGGAAGCGCTTCCCATAAATAAGCAAAGGCTGTAAGGAGTGTCTCAGTAAATTGTCACTGTTCGTGCTTTTTACTTACATTGCGACCTTCACCTCTGATTCCTTAGCGTTTATACTTTAGTGAGAAAACGGCTGGTGTTCAGCAGGAAGAATCCAATCAGTCCGATGAAAGCTTTGCAGCATTAAAATGCACTCTACAGATGTAAAGCTTAACACTTTTCTGCTTTAACTATCTCAGTGCTGTTTGTCTTTTTCCACTTCAACTATCTCAGTGTTGTTTGTCTTATTCTACTTTAAGTATCTAAGCGTTGTTTGTCTTTTTTTCCACTTCAACTATCTCAGTGTTGTTTGTCTATTTCTACTTCAACTATCTCCGTGTTGTTTGTCTATTTCTACTTCAACTATCTCAGTGTTGTTTGTCTATTTCTACTTCAACTATCTCAGTGTTGTTTGTCTATTTCTACTTCACCTATCTCAGTGTCGTTTGTCTATTTCTACTTCAACTATCTCAGTGTTGTTTGTCTTTTTCTACTTTTTCTACTTCAACTATATCATTGATTTTTTCTGCTTATCTCTGTTTTCCTCTTTTTTCTACTTCAGCTACCTCAATGTTGTTTGTCTTTTTCTACTTCGGTTATCTCATTGCCTTTCTTTTCTATTTCAGTTACCTCTGTGTTTTTCTCTTTTCTACTTCTGTTATCTCAGCGTTTCCCTCTTGTTCTGTTGGAATTAACTCAGTGTTTCTCTCTCTCTCTTGACTTCAACTATTTCAGTGTTTTCTACTTTTAATGTCAGATGTCTTAACGAACGCGTTCGGTCAAACTTTCAGCATAATCTCCGGAGACCCGTATCTTTGAACAGATGAGTTGTAAAAGGTTTATACCCTTGATTTCTTTAGAATTTCGATCGCCATCGACTGTTTCGCCACCCAGCGGATTTATCACCACCTCTACCACCAGTACCAAAGGGAAATAAATCCTCTCGTGGCTCAGCAGTCGAAGAGGATCCAGTTTCTAAATATAACCGAAGAAATAACTTCTTTTTCTGGGAGAGGAGCGAGAGAGCGACGGAATTAATCTGTTGTGCCCAAAGACGTACGTTTAAAGTCATATAAAGTTAACTTTTAATGAAAGACTTAACCGGGCACCAAAGACGGTAATACTGTTGATGTACAATTTATATATAGTAGTATTTAATTTTTTAAGCAGTACAATTCCATTCCAAAAGAATTGAGTTCCTGCAAAATGTCACCAGGCCGATCAGCGTCTTGTTAGATTAGAAGTCATTGGACATGCGCAGAGAAGGGTGCCAATTTTTCAGTTAAAGACCAACAACGTCATCAAAGCAGTAGACATCATCAACGCCAACGATACCCTGGCACAAAAATGAAATAAACAAAGTATTCTTTCTTTTTAAAGAATAACTAGTCTAATAACGTACAGATGTGGAAAGAGATGCTAATATTAACGTACAGGTGTCTATGGCGACCATAAAATGAACGTGCAAGCGAACCTAATATTATCGTTACTGTGAATGTATGATTCTAATATTAACTGAGTAGATGTGAAATCGATAGGACAACTCTGGGCTTCACAACAATGAATGAAACTTGACTTGCCCCTACCCCCCAAAAATGAAGCATATCTTGCCAGACCAACAAATAAATACAAGTATTGTTAAGATGAAACAAAATTATGGGATTCACAGAAGGATAAAATAAAACATAGAGGAGAGAAGAACGTAAAATGAATGGTAATATATTTCAGATCCTTGAAAAGAATATTTCCTATAAGGAATCTATAGGAATTGCTAGGCACAAATTTGAAAGGTGAACACCGAGTCCAAGAGTGATTTAAGATGAGTTTGACATCGCAAAGTATAAGCGTTTTTAATGACCATTGGAACACGTGTTGACACCATACCCTAGTGAAGTGGAGGATCTGTGTCTTCTGCTTTTGTGTTACATTTTAATGGAAGCATGCTGTTTTTTTTACTGATCCTATCCAGTCATAAAATCAACATTCATCAGTTTCAAAATGTTATTTAAAAGCAATATTTACAGAATGTTTAAATATTTTCGTTCAAACAGAAGAAGAATGAGTTATTCAAATAATTATAAGGTCAGCCTAAACAACAATCTTTTCTTCAAATCGAAAGATGAAAATAGTAAAATAGTAAGAAAGTAACACTTTTACACTTTAGTTAGCTATTCGCTATCGATCAGATTTACTGATATTTATGGTATATGTGTCATTAAAGGATAATTAGAACACGATATCAACTTGACGAACACATTGTAAGAACTATAGTTAATACAGTCAGTAATGTACTTACTGTTCGGTCAGGAACACATTGTAAGTACTATAGTTAATACAGTCAGTAATGTACTTACTGTTTTGTCAGGAACACATTGTAAGTACTATAGTTAATACAGTCAGTAATGTATTTACTGTTCGGTCAGGAACACATTGTAAGTACTATAGTTAATGCAATCATTAATGTACTTACGGATGGGGAAAATTACGTTGAGTTGATTGAGTGTAAGCGTGCGGAGATTAACAGTATCAGTCGTAAACATAGTGCATGTATTACTGTGGATACATTATAAATAGGAATACATACATTTCAGATATCCAGATTTATAGACGTATTTATTTATGTGATAATTTGTATGTGGTTAAGATCCGCTATTAACTGTGTTTGAGAGTTTTTCCATTTTGTTGTTTCCCTCCAACTTGTTACCTTGCGTGCTGAAGTTCTATATCTATGTCCTTACGCAGACAATGTTGAGTCGTGTGCGCGTCAGTTTTACTATGATGTCACCTGGTATTTTAAAAAAAAATTAAATTGAGGGTTTGTGACGTCGTAGCGCAAACTGAAACTTTGATTCTCAAGTCTAAAAACACTAGTAAAAAACTGTCCAGAACAGGAGCTAATGTCTTTAGACACTCCAATAAAAAGACTAATGCCTTGGAATTATCCTGTAAAGAAATTAATGTTTTGGAACTGTCCAATAAAGGAGCTAATGTTTTGGAACTAACAAGTTAAAGAGCTAATTACTTGGAACTGTCCTGTAAAGGAACTAGTGCTTTAGGACTGACTGTCCTGTAAAGGAACGAATGCTTTAGAAATGTCCTGTAAAGGACCTAATGTTTTAGAAATGTCCTGTAAAGGACCTAATGTTTTAGGAATGTTCTGTAAAGGACCTAATGTTTTAGAAATGTCCTGTAAAGAAACTAAAGCTTTAGAAATGTCCTGTAAAGGAACGAATGCTTTAGAAATGTCCTGTAAAGGACCTAATGTTTTAGAAATGTCCTGTAAAGGACCTAATGTTTTAGAAATGTCCTGTAAAGGACCTAATGTTTTAGAAATGTCCTGTAAAGGAACTAAAGCTTTAGAAATGGCCTGTAAAGGAACGAATGCTTTAGAAATGTCCTGTAAAGGAACTAATGCTTTAAAAATATCCTGTAAAGGAACGAATGCTTTAAAAATATCCTGTAAAGGAACTAATGCTTTAGAACTGTCCTGTAAAGGACCGAATGATTTAGAAATGTCCCGTAAAGGAACGAATACTTTGAAACGATCCTGGAGCATGATGCTCGAGCTTTGGAAAGAAAGACAGAGAACGAAGTGAATTTTGCATTACTGTCCATTTATCAAAACACGTTTGTCTCTTTCGTACAAAATCCAAACTCCGAGACTTTCAAACTATATGGTGATAGAATGGTCTTTTAATTTTTAAATTCTTTTTCAGCAAAATAATATCATTCGAAATAATGTTAATTTGATTCTTTGAATGAGAGACAAGTAAGATTTCAAACTGATTATGTAAATGTGAGACAGGTAAGATTTCAAACTTCTTATCTGAATGTGAGACAAGCAAGATTTCAAACTGATTAATGAATGTGATTTCAAACCGATCCCATGAGTATGAGACAAGTAAAATTAAAATTAATTCCACAAATTAATATACTTGTGCACTGAGTGACCAGCTCCGGGTATTGGGGTGGTAGGGGCTGCTGTGGATTCTGCAGCATTGTTGGACAGTGACCACGACTGGGCGAGCTTCTGGGATTCTTTAACTCTGGTTGTCAGCTCTAGGAGTTGCGAGACTTGCTGGTTGCTGTAGGGATGCTGCGTTTGGGTGGTATTCGGGGTGGAAGTAGTAAACAACTCTTCGTTTCTGAATGACTGTTTGTTTGATGCTGAAATAGGTGGCGTTGTTAATTTGATGACAGTCATAGCATCTGGTACTGATTTATCGTTCCTTGTATCGTCTGTAACATCGACGTCGGCCTTTCCAATATTATCGAAAGATGTGGTTGCGTTTTCTTCTGTCCAGTACGCAGCATTGGTAAAAACGCTGGAGTCGTTGATTTCACCAAATCCAGAGATGAACGAACAAAGGACGATAAACACCGTGATGGTCAAATGCGGCATAACGGGGTTGTAGAAATCAGGTGATAGCGGTAAGAAATGTCATCAGACTGCAAACACACAAAAAAAAGACAAACAACAACGTCATGCTTTCGCTTACTCTGACTCGGATGTTTTCTTTGTGTGACAAACTAAGAGACAAACAGTAGTCTCTTACGATCAAAGCCAACAAACATTAAGAGGATATAGAAAAGAATGCACGGACTCTGGCTCAAGCATCATGCAGGTGATATCAGTTTTCAGCGGCTCCTAGACCAGAAAAGAGCGATCGTACAAATAGGTATTTGTTTTACAGCCCTAAACCTACAAACAATAGAAGAGCAGAAAAGAGCGATACTATAAATAGATATTTGTTTTACAGCCCTAAACCTACAAACAATAGAAGAGCAGAAAAGAGCGATACTATAAATAGATATTTGTTTTACAGCCCTAAACCTACAAACAATAGAAGAGCAGAAAAGAGCGATACTATAAATAGATATTTGTTTTACAGCCCTAAACCTACAAACAATAGAAGAGCAGAAAAGAGCGATACTATAAATAGATATTTGTTTTACAGCCCTAAACCTACAAACAATAGAAGAGCAGAAAAGAGCGATACTATAAATAGGTATTGTTTTACAGCCCTAAACCTACAAACAATAGAAGAGCAGAAAAGAGCGATACTATAAATAGGTATTATTTTACAGCCCTAAACCTACAAACAATAGAAGAGCAGAAAAGAGCGATACTATAAATAGGTATTGTTTTACAGCCCTAAACCTACAAAAGATAGAAGAGCAACAAACAAATATCACAACACTATGCACTGAAATAGAACTGAATGAAACTTCCACAAAGTCACAACAGTCTAAACCAGTTGACGATCACACTAGAGAAACATTCAACGATTTAACTGAAGAACAACATAGCGTGTTAGAAGACATAAAATGTTTCAAGGACAAAAATAAGTCACATGTAGGCAAAACCCCAACAGGAAGGCTGCAAAACAACAAAGATCTAAGAACAGTGTAGCCGAGTAAATTTGCCAGTCCCAATTTATAATTTGTAATTGTTATATAATTTATTATATTTGCCTGTCCCAATTTCTAATTTGTAATTGTTATATAATTTATTATATTTACTGTGACATGACCTTCAAGTATTGAGCATGATGATGTTTTTGTAAGTTCCAGAGCTGGAGTAAACAACTCAGGTAAAAAAAATATGCTAGAAGTTGATGATGCAATCCAAACCAGTTCAAGTGGATGAGTAGTTTTTTCTGACTAACAGTCTGATACTTGTTCATAACAACTTCATCCAATGGGGGCGGACCGGAAGTTATTTTGTTGAAAAAAGTAATATATTCTAATTACTTTGATTTTGACATAATTCAAGTCCGGTCATAAAGGCGATCGTTAACTTATGGTAAGTTAACTCATAAAGAAAGAATGTTTGCTATTGATCTATGATTTGAATTGGAGAATGCTTATGTAAGTGAACCATTATTTGTAAGTTCTCTAATTTGATTATGTTGTACATTATATTTGTTATAGGCGGAATGAACTAGGCGGAAAAACAAGAAAACTACTCACAATACATAAAACAGATGCAGACAGGCTCTTTCTCGGAAATGGGAGGCAGAGGTCACAAGAAAATCAAAGATGTCATTGAAGGAGAAGTCATTGGTGTGGATGACAACATCTGGAATAACAACAAAGATGAGTCGCTGATAGAAGCAGTAAATCTTAGTGGAATATATCAACCCCCCAAAACATACAAAGAATATGGAAGAAAACAACGAAAAAGACATTAGCAATTATATAGAGCCCCAAAACCGCTCCACGGTCAGTATGTTTGACAAACAACCAACAATCAACAATCAACAATATATTGTTGAAAGAGACAGGGGTTAGAAAGCAGACACACAAGCATCATAACAGATGCACATTATCAAAGCACTAAACAAAAATCGTGAAAATATCAAATCATTCCAAATGCAGACTCTGCAAATCCATGGATGAAACAATAGAACATGGACTATCTGGATGTCATGTTCTGGCTGGAACAGAATACACCGAAAAAACACAACGAAGTGGCAAAACTCATACATAGAAATCTATGTGAGATCTATGGAGTAAAAACCCAGAAAGAACATGGATGCACCAACCAGAAGCAGTTACAGAAAAGAAGAAGTCAAAATACTGTGGGGCGTCGAGATTAGGACAGATCGAGTGATTCTTGTACGAAGACCAGACATTGTAGTTCTCAATAAGTCAAACAGAATAGCAGCAATCATTGATGTCGCTGTTCCAAGTGATAGAAACATAAAAAGAAAGAGAAAAAATAGAAAGATCTCAGGTTATAAATACAGAGAGTGTGGAATGTAAAAACAGAAGTGATGCCTATAGTAATAGGAGCTTAGAGAACAATACGTCTGAGTTGGAAGGCTATCTGAAAAAAGTAATTGGAAACCACAGAATCATCCAACTACTAAAAGCACCGCTTCTTGGAAGTGCCCACATCCTCCTTGAAACCTCTTATCTCCCAGAATCTTGGTAAGATTCAGAGACCTTGTCTTACAACCGACAGTCAATAAAAGTCATGGAGAAAAGGCTGAATAATAAATATATGTTTTAGCCATCTACCTTCTGGCCTTACTATCTATCTATCTATCTATCTATCTATCTATCTATCTATCTATCTATCTATCTATCTATCTATCTATCTATCTATCTATCTATCTATCTATCTATCTATCTATCTATCTATCTATCTATCTATCTATCTATCTATCTATCTATATATCTATCTATCTATCTATCTATTCTCCCCCTCCCTAGAATATTATCGATAAAAAAGAAACTAACAATCAAAGCAAAAGAAAAACAGTTTATAATATGTTACATATTGATGTTGATTGTAGTTCTCTCTCTCTCTCTCTCTCTCTCTCTCTCTCTCTATATATATATATATATATATATATATATCTGTTAGAGTAAATTTGCCTATCCTTATTTCTAGACTTAATTGTTATATAAATTGTTAAATTGTCGAAGTGAACCGACTTTGGGCACTCCTAATTATGGTATTTTTTTATAAGTGCCAGAGTTGGAGTAAACGTTTTGAGTTGAAAATATGCTAGAAATTGTTGATGCAATCCAAACCAGTTCCAACTGGATGTGTAGTTTTTATTATCCAATGGTTAAGATTTACGAGAATGAGACCAGCCAAAAGGCTGAGATCAAATGTTCAACTGCTGTAGAGAATTCTCTTATATAATCACTTGAATCTGGAGTGGCAAGAAGTCCAGTCTTGAAAGGCAGCCATTAGTTTAATGAGAAAAAGCAGGTTTTCCATGTTTTATCTGAATCTCTTGGTTTACATATTGTAAACTGCTATAACTTTGGTAGTCGCAAGAAGTATCTACCGCATTATATAAGTGTAAGGAATACACTGCCCTCCATTGATGTTTGGTGGCAAAGTATACTGACTACATCGAACAATTTCTGGTACAAGGAAGTTACTGGAAATAGCTACATTGTTGTTCTGCGTGAGGGAGTTAATTCAGTGAACGAGCGCCCAGCTGGTGTTCTAGACCATGAGAATGGGAAGTACGTGGAATTGACAGTAATAACGTAAACAGTAAACTTGTGGCTTTGTTATGAAAAGCACGTTAAAAGACTATTGTGGCTTTGTTATGAAAAGCACGTTAAAAGACTATTGTGGCTTTGTTATGAAAAGCATGCTAAAAGACTATTGTGGCTTCACCATACAAGGTTATGTAGAAATTATTATCGCATATCTATAATAACTTCATTTCTGTCCTGTGATAAGAACTATCTTGTAATTTATATTGATGCTAATCTATTGAATTGTGTGTTAGGATATAAGACTGTATAGTTATTAAAATTATTCAAATGTGGTTTTGTGGAAATATTGATGTCAATTATCTTTTTCATTGTATTTGTTATATGTATATTTGATTGTTGATTTAATAAATGTATTGTTAAATTTATTGACCTTCTAACACGTATTGATAATCTTATGTTGCAGAAGATAGTGGGGTGGATGGGGGCATGCTAAATATAGATTAAAAGACAGATTTATCTTCTCCTTTAGTAAGAAGATCTCCACCTACAGAAATATTGTGTGACAGTAAATGTTTGTTTTTAATATTGTGGAAGAAAGAAAATGTTTACAGCGCCCGCATGTCTGCCCAGTGAGAGAGATGAGTGGTGTCTGCTGGAGAATTATTAATAACATAAATTAAAATTCTATTATCATCATTTGTAATTAGTTGTGGATGATTAATTAAGTAATAATAATCATAACCATTAACTATCTATTCCGTCCACAGACAGGAAACAAGATCGATAATGCAAAAGAGAAAATGAAGATCAATATATTCGGTTCACTCTGATAACTTTTATTGACATCTTAGCATGAACATCTCCCTCCGTTCCACAAAGATAAAAACAATGTGCAGCCTGATATTTTATTTCTAGTACACATTCGTACATTAATAAATGGAAAGTACGCATATTCTTGTTCTATTATTTTGAAAACACTGATTAAATCATTGGAAAATATACTCACCAATCACAATGATTGTCTCCAGAAATGGACGTCTGGTAAAAACTGGTCGTAACGATGGGAACGAGAATTATGGTTCTAATTTGGATTTCTTGGAAGATGTGTTGACTGAAGTACATTAAATGCAAATCAAACAAAAATCATCATCTTGTGCACAATAGTGGATCACCTTTAACCAAAGACGTATAGCGTTCAAGAGAAGGGGAATAATTCACACATGCAATAGTGCTAGGGTGAATATAAATAATTTCTCGCATCCCTTACACCCTCCAACCACACCAAGCGTTCTCTCTGTGACGAGAGCAAAGAATGCAGATTTCATGGGTATCCGACTGAGCACTAGTTCTATTATAACGTACGACCAATCAGTTTGTCCAGCGTTTCGCTGTTGAAAATCTACTGTTGTTGATGTAGTCGTAACTGTTAATGAGCACCTTTCGTTCGCAAGCAGTACCAGATTGTGTATAGAAATTACAGAGTTATCTTCGCCGCTCCCTGACACTCCACGTTTGGACACGCGTGTGCCCTTATAAAACATAACGCCAATCTACCCCCCATCCATCCCCACCTGACGTCTTACTTTATTTCTACCCACTCACCCTTCAAACTATAAAGACAAATCGTAATACATCACGAACTGTTGACATTAATATAGTAGTGGCATGAACAGTTGGGCTTGACTAAAGAGGATCAGGAGGAGATAAGCAGGCATTACACGTCACTCAAGTTCCAGGTCGCAGAGTTCCTGGCATGTTCAGCCTGGAGGAACCTAGGAAAATATCTGGAAGCATTAGCTTTTTGGATCGATATTGTTTGTTTGCTTCAGTCGCAAAGTAGGTTGATCAAAATTTAGTTCAGCTTTATTTTGTAGTCATAAAATTGTGAAGAAAAATAAATTAGTGACTGATGTAAAATTATGAATGACGTTTATAGCAATAACTGTTTTAAAATATGTTAAATAATGCACAATTTTAAATATAAATATTAAAATATTTGCAATGACGTTATTTACAGTAAGCAACATCTCATATAACAATACGAAAGATGCAGAGAAAAAAGTGCAAAGTTCTGTGATAAACAGCATTCTACATTTCTTCCACATGTTTATCTTTATAGATAAAATGAAGCAAAAACGGTTATGTTTGGAATATTTAATTTCCCGCTACTATTGATCGTGATTCTCTCTCCTGAAGTTCAAATCTTGTTTTTCTACTTAGAACCATGTTCAGTTTGTGGCGTCAGTTATCAATCTTCCATCTTCCATTTACAAGAAAGCAACAACCATGCAAATAAAACATAAAAAATAACTATAAAAATGGTGCTCACATTAAAGATTAACGCCACAAAGCTGAACTAGATGCATAAGAGTTGTATGACGTCATTTCTTGATGGGCGTTTCCTCTTTTCTTGCCAAAAGGAATTATGTCTGGCTGGCGGAAAAGTATATTATTATTATTATTATTATTATTATTAAACCCGTCGGTGGATGTGCTATTCTTTTAATTATCCTAGACTGTGAAGTAGACTGGTTAAACTTTAATATATATATTTCAAACTTAGATTATTAACAGAATGTCAAAGCTTATTCACATATTCATATTGCAATGTTGTAAAGTTAATTCACACATTTATAATGCAACAAAAGACCTGTACGACAAAATATATGAAAATATAGCCCTTAACACACACACACACACACACACACACACACACACACACACACACACACACACACACACACACACACACACACGCATACACATACACACTACCACAATGCCAAAGATTCTGGAAGCAAGTTTTTGACGCACATTGATTAGCAATTAATCAGCTTTATAAAGTAGGTCATCGAAATAAATATAAGTAAAAGTGACAAAGTTGTTAACGACTAAATGAGTAAATATCCTTGTTTTATAATTTTAAACCGGAAGTCAATGGCCTCTCAAGAGTCCATAGAAACTAACCGAAAAAAAATAACAAAGATCCCACTGAGTCCAGGAAACGCAGTTTGTAAAATCATCGTATTGTTGAAAGCAAAATAAGAATCACTCATGAGCCAGCCATCCCGGAAAGAAAGGAAAATAGCATAATTTTCAAAGGGAAACAAATCATACCATGGATTCCTAGCTTTACCCACAATCAGATTATCTGCTCAGAAGATGAAAGCTCTCGTCACGTCAAGGTGCTAAGTCCCGTTGAGTTAAAGTAATCCGCTTCCTTCCATCACTCCTTCCCCCCCCCCGGCTCTGGGTCACCATCACGCCATCCTGTCTTTATGATTTAATATATTGTAGAGTAACGAAGCAAGAGGGACACCCTCTTAATATAGTATCGTTATGCGTGCTACCGGCCTCACCCGTAAAGACTTAGTATTTCAGCAAGATAGTAGCTTCCAGCACCAGCTGATTTCGCTGCCTGGCACGAGGTGCGCCGCAGTTGAGAGAGTTGAAGATGATGATAGAGTGGAGGGTGGTAGATAAGAAAGTTGTAGAGTGGTGAGGATGAATGGTGGCCGATGGGTCAGTGGCGCTCATGTCTGTCAGGTAGAGACATGCAATAGCTTACTCATCCGTGGGCTAATGTAGTGGTGTTTGGCGTAGATGATGCCGTTGCTGTTCACAAAGTTGGTGGGTGGGTGTATCAAGTCCAGGCTATTAACACACCAAGTCTGTACCTGGAGAGTACACTCGCCAGGGATGTTTGCCCTCCCTGCCCTTCTCACTGGTGTTGTTGTCGTCATTGTTGTTGTTCTCCCCGATGGGTCCTTTGGGATATGCATAGATGGATGCTGGCGACCAGTATAGGTGGTCGAGTATCGGTTGTGTCATGTCTGCAATGGGGCGATTAAAAAATCCCCCTTGTGGATACTGCTGCTCTAAATACTGCGTTTGTTTTCATTGTTGGTGGTGGTAGGTGTTGATTTTCCTTTTTCCTTGTAGACCCATTTCGGATGTGATTTTCTGGTATCTCCTAGTATAGGGAGGCGGTCTGTTCATTGATCCTCTCTCTCGGATTTCGCAGCTGGAGTAAAGATAATACGTCCCTCTGTTTTGAAGGCTGTAGCTGGAAAGAACAAGGACCGGACCATAAAACCTCACTGTCTATGCACTGAATTTAATGGTGATAGCTGGTTCCGACCTGGGTCGATTTCACTGTTTGGGACGAAGTGTGCTGCTGTTGGTAGAGTTGAATATGACGAAAGACAGGGTGGACGGTATTAGACAGGAAAATTAGAGAGTGGTGGTGATGAATGGTGGCTTGCTGTCCGTGGCGATTATGTCTGGTCGGTAGAGATATACATTAGCCTGGTAGTCCGTGGGCTAATGTACCGTGGGTTGGTATTGTTACTGTCGTAGTTGTAGTCGCAGTTCCTGATATTGGAGGGGAGAGGGTGGGTGTCTTACAAAGTGCAGGCTAGTAGCACACCAAGTCTGTTTAGTGTGTTCAACCCCCCCCCGTCCTCCTTATTGATGTTGCTGTTGTCGCTGTCCTCTCACGAAACCATCATCTATATTTACATTCACTCATACATACACCCCTCCCCTACGTGCGGATAAAATAATTTTTTTAAGTTTCAAGTATAAGTTAAAGAGAATGGATAGTTGAAGAGAGAAAGAGGCTAATGTTTGTGAAGATTTGTTGGGCTTTATGGATGTGTAAAATTTGTATACTATCCAAATGTTTAAATGGCTTGGGTAATAGTAATGGGTTAGTAAGTTAACATCATTAGTAAGTGGTTAATGGGTGTGGCGGAGTAAATGTATTTCTAAACTTAATTGTTATATAAATTTGTTAAATGTCATCGTGACATGACCTTCGGGTACTGCGCATGACAATATTTTTGCAAGTGCCAGAGTTGTATAAACAACTCAGGTGGAGAATATGCTAGAAATTGCTAAAGCAGTCCAAACCAGTTCCAAGTGGATGAGTAGATTTACTGACTAATAGTCTCACACTTGTTCATACAACTGCAACCAATGGAGACGGACCGAACGTTATTTTGTTGAAGAAGCTCTATATTCTAATCACTTTGATTTGGACGTAACTCAAGTGCGGTCATAAAGGTGATCATTTGTTATGGTAAGTTAACCGACTGATAAAGAATTGGCTTAGAAATATTTCGTACATGGTTGATATTGATCTAAGATTTAAATTGGAGAATGCTTATGTAATTGAACCATGTTCACTAATTTGATAACGTTATACATTATGCTTGTGAATTTTGATGAAAGCTATATGCATGTGTATCGGGCTAACAAATATCTTTGAAGGATTTGTAAGTTGAGAATGTGTGTAAGAGATGAATGAGTTTAGACATTAAATATGCCTGAAATTTAGCAATGCCTTAATTTGACTATTTTTCATAATCTTGTACCCACTTCTGACTGCGGTGACTACTGTACTCACCGGATTCACGATGGTGTGTATATAGTGTCATCGTGGAACTTATCAGTAAACGTTGGTGTGTATATAGTGTAATCGTGGAACTTATCAGTAAACGTTGGTGTGTATATAGTGTCATCGTGGAACTTATCAGTAAACGTTGGTGTGTATATAGTGTCATCGTGGAACTTATCAGTAAACGTTGGTGTGTATATAGTGTCATCGTGGAACTTATCAGTAAACGTTGGTGTGTATATAGTGTCATCGTGGAACTTATCAGTAAACGTTGGTGTGTATATAGTGTCATCGTGGAACTTATCAGTAAACGTTGGTGTGTATATAGTGTCATCATGGAACTTATCAGTAAACGTATTGCTGTAAGATTATTACTGTGAATTCCTTCGAGAGCCAATATGACAGAAATTGAAGTTTGAGTTTGATCTCGGGAATTCACGAAGATGTTTTGAATATACCTCATGGTGTGCTTGAATAGCATACACGAAGATTCTACAACACTCCGTGTGATGTGATTTGATAGTGCAAAGGCATTTCTGGATGACTCTCAATGATGTGCTTTGTGAGCACATCAAATATTCTGGAAATGTTGTATAATGCTTTGTGAGCACATCAAATATTCTGGAAATGTTGTATAATGCTTTGTGAGCACATCAAATATTCTGGAAATGTATAATGTGCCTAGAAAGGGTACATTGGACTATCATCTAATAAGAAAGAAAGTGACTTGTGATGATTGTGAACACAAGGTAGGGACACTGCCATTATTGAAAAGGTTATGTACAATGACTATAATTATCTCTCTACACTCTCATTTATGTATATATTCTAGGATAAACTTAATGAGTATCTAGCATTAATCAAACATTAATCTGAAGTGATGTAAATGTCAACGCTCTTTTGATTATATTTATATGTTGTATATTTGATTGTTGATTTAATAAATATATTGTTAAATTTATTAACCTTCTTGCACATAAATTAAAACCTATGTT
This sequence comes from Sinotaia quadrata, assembly GCA_028829895.1. NCBI lineage: Eukaryota > Metazoa > Mollusca > Gastropoda > Architaenioglossa > Viviparidae > Sinotaia > Sinotaia quadrata. The sequence continues at coordinate 66,789,156 of CM054180.1, read as the reverse complement.
GGAGTAAGAGTAGGTGGATAGTAAGAAGTTTCCATGTGCAGAAACATTATGCGACAGTAAAAAAGTCTATCTTATTACATGAAAATAGTAGTGTCTTACGACACCCCTATAATCCATCAAGTGAGAGACATATACTGGTCTTTGGGAGAATTATTAATAATTATAAATTAAGATTCTCGATCACTTGTAGTTAGTTATGTGTTAATTAATAGATAATAACCATATTGAGTGAAGTGTGCAAAGATGTGTTAAATGGGCTTAGTAATGGATTTGGACAAGAGTAATGGGCTTAGTAATATTTGGATAAGAGTAATGGGCTTAGTAATGGATTTGGACAAGAGTAATGGGCTTAGTAATGGATTTGGACAAGAGTAATGGGCTTAGTAATGGATTTGGACAAAAGTAATGGGCTGAGTAACTTAAATAATTATATAATCAGTAAATAGTTTCGATAATAGTAATGTTCTTAGTAAGTTAATACCATCAGCAACTATTTAAAGGGAGGAGCTACCGCACACAGCTTACTTTGGTAATAATGAAACAGAAGAGAAATGAATACGTGGAATATACAAGGAAAAAATAATTATGTGAATATCATGTAAGTCAATGAGACTAAGACAGAACCAAGCAGATTGTAATGCTGCAGGTAACGAGATGTGAAGGACATGAAAAAGATGTTAACAACATTAATCGTCTTACCTCAGTACATCATGCTCCCTCCCCCAACCCGCCGCTTCTTCAGAAGGAGGGTCGGGCTATGAGGGCTAAAGATCAAATGATATTGTCTAGGATGATGACGACACCTCATGTGTAAGGTCAATGACATTTTAGACACTTATAGAGAAATAATTCTCTAAAGTAATATCTTGACAAAATTTAAACACATACGCACACATGTGTATAAATTCACACACAGGCGCACACGTGTATAAATGCACACACAGGCACACAAGTGTATAAATTCACACACAGGTACACACGTGTATAAATACACACACAGGCACGCAAGTATTTGCACGGTCGTACACACACTTTCTCGAGCACATGTGCCCACATCAACATACGAAAACAAACAAAAACTTCAAAATGTTGATCATAGACTCATAATGATGCAAACATTTTATTATAATATTTAATTTTCAACTTCCGGATTTGGACTAAACGGAAGAGGGGTGAGAGAGACAGAGAGAAAAAGAAAAAAATGAATTTGGATAACATTTATTTGTCTAGGATAATGATAATAAGCATATTTATTTGTTTTCAAACCATCTTAGATACATAAACTGGTGAAAATCTACAGCCTGATGAAAAAAGTACTAAAATAACTCTAACTGTAAGCGGCAAAAAAAAGAATAAATTAACGTACAAAACTAAAATAATTCAAGATAAGATCTAGACAATTTCAAGAAAAAACAAGCCAAATAAATATGAAAACATTCAATGACCATACATACACCAAAGAACCAGCGATATGCAGCAGTTACAAATATTACTCAGCAGCAGTTACAAACAAACACGCAAACAGCTAAACTAATGTTATCACTAATTAATTATCAGACTATCGTTGTGAACACTGACAGTTATTCAGATAATTTGCAGCCTTACTGCACGCCAGCAAGTAATAGATATGCTGCATGCAAAGAAGGTTAAATAATAATGTTTGAAAGAAAATACACTTGCTGATTAGTGCAGTTACAATAAAATAAGTTGTGCATTTTAAACATAAAATACTAATCAGGGCAAAAATAAGTGCAAATCCGTAAACATATTAACTGTACAAACTAATGATACTATTATGTTGAAAGAAATATAGTTCCACAGTGTGGATCCTGAACACACCTATATCTGTATCGTCATCACGTGTATGGAGGTATTGGCAATATCTTCCAGTGTTTGTGAGGAGAGAAAGAGGGGACCTTAACATTCGCATTTTAACATCGTGCAAGAGAAAAAAAAGTAGGATTTAAAAATTATACAACAGTGACTGAGATACAAGCTGTTCGCTGGAGACTTAGAGATGCAAAGTGACAGTACAGTCAGAGAAAAAAACTAGAGAGAGAAAGAGAGTGACAGAGAGATGGATAAAAGTACGTATGCAGAGCATGTGTATTCACAAATTTACATGTGTAATAATTTTGCATTTTATGCAAATACGTTGCTTGTTAACTTTCTAGTATGGCGTTGAATGTGGCATAAAATGATATTCAGAATATAAATTAAATTAATATTTAAAGAAAGAATTAAGCAGAACAGAAATTGTCAGATTTAATTTGACAGATACTAAAAGCAACTCTGAACAATGTATATCATACTTTCGTAGTTTATGTAATAAATTTCTGTCGATTATTATTAATACTTATTCAGACACTAGTGAAATCAGAAATAAATATAGTCACAATGCCGGAAAGTCGGTTGTAACAATGCCGGTAAGTCAGTTGGACTGTCAGACTATCAGTCTTGCAATCTCTAGTGCTTTATGAGTTGGTGATGACAAACATTTACAAATCAACCTAGGCATATATAAGTGGTGCGTCATCTTTGTGCCTGCTATTGCACTCAGAGTTAATGCTGATCTCCCAGCAGCCTTTACTCTCCTTGCTCTGATTTTCATCACGTGACTGGTGACGCCTTCCGGTTTTTTCTTTTACAACTATGGCGACCAGTATCATAAGGAGTACGACGACACCCACAGCAGCTATTAGCCTGATAGAATATTCAGTAGAATTACATTCACTTAAGTAAACAATACTTTGTGGTACACTAGCATTTACTACAAGCGTTGCGTTTTATGTTATAAAAATATTTTAAATTAATTGTTGCTTTATACCGGTTATCATTTAAATAAGGTTTGTATTCTTATTTGACTGATTAAATTAAATTAATTACTCACATCCTTAAATATGATTTTTTTCAGATCTTAAACATTGCTTTCTATAGGTAAAACACAATTTTAAGTTAAAATAAAATTCTATTATGTCTTGTGTAGTGGATTTCACCGGGAAAATTCAAACTTGATACAGACACACACACACACACACACACACACACACACACACACACACACACACACACACACACACACACACACACACACAAAACATTGTTTCTCGAGAAGAGGTCAGAACTTTTCAGTGGTTTAGGCGCCAATTCCCACCAATCAAATAATAAGCTCATAAACACACGCATACTTACGCACACAAACATGCACAAGCTGGTACAATTAAAATAAATAAGTGTGGCCACTATAGTAGGTTTGGCCTCTATTATAATTATTATTATGAATTCCTTTATCAATTAATAAGCGTAATCACTTATCAGTGGTTAAATTTAGGATTTGTTTCCAACATGAATTCACCACTCACATACCAGTATAAGTAACATACTACCGACACATAATTTATCTGTTCGCTGGTGGAACTTCCTACTTAAGGAGTAATGCACTTTCACAGTTTAACTAGCATCACAATAAGCAATATAGTTGACGATATGCACAGCAATAGTGTGCTGAAACAAACAGGACACAACACTGAATAAGACACTCGTGGTACACATATTAAATTCACTAGACTCACAGTATACATGATACACACAATACTGGTAAGCAGATAAGCACTATGAGCATTTATATCGGGCAAAATGAGTGGACTGATATATGTATTATTGACATACATTGGTTGGTTTTAAGAAGGGGAGGGGAGGGGCGCCTGTACACCAAATTTATCTTACGATGTTGACAACCATGCGGACAATGTGTACTATGATCTGTCACCCCAGTCTACTCAACCTATGTTAAACACTCACTTTTTATTACTCTAATAAATACTAATTCGGGAAATATTATTTTAGGCTATGTATCCTGTTATACTCACTGACACGTGTTCAAAACACTTTTAGAAAAAAAACATACATATTTCCGAAAACACCGGAATACTTCTTTACACTGGTACAATGTGTGATTAAAACGCTTCGAGCAAGACACAGTTACAACACTGAGACAATTCTGAACAGTAAAACTGTGTGAATAAAATGCTTCAAGCAAGACACATTTACAACACTGACATACTTCTCAACAGTACAACAATGTGTGAATAAAACGCTACAAGTAAGACACACAGTTCATACAACACTGACACACTTATGAACAGTACAACAATGTATGAATATAACGCTTCAAGCAAGACACATAGTTTATACAACACTGACACACTTCTGAACATTGGTAGAGTGTGTGTTCAAAATGTCGTACTTACAACAAGCACCAAAGTAACTCAACCACAGTTTTCAGGCTGAAAATGGGCTCTGGGGTGGGCGCTGGTGACGTCACTTCAGTGGGTGATGATGTGCGATGTGACGTCGACGTAACGACACCTTTAGCGCATGCGTATCGACTGCGCAGTGTAAAGTACTGCAAATGGATATAATTCATAATGCAGCCTATCACTTAATGAATTGTTCATTTGACACATTATTAAGACACACTTATCTTAGTTACATTAGGAAAACTTCTGGTTAAATAAAAAATGTACACACTTAGTGAATCCTGTCATACTGAATATTTAAGCACTTCGGTAGGATCCAGAGTTTACTAGTTACACATACTAGGACATCTTCATGTTAGGTTCTAACAATTCTTTCACTACTGAATCACCGTCACAAGCTCAAAAATGTGAACGCGAATGCGATTCTTTTCCGATTCAGTTAAATACACTGAAATGTATTCACACAAATCCCATAAAATACATATATATTCATATATGTAAATACACACACGCGTACACACACACACACACACACACACACACACACACACACACACACACACACATATATATATATAGAGAGAGAGAGAGAGAGAGAGAGAGACTCATACATAAAGAAATGGTTAATTGAACATGATGTACATTTATTGACACATTAAGATTTTAAACCCACTCACATAGACTCCTGACAGCGGAATCAGTTCTCCCTGGGCAGTAAAGATGGCTTCTACTTCAGGGTCACAGTTTAATTGAATGTAACTGGTTCTGTCAATACAACATCATTAAAATGTCATTACTTGCTCTGTGCACATATGTTTTTACGTGTGTTTATATATATATCTGTGTGCGTGTATTTGGATTTTGGTCAGGCCCATGAAATATCGATGCATATTTAATAGTAATTTTATTTAACTGGAACCTGTCGAGTCGTCGATCAATCGATCGAGAGTTTCATGGCCGTTACATTCTCATACATTTCTTCTTTGACTGGATGATGGCGGCTTCCGGCCTGAGCCGATTTCGCTGCCGGTGCAAGGTGCACCGCTGAAGGGAGGGGTGGGATTCATATGTGGGTGTGCAGAGTGGAGTGGAGCATGTTTGATAAAAAGATAATAGGGTGGTGATGGTGGAGGGGAATATTGGTAAGTCGACTGTTCTGCTTTTTGTTTTAGTTTTGTCGTGAACCAAAAGTGAGTGATCTCATTTTCCAGGCTTGGTGGTAGCTGTTGGAGCCTATTTTCTAATCTTTGTCTCTCCCTTATTTCCACTGGACAATTTTATATTTATTTCTAACAGTTATAAGTTTGGAGACTTTTTAGGTTTGCATTTATGACTGTTTTTATTTTATTATAATTGGTTATTTTGAGTGTTATGTGGACCTTCCAATCATTCATAGGTAGCTAGTCCTAGGACTTGGGGAAACCCTGGACGTGGTGGGGCGGTAGGACATCACTAGGGGTACAGACGGAATGTTAGAAAGATCAGACCTCCTGAGTGCAATGGGGTAGGGATGAAAATGTTTATAAACATCACGGTAACTCACTCTCCAATTGATCTTCAGATTCACACTTCCATGTATACCAAACACGTAAAAATAAAGGTCATTACATTTATGTCCCATCTAAAAATACCATGGTTTATAACCTGACACTAGGTCCCAACTCAAACCTGGTGAGTGACAGTGTTATGGCAGATTGCCAGCACTGGATTAGTGGGAAAGGTGACATAGGAATAAATTATAAATCAAGAGTCTGGGTTGAGTGTCACACTCGAACCAAGGCACCCCTTTAGGCTTCATTGCGAGCTGGGTGTCCGAGGTATCCAGCGCAAGACATCTAAGGTGTAATAAGGTCAAGGTTATAATACATCTCAGAACTATGCCTCATAAATAATAATGTAAAGTTATAATACATCTCAGAACTATGCCTCATAAATTATAATGTAAAGGTTATAATACATCTCAGAACTATGCCTCATAAATAATAATCTAAAGGTTATAATACATCTCAGAACTATGCCTCATAAAGACATTTATTGTCTGAGAACCTGTCGTAATACCTCCTGTGGTTTTGTAGGAGAAAGAAAGGTTATGTTTTGGTTGGGGTTGTAGCCTTGTTAGTGAGGGAGGAAAAGAGGGGGACCTGCCCATCATATTTGCCGCTTTGGGTGGTGGTATGATGGGGCGCACCAGGTCCATTATATTTGGGGATTGTTTTGGGCTGCTTTCTCCCACCTCTCCCAGGCTGGATTTTGGGGGGTGTCTCAGGATAAAGCTAGCAACCGGTTAAGGTAACAAATAACAATTTAAAAAAATAAAAATCTAAGATACTGAAATTATTATATTAATATATAATTGGCTGGCCCTGGATGAGATACTGTTATTTTACATAGTGAGAGTAGAATATACAAATTCTTACAGAAATGGTTCTGCCACGATTTATATCGACCAGACTAGAACATCTTACAGACTGCCATCATTTTTCAGAAGTCATTTTGCATTAAGACAATCCGAGACAACCAAGAATTCTTTGCATTAATAATAGACCTGTCTGCGGGGTTGGGCCACTTCGTAGGATTTTTAACATTTTAATTTTTAAAAGAGATGACCATAAAAAAATTCACATTTTTTTCAAATGTATAACTGCACTCCAATCAAAATGTATTTATTGTAAATAAAGTCATAAATAATTACAAATTGAAATTATCGTAAATAAGTCTTGGCTAGCTGCTTTCCTTGAGTTATAGAGCAATGCATGTTTCTGCCTCTCCTGTAATGACTAGTGACTTGCCTTGAATCAATGTAAGTCCCTTCCTCTCACAATGTAAATCCCTCCCTCTTCTATAACCACTAGCGACTTGCCTTAATGCAATGTAGATTCCTCCCTCTCCTGTATATTGCATCATCAGACCGTGAGAGGAACTGACGAGAAAGTCGACATCTGACTGATTGCCAAGATCATAATATGAAATAGAGGAACCTGGTGCCCATTGGCACATCTGCAGAACAATGTTAAACATTAGGGTATGAAAAGTGTTCTGGTTTTCGAATTCTCCAAACCAACTTATTTTTAAAATGGGAGAATGTCTGGAGAAAATTCTCGATTAAAACGAATAGCACCTGTTAATAATAATAACAACAAAAGCAGCAGCAACAATAATTATTGTTATTATAATATGTAATAATAATAATAAATATATAATAATAATATATAATAATAATCATCATCACAATAACGATGATGATATAATGATGATGATGACAATAATAATACTTATTATCAATCACTGTTATCTGAAACCATTTAAATTTCAGGACTAGGGAGCTTGTTTGTCTGAAAAATTCCAACACCCGAGATTAACTTCCCTTTATCTACTGTATCACCCCAGTCATACAACTTTACACTCTCGATGCCACAGAGTAAAGCCCAGCGCGAAAGCCGAAAGCGCCCCCTACATTAGCAAACACAGAGTAAAATATCTACAAATATAACATTTTAATTTGCCATTTTTAACATAGACAAACATACTGCAATTCATACAAAATGTTTACTACTAGCTGGTTACTGTGAAGATTTGTGGGCAATCTATTCATTCTCACAAAACAAATCTATCTAGCACGTTGGCAAATGTTTACGTCATCATCTGGCGCCCTTTATACTCTCTATCGTAAATTCACAAGCAATTTTACCAAACAGTAATATCAAAATTGACAGCTCGCTAAAGCTGGCTCAATGACTAGAGGACGTTTACTAAACCAATTCCAATCTTCTTGAGTATATTCTAACATACATAACGTACACCAATTGCATGACTAGAGTACGTTTACTAAACCAATTCCAATCTTCTTGAGTATATTCTAACATACATAACGTACACCAATTGTATGACTAGAGTACGTTTACTAAACCAATTCCAATCTTCTTGAGTATATTCTAACATACATAACGTACATCACATACATCACATACATAACGTACATCATACTGCACTGACTGAGGAAATAAGAACATTAAACCTTCACACTCACGAACACACACAGGCACGCATAAACACACATATATATATTTTATATATGCGTGCTTGTATTTGTGTCGCAAACAAGCAGACAGATTATATATACTGTAGTTTAATTCTTCTTGATATTTTTTTAGTCCTGCGATTATATGAAAGAATGAAAGATAATAAAATTAGCAAAGTGTCTGATGAAAACAATGATCCATCAACCGACAAATAAACGGATAGATGAATGGATGGTTGGGTAGGTAGGTATGCAGATAGATAGATAGATAGACAGATAGATGAAATATATATATATATATATAGATAGATAGACAGATAGATAGATGATATATAGATAGATAGATAGATAGATAATTTGGGTGTTTAGAGAGAAAAATAAAGGGAAAGATCGATAGCAGAAGAGATCGATAGACGATTAGACACAATTAAATAGGTCTATGAACTAACAGCCACGTTCAGGCAAGATCCTTCATTGAATGAGATGCATGGATTCCAAGAATACTGGTATAAACCTGTCCCGTCTGGAACGTCTTGAAACCTGGCAAAAATAAAATAACTCATTAAATGCAAGCCATAGAGAGTAATAATCTATATGCTAACGTATTTGTATGCATGTAATCAGACTGTTAACTCTTTCTATAGTGCTTAACTTCTAGCGTCTAATCGAACAACACGGACTGATTGATTTATTAATTTCTTTTTAGCAATTATTTTTTAATTGCTGATTTTGCCGCAGTCGCGCGCACACTTCTGGAAGATTTAGATTTGTAAAGGCGTTTGTTGGGAGTGAGTCAATTAGAAGAGATCTAAAGCCTAAGGTTATTTGACCAAAATCGTATTTCTCTAATTGTATTGGTCCCTAATCTTATTTGTCCACAATCGTTAAAAATGTCTGTAACTATTTTTGTCTCAACCGTATTTTCTCTTAATCTTATTTGTTCCTAATCTTGTGTCCCAATCGCATTTGTCCCTAATTTTATTTGTTCCTAATCGTGTGTCCCAATCGTATTTGTCTCTCATCTTATTTTTTCTATAATTTTATAATTTTATACTCCCGGAATATCGTCCAGGGACAAGGGAGAGAGCACAACGTACGTCATTGGCCTCTTGTTTGGATTCGATCCTTGCTCAGGTTGTAAAACGTCTGTGTCCTCTTGACAGCTCTCTAGGTGATGGAGGTGAATATATGGTCAGAGAGGTGGATGTGTGGTCAGAATATATTCGTGTGGTCAGAGAGGTGGACATGTGATCAGAATATATTCGTGTGGTCAGAGAGATATACGTATGTTCCGAGAGATGGTCGTGCGGACAGAGAAGTGGCAATGTGGTCAGAGAAGTGTACATGTGGTCAGAGAGGTGGACGTGTGGTCAGAGAGATATAGGTATGTTCCGAGAGGTGAACGTGTGGTCAGAGAGGTGGACCTGTGGTCAGAGAGATGAACGTGTGGTCAGAGAGGTGGACCTGTGGTCAGAGAGATGAACGTGTGGTCAGAGAGGTGGACCTGTGGTCAGAGAAGTGGGCGTGTGGTCAGAGAGAAGCACCAGATGATTTTCAAGCTTCCGTCAAAATCCCGCTCACTACTTGGCTGTTTCTAACAATAGGAGTCGTGTGCATTTCCTTTCATGAAACAAATGTTCCCAACGACGCTGTACTCGCCTGCGAAAGTAGAGTGCGAACACAAAATCAAAGAAACGGAACTCTCTCTCTCTCTCTGAATGGTAAGGTGTTCAACCACCACACCTCCACCACCACCTATCTCACAACAACAAGAGTAACACAACGGCTAGCTATGAAGTGTGCACTTTCAACTTCACTCTGCCTGCCCTGGTGTTCCAACTCACCGTGGCGTCCTGTTGTTGTTGGCCAGAGGGGTGAGGTCCACAACAGAGCCATCATCAGCCCGACACGAACAGGACGATAGCTTGCGACATCCACCGAGGCCCTGGACATTTTGAGGGCCGAAATTGGTGACGACAGAAGCGGGTTTAAGTGTGGACTTTGAAGATTCTATGGCAAGAACTTGGAGTAAAATGACAGCCACAAAGGTTGTGCATATAGCTGCAATGATTCATTGTAGAGTTAGTAAACGACGAAGAAGAAGCAACAATAAAAATCGCACAAGACACACAAATGGCAGAATAAACACAAAGAAACAAATAAGAAAATAAGCGGTTATTCCATCCCTCACACTATCCTTCTCATCACTAGCACACCTTCACTAAGCCATCATTATCCATTCACTACAACCTTTTAGTGTATTTGCGAGATGAAGAAGAAGCGGTTGTCTAAACAGCTTACATGGGTTTACATTGCAAAATTTTAGAGTAAATTTTTGTCATAAGAAAATTTTAAAATTTAGAAAATTTAGAAAAATACATTTAATTAATTTAATGTATTATTTTGCATTTTTCGCGCTACTCATGTTGTATAACTGCTATTGATAGACCTGTAATACATATGTTCTACATAAAACTTCTATCAGAAATCCTGTTATACAACTGCTGCCAACAAACCAAATTAATAACAACTGCTACTACTACTATTACGTCAAAAACAATAAGAGCAACAACAACTACTGCTACATCACAAACATTAGGAATAAACACTACTATATTATTACGTGACAAGCATTTAGAACAGTTTATCATATAATCATCAGTAATTAGAATAACTTTTAATTCTACACCACCAGCATTTAGAACAACTAATAAAACTACATTACAAGCAATTATTTCAATTAATAATATTACATCACAAGCAATTAGTACAGCTAATGAAACTACCTCATCACAAAAATAAAAATAATAACTACCACGTCTACATCACATTCAATAAGACCAAATACTCGTTCTACTATATCACCAACAATAAAAACAACAACTACCACTACTACTATATCATAAACAATAAAACAACAACTACCACTATTGCTACATCACAAGCAGTGAGAACACACTACTAATATTATTGTTAGTGTTGCTAGCATTTATCGTACTGACAACAACTATTATTGCTGCTGCTGTTACCGCCACCAACCCACAGCTATTGCTATCACTCACCACCAACTTCACAACAGCAACAGCCTCCTGATATATCATCACAATCATGCCACAACTATTACTAGTTCAAACTCTATTATTTTTCCAACTGCATCACAAGAATAACACAGTGTAGTGGTATTTTTAACTCAGCTACGAAAAAATAAACGATACCCTTGTTCCAAGTCGACATGTTTGCAATATTTTCAAAACCCCGAGAAGTCGGCAATTGCTATGCGTATAGTGACGAACTTGGTCACGTGCCATTTTGTTATCACACAGTAATGGTTACCAACTGTGGTACAAGAGAACGGAAACAACATATCAGCACTTTGCTAAACATTTTAGTGAGAACACGCTCTGACTCAGTCGAGCTAGCACGAGTTTGAGCTGTTAGTGAAGATTACGAATTCAAATGTTATTTTACAGTGTTGACTTTATGCTTCGAAATACGCAATGCTTGACAATAGAAGTTAATATCTTTGATGATCTTGTTTAAACTTGGCAACAACAGTACAAGTTTTATATACATGCGTGTTCACAGGCTCAAACACAAGCACACACACACCACACACACACACACACACACATGAACAATATGTGCAAGTATATGAATATATGTCAAGCAAACTGGACGGTACTACACGAGACCATATTAATCACGTATTTTGGTGGTGATGCTGGGTTAATGTTCTATCTTTTCTTTATGTAAGTGAGCTTTTGTGCCTACATTTATATGTATGGGTGTGCTCTAATTTACTGACACGTTAAGTCTGACAAAGAATGAATTTAATCTGTGAAGCCATACTGGGCTACGATAGATTAGCATAATTATTACTGAACAAAGAGCGCCGACCAGCGGCCACTTAACATTTGCGCTATTGTTTTCCTCACTAATGAAGTGGGCAGCATTTATAGCCAAACCTTTTTCTGCCTTTGCTGAGAGGCAAATCTATAGGGGATCTGCATTGGATGAGCAAACGGAAATAGCCTATTACTTTCCCTACCATTATTAAGCCGTCAGTCACATGAATAAGAGATAACTGTTGCAGATAAACATTCAGTACAGAACACTTGTTATCAGCAAGGTCTAACGTGATGAAAATAATCAATATAATATATTTTTTTAAAATATCGAAGCACTTTTAATGTTAAGGGGCACCCAGTGGTATAGAGGTGGGCATTTCACTTGGCACACAAAGTGAACTTAGTAGGGCAGGCGACAGCGCAAAGGGTAAGAGGTCAAATTTTGAGCCCAAATCGGGGAGAAAAGGACCAATCGTATGACGACTTACGCTGTTTATTTCATGCTGGTTCAGTTTTTCAAATGTGACAATAAAGCGGGTCTAGTGTGCTCCAGGTGGTGTCACAACATACTGTGACGGCTTTTCTGCCTTAATTGGATGATTATTTATATTATATATTAATTATGAAAAGCATTGAAGGCAATTAATAATCATAGCTGAGGGGTCAATTTTGGCCAGATCAATATACTCACTGCAATGTACTGGTGTTACCGGATCGATATCTAACTGACTCTGTTAATCGTAAATCGACGTCAGATACTAACCATCACACTCGACCCCTAAACTAAGTCGAAAAGGACGAACACATCAGAAACAAGCTGTTGTATTTTAATGAATATTATTTATGCTCCCACCCTTGGGTCCTGTGTGTTACCGTTCCCCAAATAAGAATATATGTTCGTTTAAAGAAGAACAATTTATTTACAAAACTATATGCCAAGACTGTCACAAATATTTACAATATATACAATCAGAATTATTAAATCACGATTCACTCTGTGACACAACGCCGCCCTAGCTAATGATTATGATATTTTAATTAATTAACCATCCATAATTAATTACAAGTGATGAGAAACTTAATTTATGTTATTAATAATACTCCAGAAGATACCATTCATCTCTCTCACCTGGCAGATAAACCCGCTGTAAACGTTTTCTCTCTTCCACACATTAAAGACAAACATTTACTATCACACAATATTTCCGTTGGTAGAAAACTTCTTACCAAAAGGGAAGACAAATCCGTCTTTATATTTATCGAGCCCCCATTCACTCACTGTATCTCAAACATTTGGTTAAAATTATGTGTGAGAATGTCAATAAACGTAACAATAAATTTATTAATCAACAATCAATATACAACATATGAATATAATCAAAGAGCATTCACATTACATCACTTCACAACAAAGTTAGATTAACGCTAAACAATTATTCAGTTTATCCTAGCATAGAAATCAGCAGTCAAATTAGTATACTCATATAATCAAGTTCATAGACATAATTCATCACAGACATGAGAATGGAGTTTCACAGATAATTATAGTCAATGTAAATAACCTTTTCAATCAAGGTGGCTGTCACTGGTACCTGTTCATAATCACATGGCTTGCAACAAGTCACTGTCTTTCTTATTTAGATGATGGCCCAATTTACCCCTTCTAGGCACATTACACAACTGTTCCAGAATCTTTTGGTGCACTCAAAAAAACACACTGTGGAGAATTGTCCAGAATGTCGCATGCACTGTCAAGCATATCAGGAGGAATGTTCAAAATAATATTTTGAGTGTGGTATACTCAGCACACCATGATGAATGTTCAAGAAACATTCATAAATTCCAAAGATCAAACTGAAGCCTCAATTTTGACTGTATTGGCTCCTAACCAGAAATTCACAGGAATCAACTTAACAGCGACACGTTTACTGATAAGCTCGACACCAATTTGATGCGGTAGAGTCCAGTAGACACTGCAGTCCTAAGGAGATCAAAACATCAAAGAACAAAACAAAAAAAGCCTGCCTATCTGCAAAGGTCAAAGTAAGACAGCGCTAAATTTCAGGCATATTTTATCTCTAAAACTACTTTCTCTCTTATAAACATTCTCAACTTACAAAGCCAACAACAATATTTATAAACCGGATACAAACGCAGCATCAATCAAAATTCACAAGTATAATGTACAATATAATCAAATTAGTGAATATAGAAATAATGATTCAATTACATAAGCATTCTCCAATTCAATTCTTAGATCAATAGAAAATATGAAGGAAATATTTTTAAGTTCATTCTTATTTCATCAGTCAGTAAAGTTACCATAAGCTAACGATCACCTTTATGACCAGACTCGTGTTTCATCAAAATCAAAGAGATTAGAGTATAGACTTTCTTCAACAAAAACAATAAGTACAAAATAAAACACAATGCTTCCTTGATTAAAAAAAAACAAAACAAACAATGCTTCTTTGATAAAATAAAACACAATGCTTCCTTGATTAAAAAAAAACAAAACAAACAATGCTTCTTTGATAAAATAAAACACAATGCTTCCTTGACAAAATAAGAAAACAATGCTTCCTTGACAAAATAAGAAAACAATGCTTCCTTGACAAAATAAGAAAACAATTGTTCATTGACAAAATAACAAGCAATGTTTTCTTGATAAAATAAACAAACACTGCTTTCTAGATAAAATAAGCAAATACAGTGCTTTCTTGACAAAATTATATCAAATAAACAAAGTGTCTCTTCGGTAAGAAAATAAATACATTCTTGCCGATCTCACCTGGCGGACACAAATTGCCACGCAATAAAATTATCCACACAGAAGAAATTATAAGACCCCCTCTTGTGAAATCCCACCAGGGAACTCTAGCAGAATTTTGCCTGATGACAAAAAAAAAATGGAAATTCAGCTGCAAGCAGTTCCTGGATTCCATGCAAGATACCACTTGTCCGAAGTTTACCCCCAGCATGACAATGTTGCGCCGAGTTACCTAAATCTGGGACGCTGAGTACTGGACACTAGACTGGTCATTGGTCACTTTAGGCTGGACTTAGATTGTAGAATCAGATTTTCTCACTGACCCAATGCTGGTTATCAACCTTCTGCTTGGACACGAGCCAACCAAGGAACATAATCAAATAATGTTTGGCGAAAAGACTGAAATATATATAGAGAGAGATTTCATAATCTAAAAGCCCTCAGTGAGCTCACCAATATAGAAGCTACAAAAAGCGGTCAGTCACCTGTTTGCTTGGATCAATCGTGTGCCTGCTCACGTGACACTTTGCCTAACGGTTTGGATTTAACATCTCACTCAAATGGTCCAGTATACTCCATCCGGTTATCTGTCAAAGAATTCATCTGCAATGTCCGTACCTTGTAGAGAGGGATGGGGGGTTTCGCATTCCCTTACAGCGTAATGGCTTGAGCTAAAGTCGTGCCGGTTCTCTAGAGCGAAAACAATAACTAATGGTTTGGCACTAGGCTACGCTGCGGGTAGTCGGTGACCATGACCTCTTGTGTCAAGGAAGTGTAAGACCATGACCTCTTGTGTCAAGAAAGTGTAAGACCATGACCTCTTGTGTCAAGGAAGTGTAAGACCAGGTTCGATTTTTCATAGTGCAGATTAAAGAGCGTAGCTATAGCAATCGCTACAATACCCAGCTCAGTGAGTTTTAGAAAGAAGACAAAGATTTTTCCAATCATAGGGGGGTGAAGATTGGAGCAAACAAGCAGTTCGATTATTTTGAAATGAATAAAGCGCATGCTAATATGAACATAATTTAAAACATTACAGCACTCGAAAACATGAATGTCACATATATAATCGATTGGTCTGAAGGTTGATAACGATAACGCGAGGGTTCTGTGTGTTATGCGCTATGCAGCTAAAGGTTCATCCAGAAAATGAAACCTGGAAAGAATGGATTTTTTGGAGTCGCTGCATAAAAATGTTGTACTGAAAAGTCTACGCACAAAGCTTCAGTTTTAATTTTAAGTATGCATCGTCCGATTGATTACATTTATCACAAACGTTGTCTTCATTCATCGCAATCATTACAATCACAATCGCACTCTCTATTCATGGCAAACATTGTCTATGTCCATCGCAGATATCAGCTAACGAATCTTAAGCACTGAATGCATTTATTATAATACTGGCTACACTAGTAACAAACACTGATACATTTATTATAAACATTGGCTACAATCATAACAAACATTGACTGCATTTACTCCACACATTAGCTATTTTATCCACGTCACATTTTAGAATGATATCGAACTCAGTGAATGGAATTTTACTAGAACAAAAATGTCGATAGACTCCGAATTTATTGATCAGTACATTGCCACGACAACGGCCGTGAATTAGTTCACTCCAGACATTCGATCACTTTCACTGAAATTCCAATATTTATATTGCAGAATTACAACGAACGACGCCACAATCATTTTCCTAGATAGAATTTAGAAACACCCGGAGTACAAAACGGGACATGCACCACCTTTGCATAATTGTTATAATTTTAAAATACTCGCTATTATATGTTTATATAATACAAACAACAATAATATTAAAATAAAAGCAAAGACACGTGACTGCAGTTCGCAGTTTATTAGACGCGAATTTCAGCTTATGATCGCGCTAACCTTGAATGTTCTCAAAAGGCACAAAAGGATATGATTTTATTTTTATTCCAACGAAAGAATCTTTGGCTGAAAGTATTTGATAACTGTGACAAATACAAGTCGTTTGAGGGTTACTAGAGATTTGCCACGACATGAATAGAATGGTTTTGTCATTTCCTGTCATTTCATTTGTCAGTGGGAAAGAATTTGAGTTTCAGGAACACTGTAGGTAGTTATCATTCAGCACATCTGAGTATCAATGCCACAGTTTATGAGCACCCAACTGCACCCAAGAATCCAGGAATAGATTCATGCAAGTGACGATTAGGTTGGTCATGCAGGGGGGGGGGGGGGCGCTTTCGGCTTCCGCCGCTTTCGCGCTTGGGGAGGGGGGAAGGAGGGAGAGTGGGGAGAGGGAAGGGGGGAGTTGCCTTTCTGCTGCGTGCCGTCGTTGCGAAAACATATCTGGTCGGCAAAGGCGGACTCCAAACTCGGTAATCCGTGGGCTGGAGTTGTGGTTGTTGTTGTGACCATTCCTGATGTTATAGTGAGGAGGAGGGGTGTCTTACAGAGCCCAGGCTAGCAACACCAGATCTATACTATTTGTTTGATTTGTTTTAAATAATTATGTAAATTTGAAAATCCATAACTTTGAATTTTCAAAGTAACATTCCATAACAATTCTAGACAACGTTTTTTTAATATTGCCATACACATTCCGAAAATATATGGTAACGAAAGGAATGATTTACAGCTGCGAGTTAAAGAAAAAATATTATTTTAAGATGAATCGAAACATGCTTTAAGAGCTTAAATAGTAATGGTAGTAACTATAGATTTTAACAACTATTATAATTAATTAATTATATTTTTATCGGTAAAATGTGAGTTGTCTATTTCCTTGGAATTATGCACAATAGTTACTATGAACCATGTATTATCATAACGGTGACAACAATTTGCTACGTTATGTGTGTTAAAACTCTAAAACACTATGTTATATAAGTAATTGAATTAAATTATCAATGATGTCCAAAATTTTATTTTACATAATGGTTAATTACAAAAGAATTTTCAACACTTATTCATACAGTGGATTCAATTTAGATTTTTTTCTTAGAAAATGATGAAAATCTTCCGAAATGTGAAAACGATAAATCACACATAATGGTGCAAACACAATAAGGAAAATCATGACGTCATTAAAAGATGGCACTCGAATAAATTAATATTATAATAAATAACCAAATACTGAAAATAATATATACTATTTCAAGAAATTATTCATATTATGATATTGTCACACTCATGCAACAATGTTTCTTAACATTATATTTTTGAAAGATGTGGGTCCGGAATTAAAGATAACATTCAGTAAATTTCTAATATAATGGAGACTGGTTGTGTTATATTTTGTTTCAATATTTTGGCATTCGAAATGCACTTGAACAAAGAATAGGTACAAAGACTACCAAAGCAACGCTTAGTTTATTGTTTGAGAGTTCATTTCATTTCATTCCTTTGCAAGAACGATCGCTTATATTGTACTTGGTGTATGCTTTATTTTAAAAACAAAAGAGGTTTTTTTTCTTTTAAAGCCAATACTTGATTGCCAGTATCTGGACGCTTGTCTCCTCAGATGCCTTAGACGCATTAATCTGAGTTTGGCGAGTTGCTTCCAGACGCAGGCATGATTTCAGACAGTGCAACATCCAAACTACCCCAAAACGAGGCTCTCGCCTCTGCTTCTTGACCCCATTCAACATAAGTGATCGTCTTCAGTACCGCCAGCATCGCCGCTGTGAGGTAACGCGTGTCAAGGTCATGGAGACAAACCACAACAAGTTGGTCGTCATGCTCCATCGAATGACGCAGACATAAGACCAACTCGAACTGACACCACTGGCTTTGCGCGAAGTGCTTCGAGAAAACCATTAAGATCTTTTTGCTGGCTTCCACACTCTCGGAAATGTTGTCTACGATGTTGTTGCCCACTGTGAAGTTGCGCTGATGCAAACACAGCCGAAGTCCTCGTTTGGTTTCAAGTTCCGGTATAAGGTGCTCTAACACCCAACCCAGATCTTCCCTTGCGTACGACACAAAGACGTCGTACAGAAATTGGTTGTTCTGGAATCTCAGTCGTCTTGTAAAGTTCGAACCTCGGAAGGCCTCATACAGAACAAGGCGGATATGCCAACGGTACCGAAAGAGTGCTGCACACATTGTGAGGGTGAAGATCAGCATGCTAACGGTAACTAATGTGAACGTGTACGCACCACGACTGAACAAACATGCTTGTTCACTCAAAAAGAAGGAGGTCAGACTTTCATGCGCACTGTCTGAGCATTTGTAGTAATTTCTCCGACTGAAAAGCGTTTTGTTAGTGTTGAACCACTGTTGAAACCACTGAATGTCGCACGAACACACGAACTTGTTATCGCTCAGGTCTAGTCTCGTAAGTTGTCGTCTTATCGCCACGTTAAACGTCGTCTCTCGCACAACGGACAGGCCAATTCTTGCCAGGTTAAGAGAGATTAAATTTGTCAATGTGTCGAAGGCTCCGTCGGGTATATTGCCGATTTGATTTCCGTACAAGGTCAGCATCTTAAGGTTTCTCAGATTAGTGAAAGTATTTACGCTTATCTTTGTCAATCCGCAGTACTGCATGTACAAGAACTGTAGGGATGTCAGTGGGGCAAAGAGCTGATTGAACTGTCCGTCAGTGAAAGTTTCGAAGGTGTTGTGTCCAAGATCCAAACGTTGTAAACCTGAACAATTGACGAAGCTGTCAGGATGCACTGTTTTCGTGAAATCGATTAGATCAGACAGGAACGAAATATTAAGTATGCTGGGATTTGAGAAGGTGTAGTTTGCGATGTTTATGATATTGCTTGTCATGTACTCAAGGATTAGATAACGCAAAGATGGAAAGTTGTAGTGACTGAAGGCATATGTTCTCAGAGAACTAATTTTGTTGCGAGCGAGGTCCAGAAGTTGCAGTGCAGGCAGGCAGATTCTGTCTGGTAGAAAAGAAATGGCATTGTCTTTCAGGGACAAGCTCTGGAGACTGGGTAAAAGCGACGAGCCGTTATACATACAGAATCCTGGAAAGTCCCTAATAGAGTTGGCACTGAGTTCTAACTGTTTCAGGTTAGGCAGATAGTCAACGTGAACGCTGTCGATGCGGTTGTGGTGGGCATCCAAAACTTGGAAGTTCACGAGAGGAAGAAAAATGGACAGATTCATTCTTTTCATGGAGCAACCATTTATGAACAACGAGGTGAAGTTCACCAGTGGATGCGGATTGTCAAGGAAAATGTTATCTGGCAAATTTCCAAGATTACCTTGATTACCAATATTCAGTGTCTGCAAGGATTCCAGGGAAAGAATCTTGACGACATCAGGATAACTAAGTTTGTTTCCGATCAAAATGAGCCGTGTAAGTTGGGTCAAAGGTTCTAGAGCAAAGGGGTGAATATACCTTAAGCCATTGTAACTCATGGTTAATTCTCTGAGCTGGGTGACGTTCGTAAAAAACGTTTCACTCCTTATCTCGGCCAGACGATTGTTGTCGAAATGCAGTGTGAATATACTCAAATTGAAAGCGGGAATGAATGTTAACCGGCCATTTGTGTTTGAACAATCAGCCGTGCGTGCGTAACAGAAACACAAATGTTCATAGCAGTTTCTCTGAACACTTGGCTCTAACGTTTCTCGGTCTACAGTCAGTACATCTGGTATCGACTGGTTTTGAGATCTGTTCGTTGTGAGGGCCTTGCGATCACTGTTGGTTGGTGAAACTGCGGTCATAACCCCGACATCAGTCCAAAATAAAATCACTACGACAGCTGTCTTCATTGTGGTAGTACGGTGTAAGACCGTAATCTGAAAAACACACAGACCAACGAAAAATAATAATTAATAATAAAAAATAAAGATTCATAAAACTAGAAAACCCTCCCAACAAAATTCAGCGAAAATATTTCTGAAATGTATTTGAGGATTTTATAAATATTATACGCATACTGTATCTGGCATATTTAATAAATCAATACCTATTTGTTTTTTTACTACAATGAATTTTTTGTGTAGACAAATAATATTTTTGTAATTACAAAATTAATTTGCCGCTAGATGATCGGCGGTGGCAAGTAATTGGTGGGTTCCCCGCCCTCCCTCAATAGTTTGACAAGTGTTGTAAATTTAATTATATTTATTGAATTATCGATTCATAAAACTGGGTGTAAGCATATCGAAAACGGTCGATGCCAAATGCGCAATTACCAAAGACGCTACATTGCGTTAGTCTTTTCAATATGGCGGACGTTTGGCGACAGCGAATTTGCCTTTATGTCCTCTCCACATACTGAGCGCAGTGTTTGTATGTCACAAGAACTCTACTAGAAATTCGTGACAGTGCCCCTTCCGGTGCTTCACATACGAGAGCGACAGCCATTATTAGATGGATAAGAAAAGTTAAAGGGAAATAAATACGCCACGTGACCCGACAATTGACAAGAACCCATATTCTAAAAATGAAAAAAGGATCTAGCTTTGAACACTCTGGGCGCACTTAGCACGGAAATATTTTTAATTGTTTTTAATATATATAGAATATATTTTTTAAATCAACATTACTACTAATCGTGAGACCGTTTTGATCATATATCAATGTACCAAGCAAACACCACGTATTCACACTCATACACCAATCACATGAATATACCAAACGTACACCAAGTGTTCACAATCATGCACCAAACATATACCAAAATTTACCCAATCTTACAGCAAAGAGTTTATGCAAGGGGCAGGGGCTGGAATCTACTCTGACGTCACTAAAGACTTCTTAAATAACTCTGTACTTTTCTTCTGCAGCGTTAATGCTAGACCAATGTCTGGGGTTTTATTTTAAGAAAGATTGCTAAATAATTTAAGTTTTAATATAATAAAATACATTAAATGTGGCAATACTTGCATTGAATGGACAGTGGTGTGGGTGTGTGGGTGTGTAGGTGTGAATGTAAATGTGACGTTTGCGGTACTTGTTACCATCTCGGTAACGTTTTAGAAAAAAAAATATATCGTAAGTTACAAAGTAAAAGTTGCTTTTATAAAAGGTATTTTAATATGAAACCTCGATTTTGTTTTTCTTCTATATATTTTTTAATAAGCTCATATTAACAATAATGGAATTACGCCCATACAATGCACTTTGATGCCACTTTTAGAAAAAAAGTATTTTGCAAGAAATAAATACACGTCTTTCAATTAGGAACAGTTTCATATATGCTGTGTATCAAAAAGGTCAATCAGTCCAGTCCAGCAGATGTACTTGGTGTGAATATCTGTGCGTGCTCCCAATACAACAAAAACCAGTTTCAATGAGATATTTCCCTCCTTCAGATATTTTTTTTAATGTGAACCGCAATTATTCATATATATGCCCTAAGCTAACAATTAAAACTGTCATTTATGAAAATTGTTTCAGTCTGAGGTAGAAATGATTTAAGATTTATGCTTTCAAAAACGTTAAAAGCAATTGTTTTTAAGTGATATTCAATTAGGATTAAGTTCTGTGAACACATGAAGCACAACCGTTTTGCACAAGATGACGTCGATATCCTAGTGTGAATAAAACACTCCACTCCTCCAGAATGCACATTCATTTAGGTACAGATACTCCAGAGAGCATAGTCATAGACGACATAGAGGTACCGACACTCCACAGAGTAGTTATATAGGTACCGACACTCCATAGAGTATAGTCATAGAGGTACCGACACTCCACAGAGCAAAGTCATAGAGGTACAGACACTCCACAGAGAATAGTCATAGAGGTACAGACACTCCACAGAGCATAGTCATAGAGGTACAGACACTCCACAGAGGATAGTCATACAGGAACATATACTCCACAGAGAATAGTCATACTGGTACAGACACTCCAGAGCATAGTCATACAGGTACAGACACTCCACAGAGCGTTGTAATAGTGGTACAGACACTCCACAGAGCATTGTCATAGAGGTAAGAACACTCCACAGAGTACAGTCATACAGGTAAAGACACTACACAGCATTATTGTCATAGAGGGAGAGACACTCCACAGGGCATAGTCACTCAGATACAGACACTTCTCAGAGCATAGTCATACAGGAATAGACACGACATAGAGTATAGTCATACACGTACAGACACGCTACAGAGCATAGACATACAGGTCTAGTTACGCCACAGAACATAAGCATACAGGTACAGACACGCCACAGAGCTGTCATGTGACAGATACACATGCCATAATTACATATTTTCCTTCATTCCTTTATGGAAACCAGGCGCTATATTAATGTTCTGAAGAAAGAATGCGACATTTAATTACATGACAAGTAATATTTTTACATCATATTTTTTTAAAGAAATTATTTCGAATATATTTTAATTATTGAACCTGTTCTATGGTTGCTAATATTTTTCAATTACAAACATCTTTATGCCGATAATATGAAAATTGAAGAAAGAGAAAAATTAAAACAAGTCAGTTTGAATACAAAGTGAAATAACGTCTGGATTGGATTTCCGTTCCTGATGATGATAAACCTTTTCGGTAGGCTTCTGAAGTTTAATGCGAAAACGGCATGAAAGGCCACTGCAATAGCTATAACTATATGAATCCTATACAAAAGGCCGTAAATATATGAGATCAAAGTTATTTCATCTAGGCCGTAACCCTATGAAGTCAAAGTTACTTCATCTAGGCCGTAACAATAAGAAGTAAAACTTCGATTCTTTATAAAGCCAAAATTAAATCTATCTAAGCAGTAGATGCATGAAGTCAAAGGTCAATTAGTCTTAGTCTTAATGTTATGAAATCAAAGTTCTAGTCATAAGCCCCTAACCCTATGATGTCCAAGATCAGTTAATTAAATCTATGATGCCAAAGTCAAATTCGACTTAACTTTAATTCAATGACGTCAAGGTTCAAGACTTTGACCTTTGAAATCAAAGTACATAGGGGGTAACCAAGTTAAAATGTAATATACCACACCACAACCTTATGAAGTCAATGCTTAATGCACCAAAGCCTCTCATATAAATGAAAAGTTGAACATATATATTCTTAAAGCTTTCCACCAGCTACTCTGGATAATCTTTGAAATTGTTGAAGACAAAGATCTCACTGAGAATTAAGACCGAACCGCAAACCACGTGATATGAATAAGCTATGCTCTTCAGAGATACTTTACTAGGCCTACAAAAATAAAAACAAGTGAGACTCAGATAACAACCATCCAGACCAGAGAGGTGGAATCTAACACTAAAATTTCACCAAAAATGAAAGTCAACTCCTCTCAGACAACAACTCAAGGAGGCCTTTTCACAGACTA
Source organism: Sinotaia quadrata (assembly GCA_028829895.1). Taxonomy (NCBI): domain Eukaryota; kingdom Metazoa; phylum Mollusca; class Gastropoda; order Architaenioglossa; family Viviparidae; genus Sinotaia; species Sinotaia quadrata. The sequence goes on along the minus strand of CM054180.1, from coordinate 66,764,998 downwards.
CAACAACTGAAACTGTGGAGAAAAAAATCCAGACACTAGCTTCTGACTGACCAATAAAAAAATCAGACAACAACCAAAAAGAGAGGAAAAAAGAAACAACATGTAGCAAGGTAATTTAGCCTGTCCCTATTTTAAATTACTATATATTTTTCGCGTACTACACATGAAGATATTTTTGTAAGTACCAGAATTTGTTGGAACTTGCTGATGTAAACAAAACCAGTCCAGAGTGGATGAGTAATGTTTGCTATCCAATAGATTAAGGTTTACAAATAATGAACTAGCCAATGAGTAGAGATCATCATTTACCTGTTGAAGAAAGTTCTACATTCTAACCACTTTTGTTTTGAGGTAACTCATGATGGGTCATGAAAGGCAATCATTAGTTTATGGTGAGTTAACTGATTGATTGAGAGAGAATGGACTTAGAAATATTTTGTACATTTCGCTATTGATATACTTGTTAATTTGATGTAAAGATGTATTATGTGAATAGTCTATTATTTATACAATTATGAATTATGATACTTGTATTATTTAATATGTTAAACACATGACATTGCTTCTAGAAGAAACATGTTCATAATTGATATCTATTATGTTGTACGCATTTATCAGGCTAATAAATACTATTACAGGAATTGTAAGTTGAAAATGATTGTAAGAAAGAATGGAGTTTAAAGATGGTAGATTTGGAATTTTGCATTGTTCTCTGATTATGTTTTCAGGAAAGAAGCAAGCCTTTCATCTTTCTTCTCCACTGATTTCTTTGTATGCTTGTGGTGGATTAGAGAAGTATCCATCCTAGAGGGTGTGAATTGTGTTCATTCATTGCACCAGGTTGTGTGTGTCAGCAAGTACATCTGACTCCACTGTGGAACTTTCTATTATAAGGACTGCTAGAAGTTTGTTACTTTGATTATCTTGAGAAGCTAATATGGCAAACATGTGTCTTATTAGCTTCTCAAATAGATAATCACAGTAACAATATACTCTTGAGGGATCTACAATGATGGAACATTGGCAAACGTCTGCCTAGAATAGTCTTGAGGGATCTACAGTGTTGGAACGTTCTACAACATGCTTAGCAGAGCAGGTGAAAGAATTGTTCTATTGTGAACAATGTGTTACACATATGTTCAAGAATCTTCAATGCAGCACACTTTGCAAAGTTTCCCTCATTTTCCCAGTCACTCAAGTCACAACTAGTGAACAAACATAGGGTAGCTAGGAGCTTGAATGTTGTACTTGAGGCTCCACTTGAGACTCATAGCTCAGGGTCGAACTCACACACCCAGAGTGAGACAACCACAACCAAAACAGAAAGAAGAAATCAGAAGAAGAAGACTGCTTGTTGACTGCAACATACAATCAAGGAGCAAGCCTAAGTTTCTTATTCATTACAATATCACTCCATTTTATCTCACTTCTATTCTCAAAACTTACAATCTCCTGCAACAGTAGTTATTATCCCCATGCAAGTGTGATACAAAAATACAATGTGGTTGTATTAATATGTGACTTTGTTTCATATTAATACAACCACATGGTGAAACTTAGTTCAAACATTTGTAGTAAATCAATCAACTTACATAATACATCTTTACACAAACACACATGTCAATAGAAAAATGTATGAAATGTTTCCAAATATGTACTCTCTCAATCAATCAGTTTAAACTCACCACTCAAGCTAATGACTGTCTTCAGAGCCGGACTTCTCTTTGTCTTCAAATTCAAAAGTGAAGAGACAGCAAAATTCTCTACTGTAAGTAAACTTCTTAAACTCAGCCCATTGGCTAGTCTCGTTCTCATAAATCATAATCATTGGATAATTAAAAAAAACTGCTCAGTCAGTTACTACTAGGTCAGCAAATCTAGAATATTCTTCCCTTAGGCTGTTTACTTCAGACTCAGACTCTTTTAAAATAACACCATGGATCTTTTCCAGATAAGCCCCGCCACTAATGCAAACAGTGCTCGCGCGAAAAATTAAGCCCCGCCACTTTTTGCCAGCTCCAATTTAATGCACGCACGCAACCTTGACCTATTTCTGATGTCTAGACATCACGCCATAAAAACAACTCCTTATCCGCCTCTAACCCTAACACTAAACCTAACTGTAACACTAAACCTAACCCTAACCCTAACCCTAACCCTAACACTAACCCTAAACCCTAACACTAACCCTAACCTCTTCAATAAAAACTAAAAGTACAAGTTTCATATCCTCTTTAATCTTTTTTTTTGGGGGGTGGCGGGGGTTAACTTTTTGGTGGGGCTTATCTGGAAAAGATCCTAACACCATAAGGAGTGCCCAAGGTCGGGTCACTCTGACAATTTAGCAACTTATATAACAATTAAAATTTAAAATAGGGAGGGGCAAATTTACTTTGTCACACAGTTTGAGACTATTAGTCAGGAAAGCCACTCATCCAGTTGGAACGTATTTAGATTGAGTAAGGAATTTCTAGCCTATTCTCCCTGGTAGGGAGGTGCTCCAATAGTTCTGACCTAATTCAGGCCGCGCGAGCCCAAGTTTGCAGTCGTGAAACACTACCTAGCGCTTAGAAGGAAACTAAGCTAGTTGCTTACTTCCATCTTTGACACTTACAAAAAGTTCGTCATAAGGAGTGCTCAAGGTCGGGTCACTTTGACAGTTTAACAATTTATATAACAATTTGTCTAGAAATATGGATAGGCAAATTTACTTCACCACATACTCCATTTCTTCTATATTAGTTTTAGCATCATTGGAGCTAAATTTTATCTGTCACCAGAAACAAAAATTGGAGTCTAATACTGCCACCAGAAAGTACATCAAATGTTGAAAGCCAATAGTGGTTTTTCGTCATTCAAAGGATTTAGTAATTCGACACGAAATATTTGTGCTAAGGCCTGATGAATTCAAGAAGTAATGCAGGATGTAATGAAGGTAGTAAACTTAATATTGTCGCGAGGACTGAATCAAAGTTTCAACAACTAGCCAGTGAATATCTCAGAATTTGGGTTATGTACCGTGACACCGAAATGTAATAAACAAGAAATGCAATAATTATAATAGTATATTAGTTCTAGATTGACCAAGGTTTAATAAGCTAGTTAATGAGCTGTAGGCTAATCGAGACTCAATTTGCTCAGTTTGATAATAGACTTGTCGGTTCGCCTAGATGAAAGTAAACACACACACAAGCACACACACATACACACGTACACACACAAACACACACACACACACACACACACACAAAGTAGAAAGAAACTTAAACAAATACGGTTACAGAATAATTTTAAAATAAACATGCTAACGTCATTAATGTGTTTATCACCTAAAGAGATATAAGGTTTGTATAACCATACAAATTCTTTCAAAGAATGCATTGCTTCACGCAAATTGTTGTACCTTTGGCAATTATCTAGTCACTAGTAGTGGAAGAGTTTAGTGTAATGACATTATCTGCAAACACTAGTAAGCTGAATGGCAGGATTTCAAAGTAATGCTGAGTGGATATTTGGACATAGCCGAGCTATTGACATCATCTGCAAAACCAACAAATGAAGTGGCTTAAAATAATGGTCTCTGAACATTTAGATCGTCGTGGAGGGGAGAGGGGCAGGCGGTTGGATGCTGTTAAATCATTTTTGCTTAACTTTCGAAATAAAAATTAAACAAATATTTCAACAAAGTGTTATATTAGAAACAATTATTTTAATGCTCCCAAGAACAAGATTACATGCTAATTGAAATAAGTTTGTTTTTCATAATCTAAAGCAAAATTACAATCAATATATATTTAAAGCAATATTCTTGTACTTAACAAAAATATGTATATGTGACAATAACAAAAAATAGTTATAGTCTACGTCATTCATGTCGTAAAAATATACACTATACTAACCTTACGTGTTGGCGCCATAGAGATATTCCTCATTGAATGCTCTCATAACCTTAGCAAAATCTGCGTGCATTTCTGAGAAAGACCATAATACATTTAAAAAAGAACACATTTCCGTGATGTCACTGCCGCTATTGCGTTAATTCCCGCGCAGTCGTAATATGCTTCCGCCGCCCGCCATGTCTATTTTAAACTCAATGTTACGACCTTAAAAGCAGCATTTTCCAGTATCTTTAATTACCAATCCAAGGACAGGCTTTTGCCGTGAAATTTAGTACTAAACTGGTTTAATATGTAAAATAACAACACCATAATTGCAATTTATTATTTATTCTGCTCTAATAGTCACTTTAAATATTTACAAAATTGCTGGTTGCTGACCAAAATGTCAGCTTATTGCTTTGAATTTGTAATTCTGCATTGTTGTTATGCCCTTGCAGTCGTGAGATAGAAAAGATCAAAGTTTGGCAGTGATGCTTCAAATTGACACGACCTTCAGCCTAAGATTTTTGTGATATTATGACAGAGCGAAATTTAAAAAAATCATTAATCCACTTTATTGTTTGCCCTTCATGTAACAAAATGGTACTCTTCCCATGAGAATGAGTTATATATTTTACATTTTACAAATGTGTGGAGTAATTATTTATAAGAATATCTATAATCCATCCTCTGCCAGAATTGTTTACAAGGGATTTTTCTATTAATTTTAGGTAATTACTTTAAAAAAAGTTTTGATGGCTCTCAATTTCTGACGAGGATGTCCTGAAAACTTGCAGGCAATGTACAACTTTTTACTAGGGACTAAGAGTAAAATGAATCTGCATCTTGGTGCTATTTCCAGACAGTTCTCTGTCATTGAACAGTGAGTCCTGAAGGCAGCATGGAAGGAACTAAGATGAACCTGCACTTTTCACATTCTTCTCACTGCTCGTACCACACAACGCTCTTGTGTGTGTCTTTATTCCCTCTGTTTAAAATTTGCCTCACTGTCAGAACTAATCTTAATTTTAACTGTCAAACATCCTTATGGATGACATCATAATTGCGTTCAAAATCCTGATTCAGTTCTAGACACTTTTAAAGTTTTCAAAACCTATCTACAGTTCTGTCATCATTCAAATCTATATGATCTGTGGTTTAGACATAATCAAACCTTGATCTGCAGCTCTGTTTAATCTAAGACTATGTGACCATAGCCTTGAATTACAGTTTTGTCCGATGTGTGGTTCTGTTATCATAACCTCTATCTACACCTCTGTCTGATCTATGGTTCTGTTATCATAACCTTCATCTGTAATCTGTCAAAACCCTAACAAATTTGGCAGAAAGTCAGCGTGTGAAAACCAAAACGTTTAGGCCTATATCTTTCAATTTAGTTAGTCCTCGTTCACCAACGATTTGACTGATTTCGACAATCGATTTCTCATATTCATAATTGTTCCAAATATCTGTTACTTTTTCTATGCAAACTAACTGAATGCTTCACAATTGAAAAGAATATCAATATGACTATACAATATAATTCACAGATAATATAAATACAATTATTAAAATGACTTGCTCACAGATAATATAAATACAATTATTAAAATGACTTTCAGATGTCACATTCGCTGACCCTTTGGCGGACATAGTCTGACTTGTCGCCCTTGATACAGTCTTCATACAAAAAATCAAAATCGACCACCATACAGCTGGCATGGCTGACGTTACAAATTTGTTTAAGGCGACCGTAAAAGCGGTCAAATCAAGCAATAAATTACAGAAAGATAGTACTCATGATCAGACACAGAACAGTATATTTCCTGCAGTAAAACAGAGAGGTGATTTTGAATCAAAAGCGAGAGATGTAGTAAGTGTTCATAAAGATAGATCTAGTGAGTACTACTACTAGTACTGTGTGAATGCCAGATTGGAGAAAATGAAACTAGATTGAAGCCGACAAAACACGGAGTGTTTCTTATATTTTCTTATTGATCTTGTTATAAAAGATCATTGTCTAGATATGTAAAGTATAAAGATTTATGTCGTAATTATAGAGTTTAGTCTTTTATAACCTTCGTAATTTCGAATACAATTACACAACAGATAACAGCATAATTTGCCATAAAGCCATAAGTAGGCCTATAATTACTATTACTTGTATTACTTACTATTACACATTAGGCCTACTATTTAGTAATTTATTTAATACAAATATTAGCAGTCATTGTATGCTTGTACTGATTCAGATACAATTTTGTTGTTGTTTTGAATTCTAAACTATTTAATTCATTTTAGAAACAAATATTTTAATAACGTTTACTAAATGATTTAGAGTTGTAAAAGTTAGTTTTGGAAGTTTAAATACGTTTATTACTAAATACTAGAATTAGAAAAAAAAATCTGTTTAAATTGCATTTTTAGCACTTTTTACAGTTGTGCATATTTTTTTTTAAAAGTGGGTGGGTGTTGGTGGGTTAAGAAATGAAACAAAATTAATTTATAAATTTAATACTGTAGTGTTAATGTCATTAAACTATAATTGTGGTATAGTTTCAAAGTTTATTATTTTCTTAAGAAATAGAATTGTAATTTATCCATAATATTTTGTGTATTCAAAACTTTATAAACAGGTGAACAGTATCTCCAAACTACGAGATTTCCTTCTACAACATCGAAAAGAATATGTTAATGCTGGCAGGTGAGAATTTACAAAATTTTATTTGTGATGTTTCATGTTAAACCAGACAATTAAACTGATAGCAGTAGGTTTTATTGAACTTGAAGGCAAATAAATTATTATTAAAGCATTAAGTTGATTAACTAGTAAGGAGGATCTTGATCTTGTTCAAATTATCATTAAATGAAAATATCTAAATGAAATTACCTATATTAAATGAAAATATCCATATTTCATTAAAATGAAAATATCTACAGGATATGACACATCGACTGTTCATGCCAGGTAAAAAGCATTGATAATCTGACTGGAACATGAACAAATTTTGCCTTGTCAATAGCTTTGTATTGTGGGGATAGTATAAATAATTTTGCAAACTTATGTGAAGCTGATAAATTATACAGTTCTTTATAGCTGCTGTATTTTTAAGATAGATAATTGTAATGTTGAGAAATTAATGTGTGTTTATAAATAAATATTGTAATGTCACTGGTGTGATTGAGTAAAGAAGAAATTTAACTGACTTCTACACTAGCATATGCCTAAATAGATGTAAATATTACTTGATACCCAACCACTAGTTAAAGTGGTTCTTAACCTGCATTTGATTGAACCCTAGGGGTTCGGTGAGTCAGTCTCAGGGGTTTGGGCGGAGGGAGGTCAAGACACACACCCAACTCATAAAAGTCATATGATTCATGATGACATGCCCTGCTTGGCCATCAATGGGTTCAGTAAATGTGCTTATAAAACTGGTGGGGTTCAGTACCTCCATCAAGGTTAAGAACCACTGCATCAGTTACAACTTGTTTATCTCAAGAATTGAAGAATGGCAAACAATTTTTTTTTTACTTTTATGATTGCAAAAATAAAATTGTTTCTATTCCCTACCCTCTCTACTTGTTTGATTTTGGTCAGAGAGATTTTGGATCAAGTAATACCTAGAGCTATTTTTCCACAGTCGGACAGGTAAATTATGCTCTTCCTATCCCAAAAACAAGCTGATAATAATGTTTTTATTGCATTCTGATTAGTTTATATCTGGTTAATCCTACTATCTACTTATCCATTCAATGATTCATCTACCTTTGATACTTTTGTTCTGATATGAACATGTTCTGTATTAGACTATTACTTTTAGCTAGGTTAATAAAATCTTAATTTTATACAGTAGTTGGCATTTACCAGTCCCATTAATTTTAAAAGATATAACCTCATGTTGATAACTGACTTTCAATTTTTTTTTAAAGGAGCATTGTAAGATGTTCTTCCAGCTGATTTCATTTTTGAAAATGATTAGATGACACTATAACAAAAATATCATTAGATAATTTTTTTATATACATTTGTACAGTTTGCTGGCAGGACATTTGTCGACAATGACAGATGCAGAGCGAGATCAGATTGATAATGATGCACAAGCAATTATTAAAAAGTGCAGGGAAACAATCCAGCATTTCCGTACAGAAGCGGAGAGTTTTAAGGTGCACCCACAAGTGAAGGAGCATCGCAATGCTGTCATTTTTTTGATTGAAATTTATCTTAAAGGTGATAGTATTTTATAATTAAGTATTATAACTGCTTGGTTCAATTAATAACAAATGCATTTGTATCTACCTGGGAAGAGCTTTTAATTTCCCAATTTTGTAGATATGGACATTGATTAAGCTTGCTCTGTATTCATTCAAAATAAATAGGTTGCGTCCCTTGAATTGCATTTTAACTTCATATGAAATGGTTTGCACTAAAACAGAATAATCTGACATTTCATCTACAAGAGGGGTCAGTAATAATTTTTAATTTTGTTTTTCCCCATAATGTATCTCTATAGATTTCCAACAAACATTTAATAATGGTTGTAGAACGTTTTTCTTAAAAATATAAACTATTTCAGGTAGACATTTAAAGGCTTCATTGATACAAAGGATGTTGTATCATCAGTGTTCCAGTTCACTGCCTGCAAAAGGTGGATACCCTTGACTTATATTGTTATAATTAAGATAATTTCCTAGATTTGTTTTTTAGTCACCAGTTTTGAAAAAAATGAACAGTGCAAAGTTATATCCAGGAAATCTGAAATATTTGCTAATTTTTTGTACTCCACATATTTCTAGATTTCACATTTACTTCAGATAATTCAACTTTTCTTCTTCTTGAAATTAATCCAAAATACTTATCAACTACATTAATAATGGAAAAAAATCAAATAAAAATTATAAAGAAGATATTAAAAAGGGGAAAAAATAAAGAAGAAAACAACTTAACTCTTATTTAAAAAAACATTTTAAATTTATATGTGTCTGTCTAATTTCTCTCTTCAGTCAAAATGTTGGCCAATAGTGCATTAATTTGTGCACTGGCATGTGTGATATTAACAAAATGTTTTTTGATTGTAATCTTGTTTCTCCTGAGACAGTGGTTATAAAAGAAAAATAAAATAATATATCAAGACAAGCAAAATAAGAAATTAAATGGGAGAAAATTAAACATTTTCTTGGCCTGTTTACTAGTGTGTGTACTGTCTTAGCTACTATAGAAAGAATTCTCCACAATTTCATACCTTCAAAATAAGATAAGAGAAATGATTTATTTCCACGTGACATGCTTATATGTAAATTGTGTAAGGGTTAAGTGCTAGTGTTTTGAATAAACTCACACTTCAAGATTTGTGCAATCTAATATTGAGTAAATAAAAAAAAGTGTTATTAAAAAAATGTGTATGCTTTCTTTTCAGAGAGTTATGAACCAGAATGTATAGATACAGCAGTATGTTTTTCAAATGTGGTTGTTTGAGGGGAAAAGGTGTTTCTAAAATTTCTCATTGCAATTGATCTTAAAATAATGGCAATCTGAGAATGAAGCTACAAAAGAGCGTAAGGCAGAATTAGATTTATCTGTTGGTATTGCCTTTGTATACTCTTACAATATTACATTCTTTGGCATTGATGTTGTTTTCATGCTTCTTGTTTGGTGGTCCAACATCATATGGGAATAGAGAAGGGAGAGCACTCCAGCATGTGGTGAAAGAAAATGAGCAACTGCTGACCATTGCCTTGATGCACCTATTTATATTGAAAGATTTCATTTCAAATTCACAGGAAAAAAGTATCTTTTGTTTTTTGTTTTTTTTTCTTGTTTCATTCTTTTAAAGGAAGGTTGCTGCAGTGTTACTGACCCACTTAAAATCATTGGGTTAGGTAGTGCCCCCAAATTTGAATTGATCACCTGTTTCTTTCATGCATCATGGGTAAAGAGTGGCATTAGATGTGTGCACTTTTTCTGAAGTCTATAACCAAGTCTTGAGTTTTATTCATGTTTAGCTTTGCACTAATTTTGCCACACCCTTCGACTTCTTTAGATTTGGTGACAAGGTCTTCTACTCTACTATAGTAGCATCATTGACTTTGACTGATACTTTCAAGGCATGCCATGCCACCATTGGTCACAAGAGAATAGAATAAGGGGAAAAGGACATAATCTAGAAAACTGTAATGTATTATCTGTTGTAACAATCACTTTTAAATTAGATATGTAATTTAGTACTTCTGTGCTTTTAATAATGTGTTAACAAACATGCACACGTACCATCTTTATATAAGCAATTACTATATATATAATTCCAAAATTAATACAAGACACATTTAATGATTTATTCAGTATTTTTAATGCATGACCATTTATATTCTCTTGTAGACAAATCATTTTCATTTTTAATAAGTCAGTGGTTTTTGCAGGTATTTCCTACACACATACACACACTTGCAAAATATTAATTATAATTACTTAATAAATGTTGTCAACCATGAGACTAAATATATATTATTAGTTTTGCTTTTTATTTTATAATTCCTTTAAAGGCTTATATTACTCTTGAAGTTAGAAACTAGCTATTGATTTTGATTTCTCAAATTGAATATTTGTATGTAAAATATCCCCTTCTTTTTTTTAAAAAAACATTTTAAAATATTGTGTTTCATTTATTCCCCTATCCTAGCCAGCTTTTTGTTGTTAATTAATATGAAGCTGTCTGCCTAATGTTACACATTCTCATAAGCATATTTTGTGTGTGTGTAGCTGTCTGTAAGATTTACAGTGAACAAAAAGCTGTAAGAGTCAAGAGGATTGTGGATAGGAAGAAAATGTGAGTAATTTTCATCTCAGCTCATGCCTTTTCAGAATTTTCCTACTTATTTTTTCTCCTCATTGATATGATATTTTGAAATAATACTAAAGTTAACTTCTTTCCTCATTGATGTAATATTAACAAATAATATTGAAATTATTTGCCATAATATAACTAATATTATTTGCATTATAAAATTTGAAATTAATGCAATGATAGTGTGTGAAATTATTTATTTGTGACTTACATAAACTCCTAGTAATATGAATATAATAATTAAGTTACAGAAATGGTAAAATGCATTCTGTACCAGCATAACATTCTTTTTTCTCACTTCTTCATTACACTCTTTCAATCAGTTGACATACTATTATATATGTACAATTCTAAAACACCTTTCAAATATGTTTGTAATAATAATATATATTTTAAATCCCAGACATTTTTTTCTTTACAAAAGTAATTGTAAATAAAAATAATCTCTGCCTGCCATCATTGCGTGCAGAACCAAATTAGATGGCTTAAATTATTATGGTATGTTTATTGGTTGAAACATAAATGTTGAAAACAGACACTACTGAAACTATTAATGTATATCTTGAAAACAGACACCTCTGAAACTATTAATGTATATCTTGAAAACACACACTACTGAAACTATTAATGTATATCTTGAAGAACACCTAAATAGTACTGGTAAAACTATTGGAGTATAAAGTATATGAAAACTATTATATTTGTATTTGCCAATTGTTCATTGCAAAGTGTCCTCATGGGTGGGTAAATGCATTGCAAGTAAGTCCTCAGTGTAGTGTTAGTGAAGTCATAATGTAGTATTTAGATTCTGCACAGGTATGCACATGTCTTGAAAATTTTTAAAATAAGAAATTGATGTTGTTGAAAGATATCTTTGTTAATGAGCTGTGCAATTTTAAAATATCCGTACTAGTTCTCTTTGGATGTCTCAAATTGCTTTTATACTTTTGAAATGTGAAATGTTCTTTATTACTCAGAATATTACCATTAAGTTTATTTGCTTTATTTCTGTCACTATATTCCACCTGTAGGAATTCAAATTTCAAATGTCAGTCAATATTTATAGTGTTTCTTAGTGCAAGCATTGGACAACAAATGCAATTGTCTTTATTTAAAAGTGCAACAAAGTATTTAAAAATCATTAAACATATTTCTAATGCACATAGATAACAGCATTATTATAAAGAAGAGGAACATCTGTGAAGGAAAACAAAACATAATAGACATTAATATCTGTAATATTCTTTTTAGATGTGTGCATTATAAATTCAATGATATAAGAATCTGATAAACCTACCTGCATGTAGTTAAACATTTTTAAATACTTCTTGGCACCAAAGAAGTTCATTAAGTTAATGTTAGGTTTTCTTGAGATTTCTCACTTGTAACCAATGTAATAATTAAAAAGAGGCTACAATGTACAATCCATCCACCTACAATTATAAATTACTCTTGCATAATTCCTTTTCTTATTTCAAGATACAATGCTTACTGGAGGGTGTCATTTGATAATTCTCATAAAACACTTACTAAACCAAATTCAAGATACAATGCTTACTGGAGGGTGTCATGTGATAATTCTCATAAAACACTTACTATACCAAATTCAAGTGGAGATCATCTTTTCATCAGATTAGATATTAAAACTTAGGTTTAAAAATACCAGTGACAGCAATAACTTTAATACTGAGGAGGCATATAGGTGTCACATTGTCACAGAATGGTCATTGGGTTTATCATCATGGAGGGCCAACAATTTTGAAACTTTTGATAACAACACTTTTGGCACATGGATAATAGAAAACCTAAATTAATTAAATATGCACTAATTAACAGCATTAGGAACATATACTCTTTCCTTAATAGCTGCTACATTCACATATTCACTGTGTGTCCTTGCCTTTAAGAATGAAACTGTTCATTGAAAAATCTGGAATGAAGGAACTGTTCAGGTTCATAACTCTTGGTCAAGTTGTCAGTATGAACAGTTTGTGAATATCATCTAAGATTTTTAAACCTATGATTTTAATAATCAAGTTGATAAAGAAAAATATTTGCTTTTAGTTTTACACTGTTTGGCAAGTGATTGTTGTTTTCTTTGCTTGCATATTTATTTATTTTTGTAAATGTTAAATGATGTTTTATTTGAATGGAAATTAATCTCACTATGATATTTTTTTAATTTTTAGCTCTCGTCTTGAGCCAGACAAAACACGCAGTCACGTTTCTCAATTACAGACACTGAAAGATACTAGTAATGAATCAGGTGCAGGAAAGAAAGGTTGAATGATCATTTTGGATTTTATTTTGTTTAAGGGGAAAATTCACAAAGACCTAGACTGAGCATTGCTATTAGTGAGATAGTAAAAATAACTTTAAATTTAAAAACATTTGATGCTTCATTAAAGCCTCAATTGTTGTGTATATTTTTTACATTATTAGTATATGTGACTTTATAATAAGCAGATGTTTATAATTTGTTTTTACATGCATTATAATCTCTCAAAAGAGGTATTTTATCTGTTTTGTTTTCTACTCACAATTAAATTGAAAATTTCACTTTAATGTCAGGAAAGCTGCTCTCTGGAAACATTTTTCTTTGAAACCTGATAATATTTAATTGGGATACATTTCTGTAATTTAGATAATTCATTTTCTTTTATTGATAATGTAATATAAAATTTACAAAAGTATATTTAATTCATAAAATGAAATTTTGGAAAAAAAATAAAATATTTATTTTCTCATTTTTACTTTCATTTAAAAAAAAATAATGTGTCTTGATTGACTTTAACAGGATTAGAAGTGCCTCAGAATTTAAAACCTGCTCGACCACAGAGTGTAGAATTATCTGACAAAGCAGCATATGAAGAAGAAACAGATTTCTCACCAGAAGAGGCACAAATGGTAGGCTTATCTTATCTCATTCGCGTTTAGTATTCTTGAGTGGTTGTACAATATTTACTGAGAGAATGTACTTGAATTGGTTGTACTTGTGTGTGTGTTTGTACATGCATAAATGATACTTAAAGGTAATGACGTTTCATTTTACACAGGTTTATTTTGGGTATAATGAATCTTCATGTGGCAAAATGGGTTCATTGGTTGTCATATAATTTTTATTGTTCAAGTGTCTTGTCCTCTCATTCTTTCTACAGAAATGTTAAAAACATGCTGTTTGAATCTGTTGTAGCAATTGTAGAGTCAATTAACATTTCAACATAAAAGCTGTATTTCCATTATTTTTATATATCACTTTTCATAAACTACCATTTGTAAGAAATCTTTGGGCTTTTGTTTTGTTTTGAAGGAGTAAATAAAGAGTTTACAGACTTCACTTGTCATATGGAATGTAATAATTGTTTAAATTGTACAATATTTCTTACATATGGTAAATTTTGTTATCTGGTATACTGCTCTCTATGGGGTTACTTCCCTTACATTAAGTACACTTGTTCATGCAGTTGCATACTTTCCTTATTAAACAACTGATTAGAACTCTTTCCAGCATTTTTGTCTGGTCTTTATCTGCAGAAAGAGTATCCCTTTAAAAAATAAATAATATAGTCAAATAATCAATATTATTTTAAAAATTTTTTACATCAGTCACCCATGAATTGCTCTCCAAATGCAGCACACAGAAATTAATTCTTTCACTAATTTGATTCTTTATAAATTTTCTTGAGTTCATTTTGCTTAATTGAAGTTAATTATATATAAATAATACTGTGTAGAAAAATGGTAAATTTCCAAATTAAAAAAATAAATATCATTGACTTTGCCATCAGCAAAGACTTTTGTGTGTAATGGTGGTCCCATCTTTCAGTCACTCATATTGAAAATCTCTGGGACTATGCCTTTGACCTTTTTATTTTCTGGACACACTTTTTGCTGCTGCCTTACTTATTTGCACAGTTGTTCTGAATTTCTCTTCATGATTTAACTTATTTGCACAGTTGTTCTGGATTCCTCAGGATCCTTTAACTTCAGTTCTGCAAAACTGATCAAGAACTTCTTTAGTTAAAATAAGTTAAGAATAGAAATATGAGCTATATTTGAAAGATAATGAAATACCTTCTTGAATACAGGTTATAGGAGTTTTTAACAGTAAAGGGATGACAGTTCATTTTCACAGGCTTTCTCATTACTTTTTATTATTTTTACAGTTCGAGCAGGAAAACCGTGCACTCTTTGAGGAAATGAATAGCATGGTGGAAGATGTCAGGTTTGTATTGACATATTTCCGATAGACTGGCCTATTCTATTAGTAATATTTATAAATTGACATTTTGATAGATTGGCCTGAAGATTCTAAATAATAATATTTATAAATTACATATTTCTGATAGATTCTCCTATAAATTGACATATTTCTGATAGATTGGCCTGGAAATTCTAAATAATAATATTTATAAATTGACATTTCAATAAATTGGCCTGGAGATTCTAAATAGTAATGTTTATAAATTATATATTTCTGATAGATTCTCCTATAAATTGACATATTTCTGATAGATTGGCCCATAGTTTATAATAGTAATATAAATTTTCAAATTGACATATTTTTGATAACATTGGCCTGGAGATTCTAATATTTATAAATTGACATATTTCCGACAGATTGGCCAGGCGATTCTAATAGTAATATTTATAAATTGACATATTTCTGATAACATTGGCCTGGAGATTCTAATAGTAATATTTATAATAAATTGACATATTTCCGATAGATTGGCCTGGTGATTCTAAATAGTAATATATAAATTGAGGAAAATATGCTGTGAGAAGTATTTCATTGAATACAAAATATTTAGACTTAAAAACTTATTTTTTTCATGTTATCAATATGATTGGTTTAGCATACACTCAACTCATTTTACAGTGGACTCGCCATAATTAAATAAGGTTCACCATATGATAAGAAATAAACTCTATTATGGCCTTATGACTGCTACCAAAAGAAATATATTATTTGGTTCACATTATGATATATTCCACAATACATTAGGATATCTAGAATGGATTAATATCATAAAGTAGAGGTCCTCTGTTAAACATAATGTTAATTAGGGCTCTGTAACTTGTACTTTGATTGAATCATAATTTGAGTACACATTTTTTCTCTGCTGCATTGCATTAAACATCCTACAAGACAAAAAACGTATATATTGCCTGATCTTATTTTGTTACAGGCAGATTGAGGGGAAAGTTGTAGAGATTGCCAAGCTTCAAGAAATATTCACAGAAAAAATTCTGGATCAGGTCATTATCTGTTTTTCTGTCTATCTATTTGTCAGTCTGTCTCCCTCTCTGTCTATATATATGTGTGTCATCACTTTTTTAATTGCAGCTTCAAAATAGGATGGGTGTATGCAATTTACTGTTGTTTAATTACAATGTCTGTGCCTATTATTTCTTTTGCTGGTTTCTGTAGAGGTTAAAAGCTAAGCTGCATTTTTTAAAATGTTCTGTTGTCATTGTGAAAGAAAAATATATTGAGAAGTATAACAAACCAACGGCATTTGTTACAAGCCGAAAAATTTTAATCATTATATATTCTAAACATATAAGAGCATTTGTTTCTGGAAATACCCAATAAAACATTCATTATACTTAACAAATATCTTAATATGCCTGTGCAAATGTTCTGAATATTGACTATTGAATATTGAGATGCCAGTGCAAAATGTTAAGAATACTGGTCAAGGGTGCCCATACAAACACATTCAGAATATTATTAATATTCATAAATAAAGATGCCCTTGCATATGTTCAGAACACTGAGTAAAAATGCCCCTGCAAGCATTCAGAATATTGAGTAAAGATGTCCATGTAAACATTCACAATATTGAGTAAAGATGTCCATGTAAACATTCACAATATTGAGTAAAGATGTCCATGTAAACATTCACAATATTGAGTAAAGATGTCCATGTAAACATTCACAATATTGAGTAAAGATGTTCATGTAAACATTCACAATATTGAGTAAAGATGTCCATGTAAACATTCACAATATTGAGTAAAGATGTCCATGTAAACATTCACAATATTGAGTAAAGATGTCCATGTAAACATTCACAATATTGAGTAAAGATGTCCATGTAAACATTCACAATATTGAGTAAAGATGTCCATGTAAACATTCACAATATTGAGTAAAGATGCCCATGTAAACATTCATAATATTGAGTAAAGATGTCCATGTAAACATTCACAATATTGAGTAAAGATGTCCATGTAAACATTCACAATATTGAGTAAAGATGTCCATGTAAACATTCACAATATTGAGTAAAGATGTCCATGTAAACATTCACAATATTGAGTAAAGATGTCCATGTAAACATTCACAATATTGAGTAAAGATGCCCTTGCAATTATTCAGAATACTGATTACAGATGCCCATCCAAATTTTCATAATACTTAGTAAAGATGCCCTTGCAAATATTCAGAATATTGAGTAAAGATTCAATTGCAATCCTCAGGAAAAATGAGACTTTCATTTGTCTAAACTAATGGTAAGTAGTTTAATACAGGCAGGCATTGGCAAAAGAGTAGGTTAATAGCTTTTTACTAGAGAGACTTTAGCTCAGTATGACATTTATGGGTGACTTTTAATTGCTTTCTGAAACATTTGGTTGGTTATTTTTAAAGAAAACTCTTCCTGTTGGCTACAGATGTATACACCAAAGAATCCTTTCTTAATTTTTAATTTCAGTTTTAATATTTTAATTATCAGATACTAAATCTTCACTCAGGCATAGCCCTATTCTCTTTTTTGGCCCATAGCATTTATTTTCTTTTCTGAAATGTGGCAGTGAGCTCTTTTCTGATTCATAAATTTTTTCTGTTTTCAGGAATGTGACACTCTACTCTTTTCTGGTCCATAGCATTTATTCTCTTTCTTGAAACATGGCACTGTGCTCTTTTTGGGTCCATAGCATTTATTCTCTTTTTTGAAACATGGCACTGTGCTCTTTTTGGGTCCATAGCATTTATTCTCTTTTTTGAAACATGGCACTGTGCTCTTTTTGGGTCCATAGCATTTATTCTCTTTTTTGAAACATGGCACTGTGCTCTTTTTGGGTCCATAGCATTTATTCTCTTTTCTGGAATATGACATTACTCTTTTCTGGCTCTTTGCATTCATTCTCTTTTCCAGTCATGGCACTGTTCTCTTTTCTGACCCATAGCATTTATTTCCTTTTTTAGAATGTGGCACTGTTTTCTTTTCTGACCCATAGCATTTATTTCCTTTTTTAGAATGTGGCACTGTTTTCTTTTCTGGCACACAGCACTTATTCTCTCTTTTGGAAAATGTCACTTTGTTCTCTCATTTCTGAAACTGAAAATATAAACTTTCTGTGTCCTGCCAATACAATTGGAAAAAGGCTTTTGGAAGCAGAAATGAATTCTAAGACAAACTAGGTTACAGAAAATAAATTTTCTTTTGAATGTACAGTTTAAACAAGGTCTTAAAAAATGACTAGTTAGTTATAAACTTTTAAAGGTTATTAATTGTAAACAGTAGAAACAAACTCATTTTAAATATAATAATGTAATTTTTTTTCAGGACAAACAAATTGATACGATTTCAACGACTGTGGTTGGAACCTCAGTCAATATTAAAGATGCCAATGAAGAAATACGAGAGGTATATTAATTATTTTTATAAGAATGATTAAATTCCTTAAGGACTGTAATCTTTGTTTTATTGTTTCAAAGTATGTATTTGTTATAAATTTTAGAAAGTCAATAAAGTATATTTTAAAATGTTTTTATTATAATAATGCAGAAAGAAAGTATTTAAAGTAATATGTTTTAGTGATTAAAACCTATTTAAACATTAGTTGTACTTATTACCAGAATAATTTCTCTTGGTCTGTAAAATATTTCTGTACTTTTAGATTTAAAAATCTATTTATAAATGTATACATTTCTCATTTTATATTAAAACAAAATGGCATCATATAAGGGTGACCTTTCAATGTTTCAAAGTATACAGTAGTGTGCTATCCTATAAGTGTCTAAACACTGCAAACAGCACAGATTTATCTCAGCCTTAGGAGTGTTGTCCTACAAGTGTTCGAACACTGCAAACAGCACTGATTCATCTCAGCCTTAAGAATTTAGGATATTAGAGCAGGGAGAGCTGTTAAAAATGATGCCTATGTTTCTCAGTAATTGTTTTAATGTAATGTATGCACAGATGTGACAGATATGATTGTCCAAGACAAATATAACAATCGTTGCACATGTAGAAATTGTGACAAACCTGTCTGGCTGAAGAGGAAAAAATACTGTCTTTAGATGTAATTTGTGATGGATAATTTTAATAATCTGGGAGTAACAGATTATGTTATTAATATCATAACATTTCTAATATTTGATTAGATAAATTAGAAACCATTTGGTTACTGTATTAGCATTTTATTTTTACATTTTATTGTTATAAGCTTTGCCAGTTTTAAATTTTGAGTGTATATTTGAAGGTAAAAGAATCAGTGATTAGCATCAACTGTTGTTGGGTTTTTTATATGTATATTTACAGTTCGTGATAGCCAGTTTTCCTATCCAAGTTGACTTGGTTCTGTTTTTATTGTAACCAAAACTATTATAATATACCAATTTGCATGAAGCATATTTCTTCATAACCTCAACACATGAACCTTTGCAATTTTTAAGACTGAAATAGTTCCAAGATTTAGTAAACTTCTGGTGTTTGGTAGTAATAAGTACCTTCTGCTGTAGATTTTTTTTATTTTTAACAATTTATTTTGCTCTTATATTCTTTTGACACAATACATATTTGTTTACAAAGAATTTCAGCATATGCTCACAGTATTTAATGAATTTTCAAGATTGACTTTGAACATACAACAAATCTTTTTTAATATGAAATTATGCTGTTGTTTTCTGGTATACTTTAGAATTACTTTTATTGGTGTATATTTTTATAATATTAATTATTATTCTGTAATATGCTCCATTTACTATTTTTCATGGTAGGCAATCAAGAAGAAGGCAGAATTTCGAGTATGGATCCTTTTTTTCCTAGTTGTCTGCTCCTTTTCTCTTCTTTTCCTTGACTGGTATAATGGCTGAAGAAATAGTGCATCACCAGGCTTTCACTTGGAAACAGGAACTTGACATCAGTCATTATTATGTTGGTTGTGATTGGTACACTTTCAACAAGAGTCTTCTTCCAATAAGTGAACACTAGGCTAGCTTTGGCTTTCACTCATATGATGCCTTGATTAATGCTTACTGTGCTGTATTTACTGCATGGACTTAGTGCAGGCTGATTCGCACAGATTTTTAAGTTACTGACAATGAAAACAGTCAAATGGTATTTTCAGAAATACTGTTCTGTTTGGCAATATAATTAGTTTAAGCTGGAAGTGCTTCTTTGGTTACATTTGATCAGAAAATACTTGTTGAGAAGGGTAAGTGTATAAAATCATTTGTTTGAATATATAATTATTTATTGTTTGAAACTTGTCAAATTTGAGTGCTTTGTGTATGAATGTTTGTATGGATAAGTGAGTAGGAGAAAACTATTAGATCTTAAAGGTCCTCTTAGTTAAATATAGGAGAAGGTTAGTTAAATATATCACCCATCTGATTTTTTAAGGCATTTTGTTTGCGTATTTGAATTCCAGCATTAGTTGTAGTATTGAAAGTTGTATAGAGTGTTTTTTTGGTTTCGACCTCATCAAAAGTTTCTTTGTTGTTCTTATGTTGAAGAAATTCCTTTTTGTCTCTTTCTGATAGAATAATATTAAAATATTTTTTAATTATTTTAGTTTTTGTGTGTGCATGTTTATAGAGAAAATGCGTATCATTTGAGTGCTGTGACATTGGAATTATATGACAGAATCATCCTAGAATCTCATAAGCACTTATATAAATTGATTTGAATTTATGTGTTTGCAAAAACGCAGCATGCTAGTAGTGAACATAAAGAAAACATTTCATTAATTCAAATTTTGTTGCATAAACAGGGTCTAAACCATGCATGAAAATATAATATTTTATAAAAAATGTATGATTGTATTATATTGTTAGCAGAAGAAGAACTTTACACTCTTTTCATATAAAATGGCATTACATCAGATAGTTTGAAAAATTTATATTTTCTTGTTTCAGTTTGGAGGATATCAACAAAGTACTTTGAAAGTAGCAGTATAAATACACATAGAAAGTAAAAGTAGCAGTATAAGTACACATAGAAAGTGAAAGTAACACTATAAATACACAGAAAGTGAAAGTAGCATTATATTTATAGCAACAATTGCAAAATAATAGTAACTTTGCAGTGAACATGATAGTAACAGTGTAAAGTCATTTAGTTTGCAAACTGCTTAATGCTAGACTTTCAAAGGAAAGATACATCAGCAAACATCTTGAAAGGGTTAGAGCATTTGACTATGAAGAGATATCAGCGATCTGCAAGTTAACTTTGATAGAAAATAGGAGCTAAGTCACTTGTTTACTTTGAAAGAAATATCAGCAAACTAGTTTGATAATGATAGAGATGTGAGCAAATTATTATACTGCAAGTTGACTTTGAAAAAAAAACAAACAAATTTCTAGGCTGCTAATTTTTCTTCATTTTGAAAGATATTTATATTAAAGTACTAGATTGAAGATATCAGCAAATTACTTAATTCATTATTTACTATATATACTATATATACTTTGAAAGCAAGCTACACTGCTACTTTCAGCAAATAGATATCAGCAAATTACTTAATTCATTGTTTACTATATGTACTTTGAAAGCAAGCTACACTGCTACTTTCAGCAAATTACTCCATCTACTTTGAAAGAGATATCTGCCAACAACTGGATGGCTAATTGACTCTGAAAGACATAGGAAAAAATAGACTACTAGTTTACATAACTTTGCAAGAGAAATATCTAGATAGGTAGTTGATTTAGAAAGAGATAGCAACCACTAGTTCGGCAAATAGCTAATTTACTTGACTTGGAAAGAGATATCAACAAACTTGAATGCTAGTTAACTTTAAAGATAACAGCAAATAATTAGAATACCACTTACTTGACTTTAAAATTTTGTCAGCAAATTACTAGATTGTAAGAAGACTTAACTTTGAAAGAGATATCAGCATTTTGCTGGTCAACTAAATAGCTAGTTTACATGACTTGGAAAGAGATATCAGCAATCTGTATGAGCTAGTGGATTTAACTTTAAAAGAGATATTAACAAATTAATCGAAAGCTAATAGACTTAACTTTGAAATCAGATAGTTTGACATATCATCAGGACCTCTCTTGCAAAATTGCATTTCATTACATGCTGACATCAAGTATTTATGGCTTGAGTATGTCTTGAGTGCCATCATCTTAGGGATTTTATTATTTTTTCATGTGCTGTGACAACTGTTGCAGCTTCACATTTTACTCAACACAAGAAACAGAACAAAACATGCAGTCTTCTCTTGAGCCATAAGCAGTCACAGATTTGGTGTTTGAAATATATACTCTAAAAATAGGCTTTATTATAGTTATCTTTATAATTTTATTTTGGCTGTGGAAACCAAACCTAATAATTCATTTTGCAACCACATAATTAAGGCTGTAGGTGGACTGTTGGTCTGGTTGATTAAAAACTTTTGATTAAAATTGAGACCTGACTACATTGTATGTGAACAGGAAAACACTTAAAATTAATTTTCACTATTATGTATGTAAAATTGTCCTTTTTATCATTATGCAGGTCCATAGAAATTGAAAGACCAAATGCACAGTCCATGTTTGGCTAATTTCTTAAGAGAATTGTAATCTTTGATTACAGAAGAATTTATACTCTTAATTTAGAGACAGTCTAAACATTAATGCACTAAAATATCCTTTAAAACAAGAACAGGATTTATATATAAGACAACAATAGCAAAATCCCTTTTAATTTCTAGAAAAAATATTTTAATAATATTTATTAATATTCTTGAGTTAATAGTAGAGTTGAAAGTTTGCTTGTAAAGTAAGTTATGGGTGACTTGAATGTATATTTTTTGTAATAATTACCATTTTAACATATTTTTACATCTAGGTAATAAAATTGTCTTGGAATTGCTATAGCAGGAATATGTTCAAGAAATTTATAGTTATATAAACATACAGCATGATTGAATGAACAGAGATATGATTGCTGATCACACTCTTTACTGAACACAGAACACCAACTCACATTGCAGTGATATGTCTAATTATTTATTGCTGAAAATTTATAAAGTCAAGGAAATTAAAACCTACATCCAGTCAATGCCTCAATAGATTTTTATTTAAAATTGCACATTACCTTCACCATCTTCCCAGGAAATATACTATTTGGAAGACATGTCTGTCAACTCTGGACTTATTGTCAAATGGTTATACAAAATTAATGGGGGACAAAACAATATACCTATATTAGAATTTGAAGCTACTGTTATAAAGAAAAAAAGGATTTACTCATAATCAAGGGAAACAATCATAACTTCTTCATTAGTCGCTGAGGTCTTAATTCGTGTACTAATGTATCAAGCTTTGTGAGAGAAAACCCCCAGATAAGATTAAGTGATGCAGTAGGTATTCTGCCATAGAGAATGGTTAATTTGTTTTTTTTCAGAATTATATGTTAGAAATTTTTTTCAGTTAAAGAAAAAATTAAATCAAAGATCAACATGGAACAACAAAACTAAAATAAGAAATTCCCAGAAATGGCTTAAATTAAGCACATAAAATAAACTAGCTGAATATCAATTTGTGAAAATAAATGGAATATTGGCCGGAATGGGAAATAATATCCTTTTAAGCTGCTTGTTGATAAACAAAAAAGTTGTAAGGCATGCTCACTGGAATCATAAGTGTTACTGTTTTATTTGAACAAAGTTTACAAACCCAAGGGTGCCTGCTGACAACCTCAAAAGTTAAAGTTGTTATAATGCATGCTGATTTAAACAAGGGTTCATGCTGAGTTGATAGTATGTGCTAATTTGAACAAAGTTGTATTTGCATTTTTAACAATCCACAAAGTTTAAAATCTAGCAATGCATCCTAAATGTACCAATGTTCATGAATCCAAAGCATTTTGCTGAAGATCAAAATATCATTTATGGTCATTTCCAAAGTCATGAGAAAATTATTATTTTCATATATATTATACAATGTAAAGTTATGTGCAGTTTTTAAACAAAGAAACTAAATTTCTTGGTTTTGTAATAATCCTAAAAATCTTGCTGGATTTAAATACTGAAAAACCACTGCTACAATCAATTATTAATTTAATATACAGATTAAAAGATGGTCATCAAAGTGTTACTAAAAATAAAAATGGACAGTAAACAAAATATCATTTACTCCTAATTAGTACCCTCACTACAACTTTTACATTTAATTTTGTGACTAGAAATGTCCTTGATAGGATCATTCATTCTGTAGAGAGAAATAAATATATTATTTTCCTATAATCTAAAGAGAAAGCTGAATCCATCTTGAATGCAATAATATCAGGTGTATATGTTGTTTGTTTCTTTATTCATATTAATGAATTGTGCTAGTTACTCTAAATATAATACTTAAAGATAAAAGTTGTAAAGGTTTTATATATAAATATATATATCAATGTTTAATTCTCCAATCAAAAGAAATCGAAGAAATTGAATCTCATTTAAAAAATTAAATTTAAAGAAAACATTATTAATATATTGTTTTCAACTATATTAAAAAATTTTAAACTGTACCTATCAAGTTAAAAACATTGTATTAAAATAATATTAAAGGCCTCAATAAGTAAAAGAAGTCTGATTTCCATATACATTTACAATGCTAAGTTCATTATATTTAAGAAAATTAGACTTTTTTTGCCAAAATTTGAACAAGAAATACTATCCAAAGTACTTAAAACATCATGTTCTATTTTATTTGGTAACACATAGACCGATAAAAGACTGTATTTTACTTGGTAATACATGGTAGGGAAAGACAACTGAGCATTAATAACTACACTAGTCTGAATGTTTCGCAAACTAAGAGCAATTTATGCTAAATTTAATTCCAAAAGGTTCTGAATGATCTTTAGGATATTCAATGACAGTATTAAAGAGCATTTGATGTGATTTGCTTTGGGGGGCTAAATACTTAATGTACAACCAAAATGTTTGGAATGACCAACAAAAAGATTTATAAATATCATATATGCATTGAATCTACCTTAAACCTGTCTCATGAAATTACCATGAATTGGTTTTCACACAACAGTATATGGTATTTTAATATATAAATGCCAGCACACTCAACAAGGTCACAAATACTTCATTCCAGTAATGTCATCCAACAAATGAGAGAGATATGCTGTCATTATTACAACATTACATGAAGCTAGTTCTTGCTACAATCTTTCACAAGTGAAATATTGTGAATAATACTAATGCTGTAATTTACCACTAGATTTACTCAAACTCTGTCAAAATAATTTTTGATACCATTCATCTTTCATTTCAATTTCAGAAAACTAATCAGTCAAATGTCCCCTCACCACAGTTCAAATTCAACACTTGCTGAAATCCATCACTCAAGACACACCCCTTTTTTCAAGATGATGTTTGCATACTGTGCAGTATCTCTGAAAAAGATATTTTTTAAACATACTTTAAAAAAATACTTGCATTGATATATTGCTTATACATTCATAAAATGGTGCAACACTAAATGGGATAATTTGCTAAAAAAGACAATCTGATGCACCACTACTTAAGTTAGCTAAAAGGATAATTTGATTAATTCCTGAGACTTGGCTTAATACAGAGTCATGAAGAAATTGTAGAAGAACCAACTGTAGTAAAATATGGTTAGAAATTTGAGACTATGAACAATTCAACCTTAAGGAAGATAGTGTTTTCAACTCTCTATCTCCTAATTCTGCTAGGGGTTTCAACCCACTATCTCTCACTTAAGATTAATATTCAACCTATTATTTTGTCTGCTCAAGTTTAGATATAGTCCATTTTCTTTTAAATGAGTTATATGAAAAAACTTAAGAAACCTGTTTTAAAGAGAAATTCTTACCTAAACAAGTGGACAGTGTTTGAAACTCCTCATTTCTTAAAATAAATGGTATATTATTTCACCCAAAATAAACATGCTTTCTATGGAACAAAGTATATTTAAAATTCTATTTCAGTTACCTCGTTAGCATATTAAATTTTGACAGAATTGGTAAACAAATTCTTTGAAATAATGCAGAGCTCAACTTACAAGTGAAATAAGACAAACTTTAATTCACCTGGTGATACCTGAAATCAGTGCTGATCAGTTGCTACATATCTCAATCAAGTACTTACCTATTGTTTAACCCCTTTCCAAAACCACTTTTTTTCCTTAAATTTTATTTTTTTTATTTAAAAAACTTAAATCTGCACCATCCTAAAGATTTATTTTAAACTACAATATAATAACAGTAAGCACAAAATTGAAGAAAAGTGATGCTAAACCAGTTTGACTGAATTACCTCCCCATAAATATAATTTATCATTTTGATGGGGTCAACTGCAATAATTCACTTTGTGTGTGTTCTGCTCATTTGGTCCTGTTCAAACCTATATATAATTATACATATTTAATTATATAAATTTACATTGCATAATAAATAGTTATTCCATCCATATCTATCAACTGCAAGAAGTTTTGAAAATAATTCCAACCAAAAAATAAAATTCAGAAACATACTTTAACAACAGGAAATATGAATATAATTTTTTTTAAAAAGGAAATTGTTTGTGACCGCTAGATTAGGTCCATAATATTTTATAATTGAAAGTATCAACTTTAATGATTTCTTTGATGATTGAAGTAATGCAAATTTCAGGTGCTATTTTTCTTAATCAACAACTGATGAAGGCACATTCATGAAACTAGTTTTTCACTTGGCGACTGACAATGATTGAAGCAATGCAAGTAGCTGATGCTACTTTCTCCAATCAATGAATGGCAATTAAAACTATTTAGTACAGTTATAATTCTTTAAAAAACAATTAAAATGGGTTATTTTTCTTAGAGCATATCACAACCACACAGGTCAATAAATAAACTCACCCAGTATGCACAACAGCAAATGCACGTTTTGCACGCTCATAGAAAGCAAATCTTTCAACCTGTTCAATTGTTATCTGCATGAAGATAAAGGAAACAATCTCAATGCAAATTACTATCGAAGACCGTTTTCAAAGGAGGATAAATTTATGCAGTATATCTTTAACTTCTTCACTGTGAAACCACATTTGATACGAGTGAAAAGTGCGATACTGTATTGACATCAGCAGTGAAGAGGTTAAAATGATAAAGAGCATGCTGTTCTCTTTAATATGCATACACATATACATTATCCCTCATTACTACACTAACAAATGGGAGGGCATCAAGATTTGGACAACTTCAAAGAGTCATTAATAGTTTATTTTTGTTTATCATATTCCTAACTTCCACATCCAAACGTAGTTAATTTTACTTTGAATATTTCATTTGTTTGTTTTTTTTGTAAAAAGCAATCACTAGCAAATGTCTTTAAACTCATGAAATTGTGAATCACTAAAATGTTATCTTTGTTTTCAATCTAGAAACAAAATAAGAACAAGTAATAAAGTAAGTCCCAGTTTGAATGAAAAGAATCAACCATTTATTTGTCACTCACATATTTGAAGAGTATAATAATATATAAATAAATGGTTAGAGTGGAGTTTTACTGTGGATGACCTTATATTAAATAGGTCAATTATAATACTATGCAATTCTTTTTAATATCATATTGATCTCTAGCTAGATCTATGATACTGTTTTTGTGTGCCAATTAATTATAAATCACACTATATTTATGGCACCATTAATTTTTAATTCTAAAAGAAATCTAAATTCTGTCAAATTTTAAATCTTGTATGTCAGCACTAATAAATGAAAGATCACAATCTTTTTAAGCACTATTATTTGAAAAAATAATTTTAAAGAACATATATTCGCAAAGTTTACAAATCAGTTTTGTGACTGAAGACTACTTACAAAGTTCAAAATCCAATTATGTGATCAAAGAATGCTGCAAAGTTTAAAAACCACTTATGTAACTCACTTTCTTTGCCTCAGCTTTGTTAACAATTTCTTGAAACTGGTTCCAAATTGGCACTTGTAAATTCCTTGCTTCATCTTCTGGCACTCGTTGCATGATGGCCACCTTTGAAAGGATGGATGAGAAAGTGACAAATTATTTAAATTTATAATATAACAAATTCTGTCTAAAGCATTTCTCTATACTTTTGATGCTTACATTTGTGAGTAATTTAGTGTTGACAGTAATACTAGAAGACTATATTCTTGTAACAAAGTGTGTTTTACCACGGCTCCAAAACAAACAAATCAAATAAAAGTAACCAAACAGTGCTGAGGTTATCAATCATATTAAACTTTAATCCTCTAAAGAATTTCAGGAATTCTATACAGTGAATCATTGCTCAAAACTAGACTGGAATCAGAGAACAAGAAAAAGTGGCATTAAGCCAGTTTGTGCAAAGTAATCTCCCATGTACAAGTTTGAATTTAAAAATTATAATTTAAAACATCCTTTTCTTCATCTGGCTAAAAATAGTTTATCACAATTGTTCAATATAAGATAAAGTAATGAAAACAGTGTGTAAATAAACAGTAACCAGAAGTCTGTACAATGAGGAAATCAAAACAGTGTTTACGTGAACAGCAGTCAAAAGTTTACCAGATCAGGTACCTAAAACTGTGCACATAAACAGCAATAAAGAAAAAAAATTGTACAATAAAGTACTGAAAATGGCATATACATAGAAAAACAAAACATCAAACAGAAGTAAATCCATGAGGTACTAAAGCAGTGATTACATAAACCTCAAACAAAAGTAAATCCATGAGGTACTAAAGCAGTGATTACACAAACCTCAAACAGAAGTATCATCCAGCAAGAGGGTCAGTGTTCTTTCTCAAATCAGTCTTGACGTCTGAGAGGAATGTCTTTGGAACTAGTTTTGATACCCTCTTATATAAACTGATAATAAAATCCACCTTTACATCATTATCCTTGGCAGTTTTGAACTCTAATCTTCATTCTCTCTCTCTTTTCCCTTCTTCCAGGACAAACTAAATACAATCTGTTACCTACTGGTGATGAAACATACTGGTCCAGGGGAAACAACTCCATGACTGCCTTCAAAAGTTCTGCAACACCAAGTCCTGAACAAAAAAAAGACAAAACTATTTTAAAAGTTCACTTAGTATTTTGTTTTGTTCACATAAATACTAATAATAATTGAGACAAAATTATCAAACATAAAAGTGACATTTCATCTCCAATAAAAACTGCATTTTATAGAGAAAACAATCATTTTACTAATTTACTGCCATGTGCTACATGTTACTTTGGTATCCCGTTATATTGCAAAAGAGGAAATGAAGAAGAAGAAGAAATTCCTACCCACTGACTGGTGCTACTTTTTCGTGAAGATGAAAAATCTAATGCAGCTTCTGGGGTGAGTCAGCGAAAGAGAAAGAGAGACTCCTCGGAATCTAATGAGAGAGGGAAGGTCCTACAGGCACACTGAGAATGACATGTAGTTGAAATGTTTACTGCAGTTTCTTGTGGGGCAAGAAGTCAAAAAGAAAAAATTTAAAACAAGAACATGACCCTCGTATGGTCAGGACCTTGCAATAGATTGTGGGGAGGCAAGTCCCTGCAGAGTTGTCCAGAACCAAAAGCATTGTCTGATGAAAGGCTCCACATAAGCCCTGGAGAGAAAGGGAGCTAATGCAACCATTAACAATAATGATATACTAATAATTTATTTAAGGCCCTTCTTTGTACTTTCCAACATTATTTAAAGCAGATTCATCAACAATCAGAATTATTAGATAAAAGAATGTGAGTATATAACAAAAGAAATAAAGAGTAAATTAATTTTTAAATGTTTATTGTAAAACAATAACATAAAATAATTTTTATTTCTTTTAATGAACTCTGAGTTTGGTGCAACTTACAAAAACTCATTGTCCTCAGTTGCAACCATTTTAACTGCTACTTGTGCTAGCAAATAAATTTTCAGCTCCTTGAAATGTTCATATTTTTTCATTTTATACTACTTTAGGAAATGAAAAAACTATTTAAACATTATTACACTATGCTTTCATGAAGTTTATTGTCAATTTTCACTCTGCAAAGGCAAATGATCAATTATCAAGATTTATCAAGGTATATTATTAAAAAGAGGAAATGGTAAAATAAATAGTATATTCTAAAGGGGGTTATCCAATCTTTGTAAGTGGCTGTATTCAGAAGTAACGAAAAATGCTAATAAGAAATAGTTAACAAATGTTGTTAGGAGTGTGCAGAGCAGAAGTTAATGAAAAACAAAGTGAGTAACAGATAGACACCACTGACACCAGAAATTATGGATCTTAAGCTCAGTGGATGAGCTCCACAAAGTCTTTTCAGTACTATATATGACTTTTGGGAATTCTTATTCATAATTAGGACATTAAGAAAATGTAAAATTGAATGATTGATTGATCTCTGCTTAAGTCTACATTCAACAATTCACTGATTCACAGATGGGCTCTCACGGGAGAATTGGTGATGGAGGATGTGGTGGGAAATGCTTGATGAGGAATAGAGATGGTAAAGGTATATCAGGTTGGGTCTTCATAGCCAATCTAAGACCAGTGTAGGGAGACTGTAGATGATGCTATTTGTAGGCTGGTTTTGCCATGTATGGACTCTGTTGCCAGCTTTGGGCCAATGGTAAGACTAAGAGATTGGTTCTCTTTGTTATGTTATGATTAGTGTGCCCTATATTTTGTTTGTACTGGCATTGCACAGGTGGTATAGTGAGTTCTCTAAAAATTAAAAAAAGAAACACCACAGAAAGTCAGTTGGTGGAAGGCTTTCTGACTTACATCTGTGGTACTGTGGTTGATTCTCATATTGTTGATGCTGTTGGACGGGTGCTGTCACCTGTGATATGTGGTATTGTAGAGGTGCTGATGGTATAAATCAAGTTTGCCTGTAGCCTCATTTTTGTCTGTTTCTGAGGAATTTGGGTGGGTGTTTCTTGCTCTCTATCTATACATATTTTTCAGTATTTCTCTAGCTCTTTTGTTGCTGCTATTAAAGGTATGAATAATTCATCTATTATTTTAATAATTAAAATAAAATGAACATCTAAGCTCCTAAACGACTAAATGTCCACATATTAACACATTACAAAATAAACAACTATTGCAAGAACAGTTGCACACAACAGCAAATGCTTACACTCACACATAATTTGCACTGCATAATACAAAAATCAACAAGCAACATACATAGCGAATATTTACAGATGTCACAAACAACACTCTTCCAGGAAATAATGAAAATGAAAAGATCATGAAAAGTAAAGACTAATGCTGCATATGAAAAAGATGTGTTTGTGAACTTTCTTGAAGGATAACTGTCTGAGTTCATTCTAGGAAACAGAGATGACTGATAGAAAAAAAAATGTAAAAAAATACTGACCATGTTTTGGTGTATATGAGAGGCACATTAATATGAATTATGAATGTTAAAAACAAAACAAAACGAGCACAAATGTCACAATGGAACAGAAGAGTGAGGAGACTGTGTTTTCATTTTGTAGTGACGAACTGCCAGTGCCAGGCTTGGGCAAGGAGAAGAGCAGTTTGTTGGGTTTTGAGGGACTTATACTAAGTTATAGAAATGTGATTACAATTTGCAGTTTATACAGGTTTAGAATACATAGATTTTATTTTAATGACTGACTTCCACATACCATCTGCTCGTACTTCCTTTGGCCCACATCTGCATATTGAAGATGATGGAAAATGGGCATCTGCCAAAACTGAACAAAATATTTAATTCTTTTAATTCCCAATCTCATATATATATATATTTTTAAAACAGAAAAAGATGAAAAGCAGTGTTATACAAACAATAAATTTTCAATGTATCTTATTTTTAAATTTCATGATTAAATTAAAGCATTCAGTTTGAAGAATAAAATAAAGAATTTTTAAAACAAGAAACAAATTATGGTTAATGTTTGAAGAAGATATTTGCTTTGCAAAAGACGTGTAGTGAATAAGATACATTAGACTACCATATATTATTCAGTCATTATTAACTATGCATGTATTTAAGCAGTAATTAACAAAAGTGAGGTTTTCCATGATCTGGCCGAATTAAAAAAAAAGTGTGTGAGCTGTTTTAAATCGTATGTTAAGTATTAAGTCGTCATTGCTAGTATTACATTTTAACTGCCATCGTTGCATATCTATAAATAGTTTCAAGCCCATGTGCTATTTTATTTTATTTTCGAATGATTTCACTTTCATAATACTATTAATAGTATTAATACAACACATAAGAATCCAATATACCTACACTAGTCTCGTATTAATACAACACATAAGAAGAATCCGATGTACCGAGTCTCAATAAGGGAAAATCCGATCAGTGGGCTGTTAAAATAATAATAATAAAAAATGTTCGTAATGAGTTAAAATTAAATCCACCTACTAAGTTTTGGAATTCCTGAGGATGGGCTTTTTCGTTTAGAGTACGTGTTGAAAAGTGTAAAACCTCGACCAGAAGAGAGCAGAGAAGGCTGAAAGAACAATACATTTAATCTTGTATAATAAACCAGATAAATGTAAACATGCACCTATCTCGTCCCCATGTCCCATAGAACTCAGAACGTGCAATAGATCCGGAGATAAAAGCTTCGGGATTTTCTTCAAAGGCATCTTGGAAATTCTAAAGCGAAAGTTTCGTGGAAAAATGGGCGGAGATAGAGATAACTCTGATCATTTCGTTTTTAGGGTGATCTCCCTTAGTTCATAATCCCTTACCCAAAACTAGTTGCTTCCAACTTGATGTGCACAGAGATTTATGTCGCACAAGAAAGAAACACTACATTTAAAAAAATATATTTTCTGAGAGCATTATAGTGATCGAACTAGGCCACTTGAGCGAAAGGCTAGTGTCCTAATATATCGCTACTTCCATATATGCACCGATTCTTCAATCGACTTTTTTGTTATCTTCGTATTATCCGGCCACCCACCTTCCCGGTTTTCGGTTTATCTCTGAAAAAGTTATCTATTTCTATGCTTCTCCATACACGCCATGAACTGATCGGCAAATGTGATGTGCCGTTTTACAAAAGTACTTATATTTATAGGCTTCTTAGTTTTATGAGGGACAAATGTACGTTATTTGTTCGTTATATGTTTTAGGCTTTCACGACTTTATTTTTCATTTTAAGATTAAGTATTGTATTATATAATCCAGGTTGTGATTTAAATGTAGTGCAAGCTAAAAACATAAGCATATAATCACACACACACACACACACACACACACACACACACACACACACACACACACACACACACACACACCTCTATATGTAACAATACTGATCACAAATTTGAACGATTACTGATATGACCGCTGTAGAGTAAAATGTTTTTGGTATGTACTTCCACTTATATAGGAATTCAATACTGAAGTCAGACATTGCTATTCCTTCATTTAAAAAAAGAATGTTGTTGGTTATAAATGTTATATACAGATCAGTTTACAAGATTAAGAATTTGGACTTCCACTGACTTTGCTTTTGCAGGAACTCTGTACACGACTGTCGTGTTTAAAACAACAAGGGGGTCTGCATACGCAATATCGAAGGACAAAATTTTATATGTACATGCAAAGTGTTAAGTTATTAACACACACACACACACACACACACACACACACACACACACACACACACACACACACACACACACACACACAAATCGCAGAAACCACAACTAAATGAGGAAAGAAAAGTTAATGAAAAGATAACTCTAAATAAAATAGTTTTAGTATATGGATTTATTTTAGTTTTCTATTTGCAGTTAATCCTAACCTCTCTCTAAAAAAAAAAAAAAACAACCTCCCCCCTCCCAAGCCTTAACCCTAACCTGTCTCTAAAAAAAGCCCATAACCCTGACCTATCTCTTAAAAAGAACCCTAACCCTAATCTTTCTCTAAAAAACCAACCCTAACCCTAATCTTTCTCTAAAAAAACCCTAATCCCAATCTTTCTCTAAAAAAACCCTAACCCTAATCTTTCTCTAAAAAAACCCTAACCCTAATCTTTCTCTAAAAAAACCCTAATCTTTCTCTAAAAAAACCTAACCCTAATCTTTCTCTAAAAAAAACCAAAAAAACCCTAACCTTTAACCTAAACACGACAGTTACGTATGGAGTCGTTGGGTCTTCCGTCTATGACGGTTGTGTACGGAGACTCCCATTTAGTTATTAAGGCGGTCATTGACCTCGTCCTGCAGCTAACCCCTTTTTGAACCAGAAATAGATCTAATGTTTTGGCCGAGTACCGTTTAATTTTACTTTTAAGCCTGATAATTCATTGTCAGTAGATTTATCAGCTTGGTGCGCACAACATGGTACCAAAATAATAAAAAATAAAAATAAATCATGTCTAATTGCAGCCCATTCTCTCTAGGTTTACATCATTCTCCATGGGGCGTATGGGCAGCATAATATACTAGTTCAGCCTTTGGCAACATTTATCTGGGTTTAGTCACATAACTAGTCTCATATTCAAAGTATACCCCCCCCCCCCCCAGTGAACCTTGTACAGCACACTTGTATAAGGCAGTATTTTAAACTTTTACGGGGAAAAATAGTAACAGTTTGCTGAAGGGGGTGGGGGGAATGAGCATGGATTATCCGGGCTGGTTTGATGTCAACCGAGTAGGCTTTATAAATATTGGCTCTATCTCAGCCTCCTAGCACATGGATTTCTTTTCTTCGTTCAACCGCACAATTCATTGGGTACACGTCGCCATCACACGGGAACATGGTAGACTGTGCAGCAATGGTAGGGTCACACGCGGTGATTCAAACCCTACCCCGGCTCAAATTAGTAGGCATGGGTGAAACAATAAATCGGGTCTTGAGAGCTGCAGACCGCACCCCGGCTCAAATTAGTAGGCATAAGGTCTTTTCAGATGGGTGAAACGATAAATCGGGTCTCGAGGGCTGCAGACCGCACTCGCTAAAGATTCCAGTCCAATGAGTTGGCAAGAGATCGAACACCTTTCGCTGCAAATATTCACTTTCTCCACCCATGGCACCAGATCTTCCCATTAAGAACATTAACTTTTTCATCAGCGCTTGCGCCCGTCTGCGAAATCAGCGGAACAGAAAACGGACGCCCCCTTCCCCCCCAACCAGACAGCAAACAATTAAACCTCGGTCAATATTCTCACTGCTGACTGGAGTGCGTAACAGTGGAATCGAACTCTTGTCTGATCAGGGACGTGATCGATTTATTCAGGGTATCGACCCGTGTGGAATTTTCCATTTTGTTAGGGAATTAAAAGGTCATTCCTATTGATCATTGGTACTGCCGGTTGAACAAAGACAAGAAAATAAAAGATAAGTCGAAAAGCACCCAGGTAAAACCCAATCCCCTACTTTGTAATGTTATAAAAGCATTTATTAGGTAATGACTATAAATTTAACAAAAATAAATAATAACAGAATGCGATAATTTATTTCTGTAAAGTTATTATAAACTATTATTAAGCTTTAGAGTCACACGTTATACGTCATAAAATCATCCTATGGGTGGTGTTGAGCAGGGAACAACTAAAAATTGAATACTGTTGACTCATTTCTGAGTCAGAGTGGGTGACCATGGCATTGTTGTCCGGGATACTCTGATTCAGTAAAACAGATATCCGCCCTTGAAAACGTGTGACCAAATCAGGCAGACAAATTTGTTACATTTCGCTGAGAGCCGAACCGCTAATTTAATTTGACCTGTTCTGGCGATCAACTTGAGCGACTTCTATTCTTGACAGCCAAAGCAATTATTTACGAGCAAGAGGCGGATTAGGGTGCTTAGCAAAAAAAAATATTTCCACAAGAGACAGACCCCCCATCCCCACTTTGATTTTTAGTGCAGAACTCTGGTTTCTAACCGAACTGGACTGAGGTTGAAACTGCATAGGAAGTTGACATCTGGTGCGCGCGCATCGTGAATGCATGTATTAGCGAAAATGTTAAAATGGTAGGTCATAGTAAGCTACTTACCTAGGGCTGCAAATTTACAATGAAATTGAAGAACATTTACACTAATTTTTAAGTGTTAAGTGAGAAAGGTCACCGAACATACTTGGAGTTTTTAATATTTTTAAGCAGCCTAAACGACACCCCTTAGCCAGATCTCTGCCTCAATCACCTATGACGTATTTACAGTAATTTCAAAATGGTGTCGGAAGGCATTGACATTGATCGACCCTCCTGCTTCAAACTGTGTTACGCGGTTTTGTTAATGGTTGCTGACTTTTATTAATGGATTCCTATCAACTGAGTCTCGTCTTTCAATTTATTTCCTCATCAATTTTTCTAAACTGGCAAAGTATGAAGAATGATTGTAAAAGATTATGAAATGCAAACAATAGGAAAGTAAGTATGTTAATGACGAGAGGAATCACTCAAGTATTTGCTTTAATATTTGTGTGCATTGTATCAGCCTTGTTAGGTATTTTCCCTCTTCCAAGTCCCACTCCTTCAAGGTGAAGGCCATTAATGAACAGTCCGGAAGACTGATGATGCAAGAGAGGCCAACGATGATGTTAAAAAAACGCCACGTCATCTGCTTAACCATTGTAACAGGATGGTGCAAGCCTGACAAAAACAGTTTGACACAATAGGTTGATTGATTGGTTTAAGGCCTGCTGGTTTGTTTGTTTGTTTGTTTTCTTTCTTTGATACATTGTTCTTTCTTTCTTTCTTTCTTTGTTTCTTTCTTTGTTTCTTTCTTTCTTTCTTTCTTTCTTTCTTTCTTTCTTTCTTTCTTTCTTTCTTTGTTTCTTTGTTTCTTTCTTTCTTTCTTTCTTTCTTTCTTTCTTTCTTTCTTTCTTTCTTTCTTTCTTTCTTTCTTTCTTTCTTTCTTTCTTTCTTTCTTTCTTTCTTTCTTTCTTTCTTTCTTTCTTTCTTTCTTTCTTTCTTTCTTTTTTCTTATTTTCAAGTATTTTCTTCTTTAATATTTATGAAAGGTATTATTATTAAGAATATTTATTGTGTTTTAAAGCATTAGGTGGGTGTGATATTTTTTTTAAATAGCAACTTATAAAGTGATCTTATTTTAGCTATTCTTTTACTTGTGTTAAAAGAAATTTTAATTTGTTGAGTTTTTTTTATTTCTATCGCTGTGTCTTTCTTTCTTTCTCTCTTGATCTTGCTTGTTTGTTTTTACTTTCTGTCAGTATCTGGGTTTTGAAATCCACGCAGAGCTGATACAGCCCCCATCTCGTATCGAACTTGTACTATTGTTATGACACTACCCGCCACTCGTATCGAACTTGTACCATTGTTATGACACTACCCGCCACTCGTACAGAACTTGTACTATTGCTATGACACTACCCGCCACTCGTATAGAACTTGTACTATTGTTATGACATTATCCGCTACTCGTATCGAACTTGTACTATTGATAAATCGTTACTTATTCTTTCTTCCTTGTAAGTCAAGAGTAAAGGAAGTAAGAACCAAAAGAAATTTTAAAATTATAAAGAGCAGCTGAAGCCGGAAATAAATGGGTTTAAATTCTTTGTTGCCCACTTAGAAGTCAGGCTAGCGCCCTTCCATAGCCCTTCAGCAGTGCAAGTCCGGCATCATTTTGTCGACTTGTCAACCCCTCTTTTCCAGATCGTACCTTCCCTTCTAGCCTTGTAATCATTACCGCCCAGGTGGGAAGGTCGCGTGTTGCACTACCGTGATGAAATCAAGGACGAGATACATTTTCATTAAGTTCCTACTTAAAGCAGCACAAAGAGAGGAGAGAGAGAGAGAGAGAGAGAGAGAGAGAGAGAGAGAGAGAGAGAGAGAGAGAGAGAGAGAGAGAGAGAGAGAGAGAGAGAGAGAGAGAGAGAGAGAAACTAACATCTCACAAATATAAATTTGCAATAATAAAATTAAAGTAAAAAAAAAAATTATCCTTCCTCCTAACAAAAATCAAAGAAAGAAATAAGGGGCAACAAAAACGCAAAAGGCAAACAACATATTCTGTGTTCTCTCCTCCTTCCTATCTCTCTTTCTCTCTGTGAGAGATTTTGCTACAGACAGAGCAAACGTACAATTATTAACTGTTTCTTTATTTAAAAAAAAAAAGAAAAAAGATACACATCTAACCAGTCAATAAATCGCATTTTATTCTAAATAGAAGCGAAAGCGAGGATCACTCAATTAGTGCAACAAAGATTTCCACTTGATTAGAAATGTGCTAATGACTGGGATGGGGCGGTGGTGATTTAAATAAATGTCTTTTGCAAATGAGAGAAGTCTGTTTATTTTAAACCTAATATACATATGATCAAATATCCTCGTTTTCCTAGATAGATGAACCATAAAATGCTGAACTAGATTCGGGAGGAGTATATTTGCACTACCGCTACAGAAATTATGACCTATAGGGAAAATAAATACAGATGTCAGTTGTGCTTGTAAGGGAGACAATTTAGCGCATGAACTTGAATAAGAATGATCTATTTCTGTCATGTGTACATTTTAGAGATATATTTGCTTCAGATCTTTTGGAATCAACATTTCTCATGTAATCTATCTATCTATCTATCTATCTATCTATCTATCTATCTATCTATCTATCTATCTATCTATCTATCTATCTATCTATCTATCTATCTATCTATCTATCTATCTATCTATCTATCTATCTATCTATCTTAAACTTTGTTGTTAATTTATTCCTATCATTGAAATATATATGTACATATTTCATTTTTTTGGCGGAATAGAATAATTTGTTTAGTCTTTGTAAAGCGTATAATGGTTGTAAAACACTGATACCATTAAGTGATAAAGACAGGGAGATAAGTCAGTCGTTGCATTATGTCAGCAATCTACAACAGCGATTCTAAAAGGGTGTGCAGCGAGAGAAAAACAAAACAAAAGTATTCTTATTGAAACGGTTAGAATTGTGCCGGAATGTGCCGCGAGCTACGAAAGTTTGAGAAACACTGAAATATATGACTCTAGTTATCAAGATTTATGAGTATAGAAAATAATTTTATTTTCATTTAAGCATTGCCAGTCTAACACTGAAGTATGATTAAATATAAACTCAATATCGAACTCCTCTTGAATTTCTGCATTTATTCGAGGACATTTTACAGCTTTATTGTAAACATTTATTGGAGTACATTTTTACAGGTTTATTGTAAACATTTATTGGAGTACATTTTTACAGGTTTATTGTAAACATTTATTGGAGTACATTTTTACAGCTTTATTGTAAACATTTATTGGAGTACATTTTTACAGGTTTATTGTAAACATTTATTGGAGTAAATTTGTCTAGGTTTATTGTAAATATTTATTGGAGTACATTTTTACAGGTTTATTGGAAACATTTACTGGAGTACATTTTTACAAGTATATTGTATACATTCTAAGATTGTTTTCCAGGGTTTTTTTATTTTTTTTTAACGCTTTTGATTACGGAAGATGAGTCTAGTTATGCTTTCAGTCACACCCAGATGGATAGATCGACATTTGTGGAGAACAACTTTAAAATAACACGGGTATTGAGCAAGTATGTTTTAAGAAACGCTGTCATGAAAAAGTAATTTCATCACCGAGGACAAACCGAAGCGACGTCATTAATCCGGATTTTGATTCATGAAATTCGTGTACGTTGGTTGATTCCGGGGGTTTCCGATCGCACCCACTCTGACCGACTGCAGATTTTTCTAGATCTTAAGAAAGGCAGATGTGTTTATGTGTTGAATATATGTGTGTGCGCGCGCGTGTATGTATGTATATGTGTAAAAATGTATATGTGTATGTGTGTGTGCGTATTTAGATATGTGTTTGTATGTGTGTGAGCGTGTATATATATATATATATATATGCGTGTGTGTGTGTGTGTGTGTGTGTGTGTGAGTGCGTAAATAATATGCATGTAAGTGCGTGTAATATATATGTGTGCGTAAATCGTATGCATATAAGTGCGTGTAATGTATATATGTGTGTGTGTGTGTGTGTGTGTGTGCGTAAATCGTATGCATGTAAGTGCGTGTAATATATATATATATATATGTGTGTGTGTGTGTGTGTGTGTGTGTGTGTGTGTGTGTGTGTGTTTATGTATATATGTGTTGTTTTATATATATATATATATATATGTGTGTGTGTGTAAGTGTGTGTTTATGTATATATGTGTTGTTATATATATATATTGGTGCCCCTATGTGTGTGCTGGTGTGGAGAGGGAGAGAGAGAGAAGAAATCTGAATCTAGTGAAAATTAATTAATGAGTTATTAATTAATTTAATGTCTAATGTTTGTAATTATTAGTAAGATAAAGAAACGCATTTCACCACAGAACAGTCCTGACCTACTTATCCAATGAACGTAAAATAGCAAAAGTCAGAATGATTGGAAAAGAATTCATACCTTAGTACTCGTAGTCTTAGAGAAAAGGTTACTTCCACTGCTACTGGTACTACTACGACTACTACAACTTTTCTTTTTTGTATCGCTACTGCTATTACTGCTACAGATTTAGACAAAAATCCCATTGCACAGTTGGAGAGTGATGTGAGTACAGAGTACACAAAGGACACTCCTTGCTTTTACAAGTGATTCTTGAAAAAAAAATAATAATAAAGTTTTTTTTATATGCGTTACCGTGAACCGTATAAGCACATTGTTCACAAACACACACACACACACACACACACACACACACACACACACACACACACACACATGCACACACACGCGCGCAGACTTATAAATACGCACAGTCGTGAACAACTGCTCACGCTTACAATCAAACACTCATATATACAAACACAAACATATTCATACGCAGGCGATACAAACAGTCTAACATAATGATTGATACCTACAGTTTATTGACATTTAAGAAAAAAGGAAAATAATTCTGAACTATTTCCTCTCTTTTTCTCTCTCTTTCTCTCTCACTTTCTCGCTCTTTTTCTCTCTGTCTTTCTTCCTTTTTCTCTCTCTTTCTCTTCCCCTCTCTCTATTTAAGTATTTCTCTAATCTTTCTCACTCTATGTAAGTGATGTGCGCGGAATTCAGAAAGAAAGAAATGAAGACACCTCCTCCCCCCCAAAAAAAAAAAAAAAAGAAAAAAAAGAAAAAAGAAAGAAAGATGGAAATAAAAGAAAATTTCGACTTGGAATGCTTTATGCCATACAACCACAACTGATTGCTATATGAATAATATAAAAGGTATTCCTTTCCGCATAAGACACCGCATTTTAAAGAAAATCTTTCCACATGGCTGCGATATTAAGTTTCTATACATTTGAATGTGCGAAACGGAAAGTTGAAGAGAAGTGCATCTAGATTTACTAAAGCGTATGTAAATGTCATGACGATGTTTGAAGTGTGTCTAGATTTACTAAAGCGTATGTAAATGTCATGACGATGTTTGAAGTGCGTCTAGAGTTACTAAAGCGTATGTAAATGTCATGACGATGTTTGAAGGCGCATGCGTGGGGTAGAATAAATGATGTGTGAAGGTTCACAGTATTAAACAATACATTACTGTAAGATTATTGTTGTAATATAAACTAAATTAAAATCTACATGTAGAAAATACTTGTCCCTTTGAGCAAACAAAAATATTTGGCCCTGAAAACAAACATATCTGGCCCTGTAAACAAACACAATAGTACTTATCTTCGTAAATATACATCTAACAAATACCTCTAAACAGATACAAAAGACCCCCCTTGTTCCTTTAAATAAACATATGGAAAATGCTTGTTTGAAAACAAACATAAAATACTTATTCCACTAACAAAAGCCTTGTCCCTCTAAACAAACATAAAATACTTATTCCACTAACAAAAGCCTTGTCCCTCTAAACAAACATAAAATACTTATTCCACTAACAAAAGCCTTGTCCCTCTAAACAAACATAAAATACTTATTCCACTAACAAAAGCCTTGTCCCTCTAAACAAACATAAAATACTTATTCCACTAACAAAAGCCTTGTCCCTCTAAACAAACATAAAATACTTATTCCACTAACAAAAGTCTTGTCCCTCTAAACAAACATAAAATACTTATTCCACTAACAAAAGCCTTGCCCCTCTAAACAAACACATAAAAAATAACTGTTCCTCTTAAAAATTCATTAAAGTACTTGTTCTTCTAAACAAACACAAAAAACACCTGTTCCTCATGATTTCGAGCCTTGGTTCAATCGCTAAAATTGTCGTCGACATCCGATGATAACAATTGTCTTTCTAGTTCCGAGGTCAAAAATCGTTTACTGATTAGAGTAAAGCACTCCTGCAAAGGCCACACAGGCTTGTGAAATCGTGAAAAGCATTCTATAAAGGGCGCAGGTTTGTGAAATCGTGAAAAGCATCCTATAAAGGGCGCAGGTTTGTGAAATCGAGAAAAGCATCCTGTAAAGGGCGCAGGTTTGTGAAATAAAAAGAAAACCAATGGCACCTCAGTCCTGCAGTTTTGCAAGTTTCATGTCTGCATTCTAGAAGTCTTCACACTTGGCTAGAATATTCTTCTGCATGAAAAGGCTAAAAGAAAACTTGATACAACGGAAGATCTAAATGCTACTTTGTTCTGTTTGGACAAATCAGTAATGCTTTTTGGACATGCTAAATTTCTAAA
Organism: Sinotaia quadrata; assembly: GCA_028829895.1. NCBI lineage: Eukaryota > Metazoa > Mollusca > Gastropoda > Architaenioglossa > Viviparidae > Sinotaia > Sinotaia quadrata. The sequence continues at coordinate 66,722,486 of CM054180.1, read as the reverse complement.
TGCTATAGCTTTACTGTTTGGACTGAATACAATTCTAGATTGTAAAGCTTTACTGTTTGGACTAAACAATAATGTTTTATTGACATTATACAATTGTAGATAATTAAACAGTAAAACAGTTTGAACAATATATCATTCTAGATGGTATAATGTTTATTGTTTGGATAAATCAATAATGCCGTTTGGACATTTGTTTACTGTTTGGACATTATACAATTCTGTATGTTATAGTTTTATTATTTACACAAAACAATAACGCTGTTAGAACAGTAAATGTACAGTACTAACTTTTGAAAGACATTACTCTTATTGACGGACAGTAACACTGAACAGGATCTGAAGAGGATGTTATGGACTTTTCAGTGAGGTACAGTCACCAACACACTAGGACGTTGATTGGTTTTTAATGTTGGAGTTTTGTGTTGGCGTACTGTAACGGTTACAACAGCGGTATACTATAACGGTTTAAGAAAGGGTACCCAAGACTTAATTTTTTGTAAAAGAAAATATTTTGAGTAGCAGGATATGGAGATAGACAGACAGACAGACAGATAGATAATTCGTCACTAAAAACGGACACATGCATATATATAATTATATATAGACCGTTAGAAAAAAGACGGACAAATAGACAAGCAAACAAACAAGCAAAGAATAGATAGACAAGCAGATGGAGAGATAAACATGTTGATATACACATAAACAGAAAATAAAACCTATAGGCAGGCAGATATTCAGACAAATATACAAATAGACAAAAGATAGATATACAGACAGATAAATGGAAATGTAGATAGACACGTAGACAAACTTAAACAAATAGATAGACAAACAAACAGAAATGTAGATAGGCACGTAGACAAACATAAACAAATAGATAGACAGACAGACAAACTCATAGACAAATTGCAAAGGAATGTCCGCACTGCCATTGCCAGCAAGGAGCTCAATGTCCGTAGCATTACGCGACAATCTCTATGCTGCACGCCGCAGCAGTTTCGCCCATGTGGTTAGTCGAGTCACCCATTCATGAGGCGATATTGCCATAACGGCAAGCTTTTAAATATCACTTTCACTCGCGAGCACTTAATCCCGGATGTTTCCGGATATGCCCACTTGCAAATGGCCGCATTTCGTACCATAGCGCTGAAAGAGACGTGCATTACTTATGGGTTCACTTTTACTGCCATAGATCACAGAGCTGTTGACGCCACTTAAGAAACAAACATCAACAGCGCAAATAAAATATACATTATTTATTTTTTAATAAACGGCAAAGAAAATTACATCGTCATTATCGTCGTTATCATCATCGAATAGTGAAATCATTATTGGTTCAAAATCACTATCCTCCTCATCCTTATCATCATCACCATCATCCTCACTATCATCATCACCAACATCATTATCCTCGGATAATTTGTGCATTTTATTTTTTAAGATGGGGAGGAACGTAGATGAGGCAAGTTAAATTAACAAAGCATGCTAGCACGTTTGTTTACTTCCTAATTTACGAACGTCACGGATCTAGTATGAACAGTTATTTTTAGACCGAAACCTTTCGTCATTGATCGTTAGATTGCGCATAGCTATTCAAACTTGCCTGGTCACTCATGTTCACTCTTTCCTGGTCACTCATGTTCACTCTTTCCTGATCACTCATGTTCATTCTTGCATAATCACTCACATTCACTCTTCTCTGATCACCATTTCACCTTACGAACATTTCACAAGACTAAACATCATATAATAACCGATTATTTATTTTTATTATTTCTCCACCCGAACTCTCCACTTCCACTCCCACCCACCCCAAACCAGCGACGAGAAAAGGAGCTTCTCTTTTTATTTGTTCAAACTGTCTATTGATAAAGTCACTTTATTTACTTTTTTCTCTTTTGTCAGTACAGCTATTTGTTACATAAAGTCATTATGATTACGGTTTGTTTTGTTATATTAAATTTCCTTATATGTATAAATTGTTTATATAAAAATCTAGTAGGTATCGCGTTATTTTTGCAGATGAAGCTCATTACTGCTCATTACTTCCTCTTCTTTAAATTGCTGGCTTTCACAATTTAAACACGAATTGGAGGTGTGCAAAATCTCTCTCTCTCTCTCTCTCTCTCTCTCTCACACACACACACACACACACACAATTTACAAAAGACACGTGTCACTTTCTTCCAGACTTTACTGTAAACGTTACGCACTTTCTAGTGGCGGGGAGGACAGGGGAAAGGAGGGGGATTGAATGTGACGCATGCACGTTTATTAATAATGCTTGTCTAGGTCCCAAACTTTGGTCAACACCCAAAAGTGCGTGTGTCCATACCTTTACTAGGCGTTACCCGCGCCGGTGCAGACTGCCTACAAATCCAGTTTTAGTGCTGTACATTGTTTTTCATTGATTTTTGTTTTCTTTTAAAACATGTACAGTCACCATTCTTGTTCCAAATCGTGAGCTGATTTCGCGGAAGGCTTGAAGCACCGTGAAACACTTGTTCGGTGTGTTCTGGGCCAATCCAGTCAGTCGCGAGTCAGTTATTTGCTACCGAGTCCGATGTGACTACAGTTATTTGCTACAGAGTCCGATGTGACTACAGTTATTTGCTACCGAGTCCGATGTGACTACAGTTATTTGCTACAGAGTCCGATGTGACTACAGTTATTTGCTACAGAGTCCGATGTGACTACAGTTATTTGCTACAGAGTCCGATGTGACTACAGTTATTTGCTACCGAGTCCGATGTGACTACAGTTATTTGCTACAGAGTCCGATGTGACTACAGTTATTTGCTACCGAGTCCGATGTGACTACAGTTATTTGCTACAGAGTCCGATGTGACTACAGTTATTTGCTACAGAGTCCGATGTGACTACAGTTATTTGCTACAGAGTCCGATGTGACTACAGTTATTTGCTACAGAGTCCGATGTGACTACAGTTATTTGCTACAGAGTCCGATGTGACTACAGTTATTTGCTACAGAGTCCGATGTGACTACAATAAAAAAGGATGAATACAAAGTTTATCTCAGACATACGGGGAAATACGTTGTGAGTCATTGGCTTTTAATGGCGACAATTAACGTCTTTATAATGGTGGGAGAAAATATTTGACGTCATTGATGTATGACAGTGAAGTAGACCTACCCATTTAATCTGGCACGGGAAAGTTGAAGCAGCTCCTTTCCCACCCCACCCCACTCCATCCCGCCGCTGGAACTAGTCTAGGATTTTCTTAAAACTGCACCGCACAACAATGTTTTAACGAAAAGGTTAAGTCTTATCTTAAAACTGTATCGCACAGCAGTGTTTAACGAAAAGGTTAAGTCTTATCTTAAAACTGTATCGCACAGCACAGCGAAAAGCTTAAGTCTTTTCTTATCGATAACTTGAGTCTTATCTTAAAACTGCCCACAACAGAAGGTTAAGTCTTATCGTAAAACTGCATAACACTTACAAAAACGTTTAGGCTTATCTTAAAACTGCACACATCAGTGTTTAACAAAATAGTTTAGTTTTATCTGAAAACTGCACACATCAGTATTTAACAAAATAGTTTAGTTTTATCTTAAAACTGCACACATCAGTGTTTAACAAAATAGTTTAGTTTTATCTTAAAACTGCACACATCAGTGTTTAACAAAATAGTTTAGTTTTATCTTAAAACTGCACACATCAGTGTTTAACAAAATAGTTTAGTTTTATCTTAAAACTGCACACATCAGTGTTTAATAAAAAAAAGTTTAGTTTTATCTTAAAACTGCACACATCAGTGTTTAATAAAAAAAAGTTTAGTTTTATCTTAAAACTGCACACATCAGTGTTTAATAAAAAAAGTTTAGTTTTATCTTAAAACTGCACAACGCATACAAAAACGTTTAGGCTTATCTTAAAACTGCACACATCAGTGTGTTTAATAAAAAAAAAAATAGTTTTATCTTAAAACTGCACACAACAGTGCTCATGGACAAGGATAAGTCCAAGCAAATACATATCAAACAATGATTTCAACATGTGACTGGATACTTACGTTTTTGTTGCATACTGGTACAGAATAAATTTGACGTGTTATTATATAGTGGTACAGATTAATTTGACGTGTTATTATAGATTGGAACAGATTAAATTTGACGTTTTATTATATATTGGTACAGATTAAATTTGACGTTTTATTATATATTGGTACATATTAAATTTGACGTTTTATTATATATTGGTACATATTAAATTTGACGTTTTATTATATATTGGTACAAGATTATATTTAATGTTTCATTACATATTGGTAAAATTAAATTTTACGTTTCCTTATATATTAGTGCAATATTATATTTAACATTTCCTTACACACTGGTACAATATTATATTTAATGTTTCATTACATTGTCACAGTCTGATAAAAATGTCCGACTTGGTGACCCACTTGTCTTGTTTACTTCAAATTTGAATTTTGAAACCCTTGGCTCCTTTGTTCAAAGCTCCCTTTTTCGAGACGCTTCTAGAACAGGTCAAGATGTTATGTAACTTTAGGTCCATTGTCCAGATTCTCGAACCAACTACATGCTTCGCGATCAGTCACGTGATACGCATTATGCTTTTCTATAAATATGGGTACGCGCTTCCGTTCCCTTTACTTCGAGCACATTAGCTTTTTCCATCAGCTAACTCGGGTCATGAGGCAGCCGGCGAGCAGATGAAAATCACACTTCGATTTCTCATAAGGTCGGCCCACGCCTTGCCCATGCCTTACCCATGCCTTACCTTACCTTGCCTTGCTTTGGCTTTACTGGTACAAGCTGGTTGAGTTCTACGAGTGAATTCTACTCTGAGGGTCCATGCCATTAAAATTCAAGTTCCTTAGCTACATAAAAAGGGGCACCTTTTCCTATGCACCACGTGCGTCGCTAGAGTGGAACTGTGAAAATAGACTGGCTGGCTGAGTAATGAGACCAGACTGATACAGGCAATCCAGCTGAGTATACTTCAGTATGCAATTATCGAAAGGACAAATTGATGGCAATTCGTTGATTAACTGATAAAGCATGTACGCGCAAAGAACTGAGAAATAGACTATTCGCGCTCGTATTTGATTATTGTTAATTTGTTAAACTTTATTAAATCTTATTTTTCTTTGTTAAACCTTCTTAGTAGTTAATTTTTATGCATAATAGACCAATAGATTCTTAGATTGAATGGGGGCGAATGAGCGAGTGAAAACAACGAATGCATATTAATTTAGAGGGATTTAACTGTTTCAATCTAGCTAAAAGTTCGCAATTTATTAGTTTGTAAATTTGTCGTCTGACTACAAGACACACTTTTAATTAGTCAAATAGTAAATTGAGCAACCAGTCTGCATAGGATAAGAGAGAAAGAATTAATTATATTTAAGGTCTTTAATTATTCTAAGCAGGGTCTTTAAATAAATACTGGAAACGTAACATACATACTGGTACAGATTAATCTTGACGTTTATTATATATTGGTACAAGATTATATTTAATGTTTCCTTACATATTGGTATAAGATTATATTTAATGTTTCATTACATATTGGTACAAGAGTATATTTATCGTTTCATTACATAGTGGTACAAGATTATATTAAACATTTTATTACATTTTGCAAAAGACTATATTTAACGTTTGTTAGAGTTGTACATATAATTATCTAATGATTGGCTAAGGTGTACCCTTGTGCCCTCTACCTCAGACGCACCGCGAGGCTCTGGGGGACCCCCCAGAAGCAGCCCAAACTGAGGACATCGTGAAGATGAAAGGTCTATTGCGGCTTCTGGGGTGAGAGAGAGCGTAACACACACAGACTAAGGTGTTGCAACAAGACTTATGTGTAATAATATTTAGAAAAATGTTACACAGCATTATATATTTTCAATTTCTTGGTTAGGAAATAAATGAAATGCTATTATTCCTCTTTTCCAGTTCCTTTTCTCTGGTCGACTGAGAGTTGTAGATATGTTATTATCTTCTATTGTGAGTTGTTCTTATTTAATAAATAAATAATAAATAAATAAAGTTCTTATGAATTAATCTAGGAATTTCTGATATATATTAATGACGGGTCATCCAGTAAATAGCAACCCAAAGCTTTTAGAGTATATAACAATTTTTATACTGTTTTATGTCAAGCGAGTTGTGAAATTTTAGAAAACGGCAGTAATATTTTTCTTATATTCAAAAGTTTAGAACCTACTGCAACAAATCTTATTGATACTTCATATATAAAGCTAAAAAGCCTGAAACTATAATTGTTGCAACTTGAGCAGGTACCTTTGTTCAAATCGTAAGTTCAGTTTGAATTATAACAACACACTCCACGCATATTATAACTAGTCAGAGTTATATTGTTTTGGGAGTGTGATATTTGACAGGATTTATCAAACTGCATTGCATGTTGATGAAGAGTTGAGGAATTAATCATAACTCTTTATTGTTCTCTAAGAATATAGACTAAAAGTATGACAATATTTTGCTTAAATTCTATCTATCTACCTACCCAAATTCCATCCTTCTATCTATCTATCTATCTATCTATCTATCTATCTATCTATCTATCTATCTATCTATCTATCTATCTATCTATCTATCTATCTATCTATCTATCTATCTATCTATCTATCTATCTATCTATCTATCTATCTATAATTCTGTCTGATTGTCCTTATATTTATCTACTTATTACTCCGTCTATTTGTATATAATAATCTGTTTCTTTATGTGTCTGTCTGTAAATACAAGCCCTTTAGCAGACAAAACAATAGCCACTAACAGTATGTATATTTTACATCTCCAAACACATATACACACGTCTTTTAGAAAAATCTTTGGCTCTTTTGTTTTTTATGTGTAAAATAAACTGAGACACATAATCACACACACACACACACACACACACACACACACACACACACACACACACACACACACACACACACACACACACACACATTCTTATGCATATACACTTGAAAAATATCTCCATTCCTTCACTCTTGTTGTTGTCGCTCATGGCATTGGCAAACTCTAGACATCACTAATTCTAAAAAGCAAATTAGAATATTCAATTAATAAAAATTGATTTACATTACGAATTCATCTGAACTCATTAGTTAAGAAATTGTAACTCTCTAGATAACTCCATTTTTGTTTGTAATTATTTAATATGGTGTACTGAATGTTTCTTGCAGATTTTGAAACCGTAACAAGAAAAATCTTAGTATACATATCTTTTAAAAACCAGACCGAGGATGAACTACGTCTCTCCGGCTCCGCTCTGCTGCGACATTTACGTTCGTAGGCCTACCACTGTACTATTTCTTATCATTTCTATTGCACCATCAGTCTGAGGCAGGGCGCAAATAAACATTCCGTTTCGGGATCCTACGGGAATTCCCCGAGTCCGCCACTAAGACCAGTAGACCGCAAGCTGTTGTACGTTATGTCGTGAATGGCTCGACATTTCTTCAGGGTCTTTATAACAAGTTATGTTGTGAATGGCTCAGCATTTCGTCAGGGTCTTTATAACAAGTTATGTTGTGAATGGCTCAGCATTTCGTCAGGGTCTTTATAACAAGTTATGTTGTGAATGGCTCAGCATTTCGTCAGGGTCTTTATAACAAGTTATGTTGTGAATGGCTCAGCATTTCGTCAGGGTCTTTATAACAAGTTATGTTGTGAATGGCTCAGCATTTCGTCAGGGTCTTTATAACAAGTTATGTTGTGAATGGCTCAGCATTTCGTCAGGGTCTTTATAACAGGTATGGTGACCCAGCGTGACAACAAGCAGTTAAACAGTGAACTGAAAATGAACAGCTATTGACGGTGAAGTTGCAGTAAATAGGAAAGTAATCAACCTCTTGAAATGACGTAATGTGTCCGGATTTGAAAGAAAGACTCAAGCAGAGGGGCATGCTGGTGATTATCTAACGCACAGGAATTAAGATTAAGGCACACTAAAGTAAAGGTTTGGGCTTAGTTATTTAAACGTCATAGATTCATTACCTATGGCGATTCAGCTTGACTGTTTGAGAGATGATAAACACTTTAAAATAAATTACTAGGACTCACTGATAAAAGGTTATAGACAGTTATTATAATGACTACAACTTACTGATTAAGAGAACATGCACTCACTAATCAAAAAGGCAAAGGCTTGCGGATTAAGAAATTTATTATTTCTCAACGAACATTTTTTACGGTATAAGTCACCTATTAGTGAATTAGACGGCTAAAACTTACTGATTTAAACGTTTCAGAAACATATTCAAATGGATAAGACCCTGATTAAAAAATATGAAAACATTAATTAAAACGACTGACTGACTTACTAAGACTTTCCAAACATAGTGTAAATATAATTGGCGTCTCTAGACCGTATATTTCTCGTCGTAAAACTGTTGTATTTTTATAATATAAATATTGTGTAAAATATTTATGTGATTGCTAATGTTGCCAAATGATTGTAATATTTTTCTTATGGAAGCTAAGTGGCATTAGCGATGATATATACTTGTAAAATGATCAAGTAGAGTAACCACGTGTTTGTAGCTATATTCCCACTGTTAATTGCTATTACAGGGGAATGCTAATGGCAGTTAACACGTGCTGCATGAACCATGAGCTAAATTGTATTATAACTATGATTGTATTATAATGGAGAAAAAAATATTATAAAGAAATCATTTATTCATTTAAAGACTTTCACTAATTTGAAACTATGAATTAACTAAAGCCAATCAGTGGAATTTGTAAAGAGTATTCTATCGCTGTCACCACAAAGACCATATAATTGTTTATTGCTACATGATGCCGTAGCAATATATTATTCATTACAGCCGGCCTTAGATCTTGGACCTTAGTCTTGGATCTTAGCTTGGAGCTGGAGCCTGAACTGGTGATCCCGAAAAGCTAGAAGCCAGGGAAACTCCGACTTGATCTTCAATACGAGAGACATTGCCCGCACTCTACACCAGGTGTTGTAAATGGACAGCAGAGGTTCGCTAGAAGATATTCCCTGCATGACGCCAGAACTGCACCAGCCAGATTGACGATAAACTACTCCATAAAACACTCCATAAGTTCGTGTATTCCCATGAGGGACAGAATTGAGAGACAGACGTGTATAAACTATTCGGGGAGCGCAATAAGATACTCTTTTAGTCACGATTCGTAATTGTTCATTCATTCCTTTTTTATTTAATTGAATTGTTATTAAATTTACTGTTATCTTACCCCTTGTTACATAATTGTTTGTAGCACGCCTGGGGATCAACTAACTGGGGGCGAGCCATAATAAAAAGATAAAGAATTAGAAATTTTAATTTATAAATAAAGGGGGAGATAACATTGTTAGTTGAGGCATGTCAACTGATTTATCTAGTGAGGTGTCGTGAATAATTGCCTGAATATTTTGGCATTTCGTGGGGGATAAGTCGCTATTGTTAGAAATTATTCAATAAACCAATATTGATAACTGGAATCTAAAATAGGACAGAGTCGTTAAACATAGACCGGACATGTGACAATCGATATTAAGTTCAACATGACTGACCTTTCTCAGCAAAACCTTTTTACTAGTGGGATTCTGGGAGAGTTTCCTGAGTGAAGTTTCTCTGACAACTGCACGACTTATTCTGATTTCTGAGCTGATTTCAGCATGCACAAAGACAGACCGATCCGATCACGTGGTCAGTCGGGCTAAATATGTGGAGATTTATTACAACTTGACCTACGAGGTCGGCCAGGATAGTAATTAGTTTAACATCGTCAGTGATCGTAATGGCCTCTGTGTCAGAGACCAGCTAACTGTTACATGTAAAATGTACACCTAAAATCGGACCCACTCTGACGAGTGTTTGGGGCCTGGAGAATCTAAAGACAGAAGGCCACCCCTCAGACTGTTACAGGTACTACCCTACCCACTTCAAGGTAGCGTGAATACATGGGCAGGTTGGATAGGATAGCAGTGAGCCACTCACTACATCGACTATTATAAATTAAACTTAGTATACATCCTCTACATCAACTATTACAAATACAAATCATTTCCCAAATTAATACATCCTCTACATCAACTATTACAAATACAAATCATTTCCCAAATTAATACACCCTCTACATCAACTATTACAAATACAAATCATTTCCCAAATTAATACACCCTCTACATCAACTATTACAATTACAAATTAGTTCCCAAATTAATACATCCTCTACATCAAATATTACAAATACAAATCATTTCCAAAATTAATACACCCTATACATCAACTATTACAAATACAAATCATTTAACAAATTAATACTCCCTATGTCAAATATCTAGATGGACCCCTAAGCCTCTCTACCTCATAAAATAGATGGCTAGTTGTGGGTAAACTAATTGTCTGGACAACTATACTATTACCATGTAAATAACAGTATTCCATCCAGGGCCGGGCAAACATGCACCTACTTCTCATATTTTCAATATCCTAGAAACTTTCCCTTTTTTAGCATAGTAAGCTGAGAGTAAATATAGCTTAGTAAGCTGAGAGTAAATATAGCTTAGTAAGCTGAGAGTAAATATAGCTTAGTGAGCTGAGAGTAAATATAGCTTAGTGAGCTGAGAGTAAATATAACTTAGTGAGCTGAGAGTAAATATAACTTAGTGAGCTGAGAGTAAATATAGCTTAGTGAGCTGAGAGTAAATATAGCTTAGTGAGCTGAGAGTAAATATAGCTTAGTGAGCTGAGAGTAAATATAGCTTAGTGAGCTGAGAGTAAATATAGCTTAGTGAGCTGAGAGTAAATATAGCTTAGTGAGCTGAGTAAATATAGCTTAGTGAGCTGAGAGTAAATATAGCTTAGTGAGCTGAGAGTAAATATAGCTTAGTGAGCTGAGAGTAAATATAGCTTAGTGAGCTGAGAGTAAATATAGCTTAGTGAGCTGAGAGTAAATATAACTTAGTGAGCTGAGAGTAAATATAGCTTAGTGAGCTGAGAGTAAATATAACTTAGTGAGCTGAGAGTAAATATAGCTTAGTGAGCTGAGAGTAAATATAGCTTAGTGAGCTAAGAGTAAATATAGCTTAGTGAGCTGAGAGTAAATATAGCTTAGTGAGCTGAGAGTAAATATAGCTTAGTGAGCTGAGAGTAAATATAACTTAGTGAGCTGAGAGTAAATATAGCTTAGTGAGCTGAGAGTAAATATAGCTTAGTGAGCTGAGAGTAAATATAGCTTAGTGAGCTGAGAGTAAATATAGCATGAAGCAATCCCATCTCAAAAACAGACCCACACACAACATAGACCAAAATATACACACAAACACACACAACATAGACCAAAATATACACACAAACACACACAACATAGACCAAAATATACACACAAACACACACAACATAGACCAAAATATACACACAAACACACACAACATAGACCAAAATATACACACAAACACACACAACATAGACCAAAATATACACACAAACACACACAACATAGACCAAAATATACAAACAAACACACAACATAGACCAGAATATACACACAAACACACACAACATAGATCAAAATATACACACAAACACACACAACATAGACCAAAATATACACACAAACACACACAACATAGACCAAAATATACACACAAACACACACAACATAGATCAAAATATACAACACAACAACAAAATACCAAAAACCAGACGGTTGGGCGACAGTGGGTGGAAGAAAGGTCATCCCCTAACAAAATGCTAAATAACGGATCTCGCGCCCTAACATATCTCCACATAATGTGGCAAATATGATACGCATTTCTCCCCTCCCCTCCCTCCGAAACACCACCAGGCCACAACCCACTAAAAAAAGCAGCCTTTCCTTCTAATACTAAAGACTACAGGAGGTATTTTGAGGAGATTCTCAGAAAATAAATGCCCTGATCAAGCATAGTTCTGAGATGTGTCGACACCCTTAACTTATTATTCCAAGGTAGCTTGCACTGGACATCGTGACATACAGCTCGCAATGAAACCTCAAGGGATGCCGCGGAGCCAGTGTAATACACCCTCAGGACAACCCAAGTCCTAAATTGATATATTATCCCTCCATCCCTACCCCGACCACAAGCAGGTGCTGGCAGTCTACCACCCACTCAGGAACTCTCCCAGGTATAATTTGGGAGCTAGTGTCGTGCAATGTTTTTTCCCCGTGGTCGGGAACAGTATTTTAAAACCTTGTTTTGTGTGCATATGTGTGCGTGTATTTGTCTTTTGTGTGTGTGTGTGCGTGCATGTGTGTGTGTGTGTGTGTGTGTGTGTGTGTGTGTGTGTGTGTGCATGTGTGCAATGTTACGAATCTAATGATTAAATGATTAAGTGGAATGTGAACTCTCATGGTGTTTATTCCTATCCCCCCGAGGTCAGTTCTTTTTGACATTATCTCTGTATCCTTCAGCGATGCCCCTGCCCCTATTGTCCCTTCAGAATCCAGGGCTTCCCAAAGTCCGATGACATGCCACATAAGAAAACATTTGAGAGGACCACCTACACATCAAAAATTTAATCAGTAAAAATAACATAACAAAAATCTTTAAACAGTCTCCCACCCACCAGCATGCTAATCTCATCAAAAAAAAAACCCCAACAGCTAAAAGTAATACGTACCTAGAAAATAAAATAAGAGAAATAAATAAATAACGCAATAAACAACTACCTGCGATAGAACAAACATTACAGAGTAAACGTATCTCCCCCCACCCCCACCCCTCAATCTCCAGCGCGAAATCGCTCCCCATAATAATCATAGCAGTCATGCAGTTGAAAGATAATTGCATTTTCCTTATCAGAGAAGATTGTGTTCTTTCGGTTTTTCGGTTTCGCCCATTCAGTATTATACAAAATAGTCTTTATCAGATACGATATTACGAGAAATGGCATTATGGGAAACGTGAGTATAGTAATCGTGACGAACCGAAAGATAATGAATTATACACCCGGCGTCTATGACTCGTGTTTACTATTCCTACATAAGAACGAGCCAGGCTTAGATGAATTCTCTCTATTTCTCTTTCCATCCCTCCCCCCCTTTTTTCTTTTTTAAGCAAACCACGCACACAGTTGCACACAAGCATACAGACACCCGCAAGCAAGTAATCAGCCACACACCCACGGATTTTGTTCTTTAGTTTTGAAATCATAGCACAGGACTCGTTTTGTGTCTTATCACAAGTGAGCAGAGTAATCTAAATTACAATGGAATTGAGTCAGTGAAGGATTGGTTTATAACAGGGGTGCACAAACTCTTTAGGACAGAGGGCCAAATTTCCAATTGATAGTGCGTAGAGGGCCGCCACATGGATGGGTCAGTAGAAAAAAAACAACACAAATAATGAAATAATGTGCTTTACATTCGTAATAATGGTAACATCCGAAAGTCCTCTGGGGGCCGCATAGAGCCCTGTCTCGGTTTGTGCACCCCTGGATTATAAGCTGCAAAGAAACTTAGCTGTTTGTGTTATCTCTGACCTTCCAGTTTGTTTGGTAAACATGTTTTTCTCGTGAACATCGTCTTTGCTGTATACTTTTGATAACGCCTTTAACAGTTTGTCAAGGCTCGTGAGCAGATAAATGCAGTGTGATGTTTGTTTGCTTTCATAACGATTGTTGTCTTAAAATTATACGAAGTTTTAGAACTATAAGATGCAGGTTAATAGGTGTCTATCTATCTATCTATCTATCTATCTATCTATCTATCTATCTATCTATCTATCTATCTATCTATCTATCTATCTATCTATCTATCTATCTATCTATCTATCTATCTATCTATCTATCTATCTATCTATCTATCTATCTATCTATCTGTCTATCTATCTGTCTGTCTGTCCGTCTGTCTGTCTGTTCGTCCGTCCGTCCATCTTCTCTCTCTCTCTCTCTCTGTCTGTCTCTCTACAACAATCACTCAGGATTTCTTGTTTGTTGTATACAATAATGTGAATTATAGTGGAAAGAAAATTATCAGTGCAAATGATTCATAATCACTCTTTACAACAGTTATTCTACTATAATCATTACTATCACTTATATGAACATATAAATTGTAAGTTGATTCTCAAGCATTAAGAGTAATAATAACAGAAAGTATTATTTCGAATCGTATTGCATTGATTTATCACACATTTAAAATTAAAACCTCTTTTATTGATAATGGCTTAGCATGTATAAAATGCACTTGTACGAAACAAACACACTTTCATTGCAGAATTAATAATATTGTCTATGTGTATAAACATTAGTACTAATTTTCATGTTGTCTCTCTGCAACTTTAATACGTTCTTCATCGGAACATCGTTCTATTTGTACTCTTTCTGTTAACCATTTAACCTCTTTCTGTTAACCATTTAACAGCTTTCTGTTAACCATTTTACCTCTTTCTGTTAACCATTTAACCGCTTTCTGTTAACCATTTTACCTCTTTCTGTTAACCATTTAACCTCTTTGTGTTAACCATTTAACCGCTTTCTGTTAACCATTAACCTGTTTCTTTGAGTATCTTTACATTGTCTTTGATTGACAAGGGTAAGTCAATGGGTTTCCGACATACCATTTCAGCGTAAACACTACTGAAAATTAGTGTTAACTTTAAGTTCAGGTAGGCCATCTATGTGAGCCGTAGATTTCTAAAAGAATGCTCATTCTATTTATACTTGGACCATAACTGCGTGTGACGTCGGCAATTCAGTGGAAAGATTACGACAGCTGGGGTCAGCCAATGATCATTTAATGGGATTATTACTTATGCAAGTTGAGTCATGTGACTATGGTTTGACCAACATGTCCGTCACAATGAAAATTTGTGTGAACAGCAAGTTAGTACAACTAGTGTGGCAGTAATTGAATACAACTAGTGTGAATAGTAATTTATCACATCTACAGTTATAAACACATCTACAGTTAAAAGCACCTCTAAAATTAAAGGCACAACAAATGTCTATCACATAGTTTTTCAACAAATGAGTGAGTAAACTTTCATGTCCTCGTGCAAGAGAATGCATGTTTTATTAACGCTAGAAATCTTTATATACGATTTTCTAATTTGGTCCAACAGAGTTGTGTTTGGGCTTGAATTACGCTTGGGCTTGAATTACATGGCACAAAGTACATGTAGTGAAGTAGGGTGAACCGTAAGTTGAGAGTAGCCATGTGACGTAGATTGTTCATACTTGGCAGAAAGGATCCCTCGTTATAACACGGACACACGGACAATGCGTTCGAAGTTATTGGTACCCCAAGTACCGCGTAATATCGAGGCACCGGTGTATATGCATTTTTTGTTATAATTAATTTCCCTTATGTATGTTTTTTTGATTTTATAAAAAAGCTTTCATGTATTTAATTCCTAAAATTAGATTAACTATATCTTTTAAGAGAATAAAGACAAGTTAGTGGGTAAGGACCTGTTGGTCAACTAAATATATTAAGACAGTCTTGTCTTTAAGACAGCGGAGGCCAGATTCACTTCTAACGAGGCTGTCGCATGTTCCGGGTTAGATCCCTAAAGCCTGTTTGAACAGTCCGTCAGTGAGATGCCAAGCATAGGCCAGTTGTCAGCACCCATTCCCAGTCACATTTCAGCCAAGTGGGCATAGCTAGGCGCACGAGCAGTGGATGTGTACGCGTGACGCGAGAATTAACCTTTTCGATGTCTGGATTGAAATAGGACGCTTTAGTGAAAACCGAATGAATGTGTGAACAAATGTTATAGTTCAAAGTTATTTATTTGTGTTTAAACCTTCAAACTGTTTGTATGTCAAACTGTTAAGGTAAGCTGTTATGCACTGTCAGGTGTGTATTGGTTTTTGATCAGATCACACAGAAAGATTCCACTCACGATTCAACGTAAAGGTGGGCATGTTGTAGCGATCTGAATATTGAGGGAGCATCGAGGCTGGAATAAATCCCTTCTTCGTCTCCAGATAGTAATCGTTTTCATCTGTGTGAGGGACAAGATTATGCTGACAAGTGACAGAACCGAGATTGCAATCGGCAGAGTTGTGTGGCTATGTCCAGGAAGAATCATCAAAATAATTAGATGGAAGTGAAAAAAAAAAACAACTAAACACTCATTCGATTTTATTGTCGAAAGTTTTCCTTCATTGAACTGTACCTCATAAAGAAAAACATTTGTTAGGCATCCAAAATCTGCAGAGTAACTCATCACTGTGGCAACCAAAGATGATTTTTTAAAATCCAACTTTTTGTCTGCCTTCCATTGTCTCTGTCTTGTCTATGGTGAATTGCAACCATAAATATATATATATCAAGTCAATTTAATCCACTGTTTCACTATAAACAAATTGCATTTAATGGCGTTAGCAAAACGATTCCGTGGTGGGTGTGTGTGTGTGTGTGTGTGTGTGTGTGTGTATGTGTGTGTGTATGTGTGTGTGTGTGTGTGTGTGTGTGTGTGTGTGTGTGTGTGTGTGTGTGTGTGTGTGTTAGGAGACAAAGCACTATTCTCTTTCGATCAGTGCATATTGGTCTGAAACATTCCATAGGAAAGGGATTGATTTCATGACATCGCAGAATATGGCCCCTCCCATTGTCGCTTGACAAAACAGAGCGAGACAGAAATAATAAAGGTTGCATATGATGACGTTAAGATTCTGGCTTCCGGTGACCATTTTTATTTCACTTTTGCAACGGATGCGCGCACTTAGAAACTATGACTAAGTAAAGAAGGCATCTTTTGCGGGAGAAATATTAATTGATAAATTTATAAAAAGATAATGTAATTCTAGATTAAATGGTTACTTATTTTGGAATAAGTTGTGCAATCAAGTGCATAAAATGAATAAACAAATTCAATTACTAAAGTTTGGAAATGAATGTAAAATAGAAAGTCGTATACATTTTAATTTACTGATGAAGTGTAATATCGATGAATTTCTTAGATGTATATTGAGTGCAATTTTAAATCGGAATAAATTAACAAAACACTAACACTGTGAAATAGAAGAAACAGGGAAAGAAAAAGAAGACAACTGAGAAATGATATTCAAAACTGAAAGGGTTGTCGTTCATTAATAATAAACTCTGTCAAAGATTTTTACATTAAATAGTCCATTAGCTTCTGTGCAAATATATATACACACGTACGCGCGCGCACACACACACACACACACACACACACACACACACACACACACATCTGAAGTCCTAAATTGAAAGAACAATGACCATTGTGAACACACAAACAAACTAGCATAATTATCCCAAACAACAAGTATCGCTCTACCACCTGTCCATTTCATGTTCACTGTTCATGCAAAATGGCGTCACTGGACGCTATGATGATTACCGAAACAATCAGAAGGACGCACAGCCCCTTCCTCCCTTTCCCTCCCTCCCTATTTCTCTCTTCTTTGAGTAGTTGTGTGTCTGGGATCACAGTTGAGTGTGGAATTATGCGTCCTTAATGTAGAGGTCCATAAGTTACTTCCTGGTTCTGAAAACAGTCGTGTACCGAAGCGTGCGTTTGTTCATTCAAGCGTTCACTATGATGAAATGCAAATAGCGCGAGCGGGTCTCTCTATACAGAATGTATATAAATAGCTAATAGTTTAGTCGACAGTGACGTCATGCAGGAATGTATATAAATAGCTAATAGTTTAGTCGACAGTGACGTCATGCAGGAATGCGACGTGTTTCACTAGAGAATTTGAACGCGGCGTCACTGGGAAACCCCATACATGCAAATCCTTAACTTTTGTAAAATTGAAAATGTAGTTCAACTCCGTTCTTTCTTTCAACTTTCTATTATTTGCATAAATAGTTGAAAATATGAAGCACATCTGTTATTTGCATAAATAGTTGAAAATATAAAGCACATCTGTTATTTGCATAAATAGTTGAAAATATGAAGCACATCTGTTATTTGCATAAATAGTTGAAAATATAAAGCACATCTGTTATTTGCATAAATAGTTGAAAATATAAAGCACATATATTATATGAAATGGTTTAGTACTAAACAAAGAATCGGGAGGTGACAACTTATTGTGTTTTCACGAAAGCCATGTAATTCCTCTAGAACCCGATGAGCAACCATGATATTGGAGATACAGGAATTTAAATATTTCTCGGAGAGGGCAAATACATCGTGAACATTAAAATAAAGATGGGAAGAAAGAGAGATGGGGTACAAAACCAAACTAAGCAAAATGAGTTGTAAAGATGTAACTGAAAGGATAAGAGGCGATCAGTAGAACAAACTAGTTTTGGGGCAAAAATATACTGAAACAAAACAGTTTTGTGGAAATAAGACTGGAACAAACAAGTGATGCAGAAACAAGACTGGAACAAACCAGTCTTACAG